>JARHVA010006711.1:0-322500 GCA_037957365.1 Torreya grandis | reverse complement strand
TAGTTAAGTAAGAGCAAAAGATGGGGGAATTGTTTTTTTGAGCATGAAGAGAAAGAAGCTCTTGGAGAAGATTATATTTTTGTTCTAGATGAGACAATAAATCTATGTGAAGAGAAGTATCATGTTTTTCCTTATATATAATATTTTCTAGGATAGGAACCAATAACCATTGATTTTTCCAAATTTGGGGATGGGAAGAAAAGTAGAGAGTTCCTATGTGGATGAATTAGCAACTAGTTACAAGATAAGTGAGTATACCTCTGGGTATTTGGGTCCTTTGAATTTTAAGCAAACATTGATGCCTTTTTCCATAATGACATTGAAAGAGTGGGTTCACTAGAATTTTACGTAACTAACCTAGGTGATTTTGATTATTTAGTTTGGGGGCCATATCTTGTTGAGAAGTGTCCAACATTCTCAATATTAGGAAGGGTTTCTGTTTGGGACCCAAATACAACTAAGAATTGGAAATATGGTCCCCTAATGACTTTAGGTATTCATATCTATTTGGTAATTTATTTTTTTAACCTATCTCTTGGTTAGTCTATTTTCCATAGGAAGACCCTCTTCATGTCAATGTCTTAGTAAAAAAATGACATTGGTTGGGGAATCTCCCAAAATTTATCTTGACATAGGCCCAAATTGTTGTGCACTCAATCTTAATTTGATTAGCTTAGAAGGTAGGCATTTTCTTATTGTCATGTTTATGTATTGATTTACCATAAATATAAAATTTGGGGATTTTTACTTCTAAGATGTGAGATTTTTGACATTCCTTGTATTTTTTAATGGAAAAAAAGACTTTATGTTTAGATCTTGTGACCATATTTTAAGGGGTGGAATGAAAGGAGGATATATCCTTTGGCCTAATTTTTCATTTTTTCTTATATGGGGATGTGAGACATTAAAGGCTAAGACCTATCCTATATTTTAATCTAGTTGTCCACTGGGTTTGATTATAGATTCTAGTGCCAAGCGAAAGAGACATATGTTGAGGTGGTAAATTTTTAAGTTCCATCTCTTTGACTTTTTCTACTCTTAGATTTTTATCTAACATATGTGGAAGGATTAATGGATAGTTTTCATTGGTTTTTTCTTCAATTTATTGATATTAATCCAATTATATATGTATGGTTGTATCTTCTTTGTTGATGGACCCATTTAAATCAGATTTTACTCATGATAAGTTCAATATTTAGTTTTTGCACCCTTTATTATGCTTTGGTTTTTGATTCCCTAGTCTAGAGGTTCAAATTCATCTTATTGTTTGCTTTTATAATATTGGTGTTGGGTAAGTTATTATATTGGGATAATGGATTTGGGGGATAAATTTTGTTTTCTATCCATTGGGATGCATTCCAAATTTTTACCTTTTATAATTTCAAACTTCATTCTTGCTCACCTTATTTAAATTTCAAATTTCATTCTTAGCTTCCTATTTGGATTTGGGTCCTTAGGGGACCCAAAAATTTATCTCATCCCTTATGGGAGATTTTTTGGAAACCTCTTTTTTGGTTCCATCTACCAATATTGGGCCATTTATAGATCAAAAAAATTAGTTCTCTTCTTTGTGGGTGATTTTTTTGTATGTTTCCTTAGATATGGATTCCCCCTAAAATCATTCCCTTGATTTTTCCATGGATCCTTAAGGGTGTCCTTCATTTTATGATTAATTTTTGGGACTTAGGCCCCCTTATGCATAGGGTGGGTTTCTAGTGTTTATCTTTCCTAAGTGATCCTTTTTATAAGATTCTTATATTGCATATCTTAGATATTGTGACCTCTTGGCTATGTCTAGGGATAGATTCCACACTATCTTCTAAACATGGGTTTATATTAATTAGAAAAACTCAAATATGTAGGTTATATTCTAGTGATAGATATACTAAAACCATCATATTTTAAACATGTCAAAAAATAAATAGAGAATATGAAGTGTAGAATTTGGGAATTTTTTTATAAATAAACCTCCATATTAATAAATAAATTAAATGGGTGGTGAGGAATATAAGGCATTTCCAAGATGAAAACATAGTATTTATTAAAAATAAGAAACTTGCATTAAGTTGTTAAGACTAATATATTTTTGACATTGATGACCTTTTGATAACTTGATTTAAACACACACATTTAGGTTAACTAGTGAAAAAAGTATCATTCCATTAATTTCGGTATGCATGGAAATTAAAATTGACTACCTTCCCACAACATGTTCCTCATTCGTTAGGATCCCTTATAGAGTTATTAGTATAATGAAAATATCAGGTAATTGAATGATAAAGTAGGTGGAATCATGGTTATATATGATAATAAAACCTTCTACCCTAGTCTACTAGCCTACCACACCCTAATGAACCTAAACTCTATTATGAACCCAACTTCAAGGATTGAGCTTTGAGTAGTGTTGACCATTTTTTTCCCAATAGGCAAAAAATTGGTCCCCTTTTGTCCTTGTTATTCTAGACCATTTCATTTTTCAATTTTGCATGAATCTATTCATTTCTATGGACTCTGCAGGTTAGTCCTTTGGCACATGATCATTTTAGAGAGTTCCAAGTTTTATAAGGCTTCTTTGGGCTCTAGTTTGAAGAAAATCAAGAATTTTGGCATCGTTAAACTATTGAACCTGGTTTAATGCCTGGTTCAATCACTTGGTTTAATCAGCCTTGGTTCGAGCTTTGTTTTGAATGTCAAACTTAGCACAGTGAAGTAGCCATTTGTTTTGAACTACCTTAGCACCAAATCAAGAAAAGAGCCCAAGGAATCCAGCAACCCACCAGAAGATCACCCTTGATGGTTGAAAGAGTAGGAAGAAGACAAGGAGCAGAAATGACAAAGAATTCAAGTGGCAAAGGGAAGGTGAGTTATTGTAGGTGAGTGGCGCAGCCTATTTTTATAAAGTTGGCATTGATGAGGGGACAAACCATAGTCTGTTTGGAGGAAAGAGGGGTGGCCATGTTCTTGCATTAATGTTTGAACACCAAAGTCAATTTTGGTGATTATATAGCATGGTTCCAACATGCCTTTTTTAAAGAAATGACATCAGTAACAGTGATCTTCCTCTTCTCAATGTGTTCAACTCTCATAGGCCACTTGTAGAAAAGAGCATCGAAATCTTTCCTAGGAAGTGCCAAGTTTCTCTTTCTCTTCCTATATATTGTAAACTTCCCTTTTGAGAAAGGGATCCTCTCTCAGCCTTAAGGCAAACTCTACCCAAAAATCTCTTGAGCTTGTAAGGCAGAGCTACCAAAAATTACCTTGAATCGAAACACAACACTTTTACCTCCATTCTGAGTTTTTTGCATCTTTAGTAAGTGTCTATGCATTTGATTATGTGTTAAGTCATTTTCTTAATGCTTTTGCAGAATGATTTTAGCATGTCTAGTGCATTTTTGAGATTTCCTTTTATGAGTCTGTCAAAAGTGTCCCTAGAGGAGTGTAGGTGAAGTGGATAGACTGCTGTAGTGTGTCTCAGAATGCCTCTAGTAGTTATTTCCTCCTTGTATCTCCACAGACCCCTGACCCACCTATGCAGAACATTTTCTCATGATAGATGAAGTGTATGGGAACTGGTTCTCAGTGAAAAGTGTATGTTCGAGCCTGAGTGGGTCACATTTTTTTGGTGTATCACCCTTTTCCCTTTTTAGGTTAGGTTCTATTTTCAGCATCTCTCTCCCTTTTCATCCCCCCTTTTACATTTTGTTTGTTAGCAGTAGGAGAAACCAGGGCCTAAAAGATACATTAGAGGGAGCTAGCCCTCATCTAGAGACTCTCCCCTCTAGCTTTACTGGTCCCACAAGTGAGAAGGGAGTTTCCATTGTTGCGTGAAGAAGGTAGGAGCTCGGCCTCCTACCAAGGTTGCAATCTTCTATGTCAATAGTTTCTAGCATGCCTGGTGGGACCAACTAGGACAAGTTGTGTCCAAAGAGTTGAAGAATTTTGGTGTGTTCTTCAACTAACCAGCCTTTAGAGGCTTTTGCATCAACACCAATGGTGACTCTGAGTTAAATTAGTTGGTTAAGCAACTTAGTGCCATTAAGAAATCATTTTTGTATGTATAATTCTGTTGAACAAAATCATGGGTCTTGTTTTCCTTCATATGATTGTGATCAAGCTCAAGATTTTTAGAGAATCACCTCAAGAAGCTCTCTTAGTTGCCCTTCAACGATAAGGGAGGTGGCACTGGAGTTTGAGAAGTAGACAATGGAGATTGATAGATTAGAGGAGCAGTACGGATATTAGCAGGAGATGATGTATAAAGAGGAGTGTTTGTTTAGGCAAGCATAGGCCTTGCAGTCCATGGAGGAGGATGTAGAAAAATGGAGAAATTTATTTATTCAAGGTAGTCAACCTTGTGTGACCCTTCCTATTCTAAATAAAGCCCCCTCTTTTACACTAAATCCTTTCTATCAGATAACACTCACCCACTCCAGCTCATCTGACACATCTGCTTTTAATCTCGTGTGCCTGGCTTTCCAACATCAAAGGGCATCAGAGAAACCCCCCATGGAGATGAACCTTCTAAACTCCTTAGATCATGAATCTTCTTTTGAGGTAAACTCTAAAAACTAGCACATCTCTCTTGAAACTACTCCTAATCATCATGATGATGCTGGTGACCTCCAAGAAAGACTCTTTCAGGACAAACTAGCTAAACAAATTGAAGATTTAGAGGCTAGGATGAGACTGCTTCTTGAAAGAGAGATAGAACTTCTAGACCTTATGGAGGAGCCCCAAGACCTTAGACAAAACAAAGTTTCTACCTATTCACAGGAGAAAAATTCTAATTCTGAGATCCTGAACTAGGAAAAAATAGTAGAATCATGGGGTAGGAAGGAGGAGAAGCAAGGTTTTTCTCAAAACCTTGAAGAAGCTGAGGCTGCTCCTACTCATGATGATGCTGGTGACCTCCAAGAAAGGCTTTTCCAAGAAGATCTGGCCAAGAGAATTATAGAGTTGGAATTTAAAGAGAGATTCCTTAGCTAGTGTGTGATGGATGGTTTAGACCCAATGCCACATTCCATGTCTGAACACACCCCATCTACACACTTCCAAGAGACTTATCAAGCCACACCTAGTATAGATGAAGTTCTGACTAAGTGGAAGGAGGAGAATCATTTGATTCTAGCTCAAGGACTGCCTCCTCTTCCACATGGTTTTCCCACTTCACCCCATCTCAAGGAAGAACCTGTTCTGCAAGAGGTGAGTGAGGAACAAAAGATCCAAACTACAGTTTCCCAAGGGGCTATCATGAGTGACAACAAAGAAGAAATCATCATTGATGCTTCTTGTGAAGACACCATCGACAATGGAGAAGATGTAGGTCTTACATATATGTAGATGTTCCAAAAATACGAGGAGGAACAAAATCATGGTGAGCTCTCTTCCCCCTTGTTTGATGAACTTCCTTGTTACTTTGATGAGGAGGATGACTATGCTGAAGAGCCTAAGTTAGAGGAGGAAAAGGAGAGATCTATCTTCTTGGAGGAAGGCCTTGAATAAGAAATCTTTAAACAAAGAGGTGATGTTCTATGGGATGAGAAATCATTTTGTGAGTCCATTTCAAACATCACCATAGTCACCCTTCTTCAAGATGGCCAAGAGGAAGTAGAGGATAAGTCTGACAGAGTCTTCAATGAGGTAGAAGGAAACAAGTCAAACCATGATACATTGTAGAGGAGCTATACACATCAAAGGGCTTATGGTGATGAGCTAGTAGCCATTTATTTCTTGGTGAAGAGCACCAGTATGAGGGACCAACATTCAACAAGATTATAAGGACAAGCAAAGTACATATACGTCAGAAGCATGTTTGAATTTGATCCACTCGAATATCAGCCAATCCAGGTGACAGGCAAGAGGAGCAGGTCACCAAATCTCTTTTTCATTTAGCCACTTGCCTATCACTATAAGTCTTCTTGCAAGGAAGGGGACTTAAGAAATTTTCCATTCAATCTAGGAGGGAGGCTAACATTCCTAGTTAGCTGTATATAGTACTTTGTTTTCATTTTCTTTTCCTGCTTTCCCTAAGTACAGTTTGCACAGATAGTGTTTTTTAGCCTTGTGTGTTTCCCTTTACATGTGGGGTAGAAAGCTTCATGTTTTATTCTTGGATATTTTGGGGTTGTTGCTGATTTTGTTTAAGATGCATCTGACTCTCTGCCCAATGGACTACAAGGCAACTAGTCTTTAAGCATAGCAGTCATGCTTCCCTTGGGAGTCACCAATTTGCTGACCATTGTTTGTCTAATAGGAAAAAAATGGTCCCCTTTTGTCCCTACTATTCTAGGCCATTTCATTTTTCAATTTTACATGAATCTATTCATTTCTACAGACTCTACAGGTTAGTCCTTTGGTGCATGAATGATCAGTTCAAAGAGTTCTAGGTTTTACAAGGCTTCTTTGGGATCTGGTGTAAAGAAAATGAAGAAGTTTGGTATCATTGAACCATTGATCTGAGTTCAATTCCTGGTTCAATCACTTGGTTCAATCGGCCTTAGTTCAAGCTTTGTTTTGAACGTCAAATTTAGCACAATGAAGTAGCCATTTGTTTTGAACTACCTTAGCACCAAATCAAGAAAAGAGCCTGAGGAACATAGTGACCCACCAGAAGATTGCCCCTGAGGGCTAAAAGAGCAAGAAGAAGACAAGGAGTAGAAATGACAAAGCATTCAAGTGGCAAAGGGAAGGTGAGTTATTGTAGGTGAGCAGCATGACCTATTTTTCTACAGTTAGCATTGATGAGGGGACAAACTATAGTCTATTTTTAGGAAAGAGGGGCGGCCATGTTCTTACATTAATGTTTGAATGCCAAAGTCAATTTTGGTGATTGTACAACATGGTTATAGTAGGCCTTTTCTAAATAAATGACATCAGTAACAGTGATCTTCCTCTTCCTGATGTGTTCAACTCTCATAGGCCACTTGTAGAAAAGAGCACCAAAATCTTTCCCAAGAAGTGCCAAGTTTCTCTTCCTCTTCCTATCTATTGTAAACTTCTCTTTTGAGAAAGGGATCCTCTCTCAGCCTTAAGGCAAACTCTGCCCAAAAATCTCTCAGGCTTGTAAGGCAGAGCTACCAAAAATTTACCTTGAATCGAAACATAGCATTTTTACCTCCATTCTGAGTTTTTTACATCTTTAGTATGTGTCTATGCATTTGATTCTGTGTTAATTCATTTTCTTAATGCTTTTGCAAAATTATTTCAGCACGTCTGGTGCATTTTTGAGTTTTCATTTTATGAGTCTATTAGAAGTGTCCCTAGAGGAGTGTAGGTGAAGTGGATAGGCTATTGCAGCATGTCTCAGAATGCCTCTAGTAGTTATTTCCTCCCTGTATCTCCACAGACCCTTGACCCACTTATGCAAAAGGTTTTCTCATGAAAGATGAAGTGTATGGGAGTTGGTTCTCAGTGAAAAGTGTATGTTCAAGCCTGAGTGGGTCACATTTTTCTGGTGTATCACCCTTTTCCCTTTTTAGGTTAGGTTCTATTTTTAGCATTTCTCTCTCCCTTTTCATCCCCCCCTTTTACATTTTGTTTGTTAGCAGTAGGAGAAACCAGGGCCTAAAAGATACATCAGAGGGAGCTAGCCCTCACCTAGAGACTCTTCCCTCCAGCTTCACCGGTCCCATAGGCAAGAGGGGAGTTTCCATTGTTGCATGAAGAAGGCAGGAGCTTAGCCTCCTGCCAAGGGTGCAATCTTCTGTGTCAACAACTAGGATAGGAGATGTGCCAAATAAATATCACATATTTTGGTATGATCTAAATTTTAAGATTATATTTCCATTTTAATCACTACATTTTTTTTTATGATATGGCTTTTAAATATTTTGAATTTTTCTATTCCTCCTCCTTTTGGATTTAGAAAATGAAGAATGTGTGATAAAAATGATTATCATTAGATATATTACACTTGGTGACTTGAAATAGAACATAAATATTAAGGTATATAAGACTCTTATACTTTTAAATTATAAGAGAGTATGATATTTAAAATGGCCTGATGTGCCCAAATTTATTTGTATTAGGGGATATGATATAAATGAGCATAGAGTGATTGGGTTTCCTAAAATCACAAAACATGTTTTAACGAGTATGGTACAATGATAGGTAGGTAGGCATGAATAATTATCATGAGAAATGGTATATATGAATGAAGACATGAAAATATAATGTTATATTTTTACAACAAAATAATATGATTTACTCTAAGTGTAGGAAAATTAAAATCTCGACCATTGCCTTATCATTCAATAATTACATGTAGCTAAGGTAGGGAGACAAAACAATGTGTAAAAAGAATGAGAATTTATGCAGATGGCTTGGTCTTATTCAAGCTCTTATAATGTGGCTCATATATTATAAAACTAAGAGGTGTAAATTATTTTGGAAAGGTATATAAATGATAATAAAGGAACCAAAGACTTGAAAATAAAAGATTGATTAAATAAGAAAATGGTACTTTTAAAGAACAACCAAGTCTTATCCATAGTCTTATGATGCAAACTCATTGCCTAAAACTTAAGTGGTGTTAAAAAGATAAAATAACTAAAGGACTAAAGCTAATATCTAAGGCTAGTATGTAAAAATATAAACCTGAATATGTGTAAAGAAGTGAAGTTGATGCTATGCCACATAATATAAAGTCTATGAATGTCTTTCAAGAAATTTTATCTCTAAAGTATATATGACTAAGTAAAAATATGCAAGTAAATAAAACTATGATATCAATACACAAATAACATGTAATTAATAAGGAAGGGGGATTGGGAATAAGGAAAATCAGAAATATGAATAAGGAAAATCAGAAGTATGAATACAGCTCTCTTAGCCAAATTGGGATGGAGAGTTTACCATGAAAACAAAGAGTGGAGTAATATATGGAAGCACAAGTATTTATTCAATGCAAAATCCCTTTCTGATTTCTTTGCTTACCCTGATGTAATTGGCCCCTCTTCCATATGGGGGGCTGTTCAGGGAACCAAACAAATTTTAGAAAAAGGATGTTCTTGGAAAGTTGGTAATGGACTTAAGGTGAAATTCTGGGATGATGCTTGGTTAAAATATTACCCTTTGATATAATATTTTCAAGATAAGGATGTAGTTGATCAATGTAAGCAAAAATATGGTATATTTGTAACTCAGTATTGGCAGAATAATTCCTGGGTGAATATAACTGAGGTCAATCAAGATTTCAATAATATACAATTATCCCTCAATGCTATCTCTCTTTATCCTTATCTTGAGGATAATATTATATGGCATGATGATCCTAATGGACAATTTAAAGTTTCCACTATTTTTATTTCAAAGGGAAATGGTAATCAACCTTTGTGGTTGTGTGCCTGGATGAAGGAGCTCATCCCCAAAATTAATATCTTCTTTTGGACTCTGCTTCAAAATAAAATCTTGACTCTTGACAACTTGTAGAAAAGAGGAATAAATGTGGTTAATAGTTGTATTTTATGCAAAAATGGATTTGAAGATAGAGATCATATGTTTGTGAACTATTCTTATATACAGCAAGTTTGGACTGAGATCCTTAATCTCTGGGGTATAACATGGGTTCATCAAAAAAGTGTGGATCTATCTTTTAAAAGTTGGTACTGTCCCTCTAAGAATCCTGATGTTCTTTTTTTTTGGAAACTAACACTTCCTCATATTTGGTGGGGCATATGGAAAGAAAGAAACAATAGAATATTTAGAAGTAAAGAACTTCTAGGTTGGGTGTTGGGTCAAAATATTATTAGAGCAATTAAGGAGAATTTTATATCACAGAGGGATCCTAATCAAACCTTTCAAATTGATAATCCCTTAAGATCTGAAAGGCCTAATTTGAAAACTGATAATCCAAGATTAGGTGTAAAATGGAATGTCCCCCCTAGTGGATGGATCAAAGGAAACTTTGATGGAGCAGCTAAAGGGAACCCAGGAAGAGCAGGATGCAGAGGAGTCTTGATAGATCATGTGGGAAATGTAATTGATGTTATTGCTATCCTTATTGGTAAGTTGAACAGTCATATTGCTGAAGCTACTGCTACCCTTTATACCATTAAACTAGTTATTGAGTCAAGATTTTCCAAATTATGGCTGGAAGGTGATTCCTTGAATATCATAAATATCCTAAATAACAAAAATTCAATTTCATGGTCTATTGAGGCAATATTGATGGAAATTAAAGCCTTAATTCAAAAATTTGAAAAAGTGACCATAACCCATACTTACCGTGAAGCCAATGGGGTTGCTGACTGGATAACTAATCATGTTATTAGAATAGGGCATAAGGTGAGATGGTAGGATGAATTAAATAATCATGTTGAACTCAAAGTGCTTATTAATTATGATGCCATTCATTCAAAGGAGGGAAAGATCTGCTTGGAATAGCAAGTTAATGATTTGGTGGAGTGGCCTCATGGTGGATAGATTACTTTCATTGAATAGGTACATTCATGAGATAGAAAAGTGGTTTTTGCATGTGCCAAAAAATAGGTAATCTCCATTTCAAATAGAAAATAATTGGTTTCATAGCTCAGTCATTAGTGCTAGTGTGTTGCTAGAATACTGTATGGCCTGCAAAATGAAAGGTGAGCTGAGGAAGCAAGAACCTAAAAATTTTGAAGACTGGAAGGCAAAACAAGATGTTTGGAAGATTCTTCAGAAAGGGAAGGTCATGAGTTATTTGGAGTGGTTGCATGGATCCAAACCCCATATAATGACAACATTCTTCAAAAATTGGGTCGATGATAGAGTAACACTCCATGGTATTACAGTGAAGCTCACGGAGGAATTCATTGCAGAGATTATGGGGCTTCCAATGGAGGGGATAAAATTCTCTAAGCATACCAGTATATCTAATGAGGCATACAATAAATTCCTGAAGATGGACGCTGAGGAGTAGTAGTTGGAAAAGAGCAGAGATTTTTTTGACCTGGAGCAGATAAAAAGAATCTAGAGAGATGTTTTATGTTGCATCCGTGAGTATTTCATACTGGATGGTAGAATCAAAAGAGTCCATAAATTTTATTTTGTCTTTCTTAATCATTTTAGGCACAAAGTTAGAATTTCCTTCCCTTTCTATTTGCATTTCTCGCTAATTCAAAGTTTATTCGCTCATATAAAAAAGGAGAGTCAAACTATATTGCATGAAGGATTGATTCTAATTATAGAAGTTTTTTGCAAAAATAATGCCATTGTCTCGAATCCTTATTTAGACAAAAATAAGGAGTCACAGAGTAAGAAGAAATAAAATGTAAAGGGGAAGGAAAAAGATAAACCTAAATCCTCTAGTTTTAAAAAACAAATTGTTGATGAGGAAACTGAGTGGGAAAGTACAGAAAGTTCTGAGGAGGAGAGTATGGAGGAAGAGGAAGGGACAAATAGTGGGGATTGCAGCTCTGACCTGGAAGGTAAAGATAAAAGTGAGAATGAAAAAGAAGGGGATACAACAGAGAATAAAATAGAATAGAAAAACTCTGATCATGAGGATAATCAGCAAGTGTTAGGGGGAAGTGAAAAAGAAATGGATATTTTATTTGAGGATCCAGCTTTGAAAATAAAGAAGGAATACATGGTTCAAGATGCCAATCATGCAATGGAGACTAGAGAACAAGAAAAGGATGATATTTTCCACAATGAAAACCCTATTGATATTAAAGGACAGAAAAAAATGGAAAGGGAGGATAAAAATGAAAAGGATGAAGTCAATCCAAAAGAGAACACTAAAGATTTTAGTGAAGTTTGGTAGAGAGACAGTAGGATTCCCTTCATGAATTTGGCCAAATGCAAAGTAGATGCTATTCTTCAAGTTGATTCATGGATGTATAAGGAAATAATGGGCCTCAAGAAGAGAATGGAAATAATGGAACATAATCAATAAAATGATCAGAAGAAAATCAATAATTTGGAAATACAGATGAGAAATATTCCTATCAAACTTAAAGATTATGAGAATAATCTCAGAAAGCTCATTAAGGAAAGTATGATGAAGATGGAGGAGGTTACTTCTAGCATATGTGCTAATACTGTAAACCTTAGAAAATTAGCTAATGAGGAAATAAAATCCTTGGAGGGGCCGAGTAAGAGGACCAAACAGAGCTCGAGGAAGAAAGCAATGCAAGAGGCTACTACATTGGCTGCAATATCCATACAAGACACTGCTATGATTGGAAAGGAGGAGGTGAAGATGATCCTAGAATTAGAATAATAGGGTCTTTCTGTTCTTTTTGTTCTGGTCCTTTTTGTTGGATGTTTTAACTGGTTCCATAATCTAGTCCTTTGTTTTCTTAATGTATTTGAGTTTCCAGGTCTCTGTAAAACCTGGGGTCTTTCCTCTTACTATCTTGTTTTGTGGTTTCAGGTCCCTGTAAAACCTATTTTTGATGCTACTCTGCAGTAGGCGATAGGTTTTTTTATCTTGTGGTTCGTTATTGTTATATCCTTCTTCCTTTGTTTCAGGGTTTTGGGGTCCCTTCAAAACCTATTTTTACCTTAATCTAAAACAAGTAATTAATAAAAGTATTTATTAAAAATTGAGAATTGGCTAGTTCTTTGAATATGTGTCCATTTTTTTTAATATATGGGTACCAGGTCCAAGAGTGTCTTTGACCAGTTAAGGGCCCCAAAATTTTTTTGAGTACTTGCCTTAATTTATTGTTTGTGTAATATAACCTAAAAACTAATTCTCCATCATTGAAGGTATGTACTTTGAATTTTTTACTATGTTGTTTAGTGATTGAGCTTTGTATTAGTGATTATGTTTTAATTCATCAATGCATCACTCATCAAGGAATTCTAAGGCATGAAAATGAGATTAATAAATCTATTCATTTGTAATTATTCCATGAATATAAAATCACAAGGAAGGTAACTCAAATTCTAGTGGTGAAATAGCTTCTAAACCATATAGTAATGAAAAGGGAGCTAATCTAGTGGCATTACAAATCATAGTATAATAAGCCTAAAGTGAAGGATAAATATTGAGATGCCAGTCAGAGGGAGGACCCTAATAGTATTTTTCAAGATATTGTTAAGGATTTTTTTAGTGGATTCAACTGGACCATTAAACTAAGGATGATATGGTGTAGAAATTTTTTGGGTGATTTTAAATTTTATGCATAGATGTTTCATGTCTTTATTTTTTAAACTCTAACTCCTTTTGGAAATGATGGTGTGAGGAATATAAAATGACATATTATTTGATTAAGAATGAATTTATAAATGTTAATTCAAGTAACATTTAAAATAGGCATAGCTTCAAACCACTTGGTAAAATATTAAGTGTTAGTAATGATGAAGATATGGCCATACTATAATCTAGGTAATTTTCCAATGAGATATATTCCCCACATATAAAATGGCCAAGGAGAATCTAAGGTTTTAAGTTCATCCAAAGAATAATGAATGAGATAATAATGAATTTGGAAAGTATTACACTTTTTTTTTAAAAATGTAATGGCATATTTTTAAATAATAGGATAGAAATACCCCAAACATAAGCATTTACATATTTACATCTTTTATAGTTACCACCGCAAGGCCCCTTGTGATTTCTCAAGAAGGGAAGGAAATTCATATTGAGTAATGCAATGATGCAAAGTAAATTTTGAATTTAAATAAATAAAGGATAACATATTTAAGGACATATTTTCATGTTTTATTGTATTTATGGTATTTTCATGTGAATCAAACTTTGAAGGATAAGTATGATTCTCAATTAATTTCATGATGTGTTTCTACTATGATCTTTATCAAATAGTCATAGTTTTGATGTGGTAGATAAGATAATCATTGTTTATTATAAATTATAAGGTGACTTCCTCATGTGAATAATAAATTATGAATTATGAATAGCTTGATTGTTAGGTTGTGGAGCTAAAAGCTTCACTGATGCAGACATGGAGGAGGTTGCAGAAGAGTTGCAGAGTGTCACAGACACCGGCGTCGGTCAGGCCAACCGACAATGGCAGGTAGGAGATAGGAAGCAACCGACGTCGGTCAAAATTCAGCTGGCATCGGCACCCCCAGGCAGACAGGGACCGACGTCGGTCACCTGTGGTTTGAGATACGAGTATATTATGGGCAGTTGGTTGATGAACCAAGTGTTTACATGATGAGAGCTAATTTTAGACTGAGAGCTACAGATCTAATTATTGTAATTAGATGTCTAATTATTGTTTGGATGAGATCTATATAATAGACTCATGGTTGTATTGTAAACTAGTGCTAGAGAGTAAGAGAGCAATATTATAAGCTCTTTCTATGTGTGAGGTGAGCAATGGTGTGTTCCTCCTAGTGCCACAGTACCAGGTGTGGGTGCTAGATTGGAGAATCAGTAGGGTTCTTCATGTATGTATGATCTTGGTCATCAGGTGAGCATGGCCTTTATAGGAGATCTACATGGTAGGTAAGATCATTGATATGCAGGTGTATGTGTGTGCAAGGTCAAGGTTCACAGGTGTGTAGAACCAGGGTGATTTGCAGGTGTGCAAGATCAGATAGGACAACAACACAATAGGGAGTAGAATCAGGTGGGGTCTACTTGGAGTACATTGAGTACTTGTGGAGTACGTGGAGTACTTGTGGAGTGCGTGGAGCACTTGTGGTGTGCGTGGAGCATGGGTATAAGGTGAACACCAACTCAGTGTTTGAGTTGGGTGTTGGGACCTAAGAGAGAGAGCTTTGAGGAGAGAAGTACTATTCACATGAGGTGTGGGAAGCCTCTGAAGAGGTGGTGGAGAAGAAGTGGCATCTTCTTTATTGTATTCTTTTCTGCAAGAGTTTTAATACAAGTTATGTATTGTCTCTCATATCATGTGTTATTTCTAAATTCTAGTTACTTGTGTACTCTAGTTAATTTCCACATATTAAGTTGCTTAGTAATCAATTGTGTGCTTTTGGTTATTTATCCCAACACATGGTATCAGAGCTAAGGTTGCAGGGAGTAGGTTTTGTGTTTGGTTACAGGTCACTCTCAGGGGTTTTTGATCGAGTGGGAGTAGAGCAATGGCAGATCAAAGTAAGCTAAGAATGGATGAGTTGAAAAGCATAGATGGTCACCAACGGTCATATGGAAAGAAAGAGCAGGTAAAATAATATTGTTGGTTGGTAGCAGATCAGCATGAAGGAACTGAAGATGTAGATGTTGCAGGTGTTGTTGCACAAGATGCTTTGGGAGGTTTCTTTGATAAAGTTGAATCTTAGATAACAGATTATGTTGCCTCTTTCCATGTAGCCCCAGGGAGAAGAGCTGGTGAGCCTTGCCAAAGAATTGGCAAAGGGGAAGTGAAGCTGAAATCATAGGCGGACAACACATGGGTGTTGAAGGAGGTCATGCAGGTCCCAGGTTTGGAGATATGGCTAATTTCTTTAGAAAGGTTGGGTGATGAGAGATGCATGAGAGCTCTCACAGTGGATGCACTTGAATTAGCTGGTGGTAAGAAAATAGGTACTCTTTATCTACTTGTTTATATTAATGATTCTTCTTTTGTTGCGAAGACGTGGCTTCGTAGGCTTGGTCACATGAGCAAGAAGGAGATGCATGTTCTTAAGCAGAAGATAGATATATTTGACATGATTAAGAACTGGAAAGCCTTGGTGTTCTTGGAGGAGATGGTAGACAGAGACCAGTGGATGAGGCTGGATACTTCTGAGTAGGGCAGTTTGGACATGGGGATTGATTCAAAGGAGCTCACGGGTAAACAGTCATCACTCACAGGAAACACAGGTACCAGCATCGGTAGGAAAACTGACGTTGGCAGCAGGAGGACATTGACATCGGCATTGTTGGTAGTCAGGACAGGCGCAGAAACTGACGTCGGTTGGATGCAGACTGTGTGGTGACTGAGGTCAGTTATTGTAACAAATTTTGGGTGGACAGTAAGCTGTCAAGGAGTCTCAAACACCCATATGGAGGACTAAAGATGTAAGTAGGCCTCAAGTTCATTGTTCCTCTTCTTTACACTTGTTGCTTATTGTAGAGAAGGAAGGATCTAGGAAACAGTGGGAGCATGGCATGGAGAGTGTGCAGAACCAAGTAGAGATTTGGTAGGGTTGCCAGCAGGAAAGAAATCATAGAGATGAATGGATACCTTAGTTGAATAATAGAGAGAATAGATACGTGAGATGGAAGACCAGGTCATATGGTCTTGAGGAGCTGCAGGACAGTGGTATAGGTTTTGACAGGTGGAGGACGAAGCATGGCTTAAGTCAATGTCAGGGTAAATACTGTGGTTTGCCTTACCAGGTGGATGATGAGTCATGACATCATTCTGTTGTTGTATGTGGATTGTATGTTTGTTAGCAGGTTTGTACATACAGGGTTTTGCTAAGCTAAGGGTAAGATTAGTTCAGTGGTTTGCTATGAAGAATTTGGAGTAGCAAAATTCTTTGGCATGGGAGACATGGAGATCACAGGTTGATTTTGTTTCCAGTGGGAGCTGATGTGAATCAGGTGTTGGCGAGACGTAGGATGCAAAATCAGAGCACACTAAGGGCTGGACAGTTATGTGTCTGAAATCACATGAGGTCTGGTATAGGCCTGAGTTTTCCCAAGTAGTGGGAGTTGTCAGAGAGTTAGGAGCTAATTTTGAGAAGTGGGTTCTCAGGTATTTGAGAGAGACCAGCAGTAGGGATTCATGCTATTCAAGGTTAGGACTTCACTACATGGATTTGTAGATACAGATGTGGCAGGGTACTCGAATGACAAGAGGTACATCACAGGTTGTGTGGTGGGTTATCTTCAGGATTGAGCTTGAAGAGGGATACAAGCTAGGAAAAAAATTAGATAGGGTATAGGTACAGGTACAGTGCAGTTGTTTATCTCCAAGTGGGAGATTGTTAGGTTGTGGAGCTAAAATCTTCATTGATGCAGACATGGAGGAGGTTGTAGAAGAGTTGCAGAGTGTCATAGACACTAGTGTCGGTCAGGCCAATCGACGACGACAGGTAAGAGACAGGAAGCAACCGACGTTGGTCAGAAGTCGGCCAGCATCGGCACCCCCAAGTGGAAAGGGACCAACGTTAGTCACCTGTGGTTCAAGATGTGAGTATATTACAGGCAGTTGGTTGATGAACCAAGTGTTTGCATGATGAGAGCTAATTTTAGACTGAGAGCTACATATCTAATTATTGTAATTAGATGTCTAACTATTGTTTGGATGAGATCTATTTAATAGACTCATGGTTGTATTGTAAACTAGTGCTAGAGAGTAAGAGAGCAATATTATAAGCTCCTTCTATGTGTGTGGTGAGCAATGGTGTGTTCCTCCTAGTGCCATAGTACCAGGTGTGGGTGCTGGATTGGAGAATCAGCAGGGTTCTTCATGTATGTATGATCTTGGTCATCAGGTGAGCATGGCCTTTATAGGAGATCTACATGGTAAGTAAGATCATTGATATGCAGGTGTATGTGTGTGCAAGGTCAAGGTTCACAGGTGTGCAGAACTGGGTTGATTTGTAGGTGTGCAAGATCAAATAAGACAGCAACATAATAGGGAGTAGAATAAAGTGGGGTCTACTTGGAGTACGTTGAGTACTTGTGGAGTACATGGAGTACTTGTGGAGTGCATGGAGCACTTGTGGTGTGCATGGAGCACGGGTATAAGGTGAACACCAACTCAGTGTTTGAGTTGGGTGTTGGGACCTAAGAGATAGAGCTTTGAGGAGAGAAGTATTGTTCACTTGAGGTGTGGGAAGCCTCTAAAGAGGTGGTGGAGAAGAAGTGGCATCTTCTTTATTGTATTCTTTTCTGCAAGAGTTTTAATACAAGTTGTGTATTGTCTCTCATATCATGTGTTATTTCTAAATTCTAGTTACTTGTGTATTCTGGTTAATTTCCGCATATTAAGTTGCTTAGTAATCAATTGTGTGCTTCTGGTTATTTATCCCAACATTGATGAGGGTGAAAGAGAGAAGATAATGAAGTAAGAGAATCAATTATCATGTTTTGTTTTCATGGGATTTTTTCAATAGTAAATGATGTGAATTATTTGTAAATAAAGGTAGTAATCTGGTGACATGTAATGATATTTTTAGTTTTTTCATCGATAATCACCACTAAATTCATGACATATGAGTTGTGAATTTCTTATGGCATGTACATATGAGATGTCTAAACTGATGGAAACTTGTATAACTAAGATGATAGCTCCATATTCATCCATTTTATTAGTGAATTATAAGTTTGATAAAAAATATATAAGTATGATTTTACCATGGGAGTCATATAATACACAAACTGCTCCATTTCCATGAATACATTTTGTGTAATAAAAATTAAGTGTCCAATTTTCTTCATGAAAGTCAATTGTAACATCAAATAATTATTTTATGATAACTTTAGGTTTGGTTTTACAAATGGAAATTTATAGTTATTAAAGGTATTTTGACTCAATATAAATTTAAAAAATGTGGAAATAATATTTAATATACATATATTGATTAATAAATTTAATGTAAAGGATATATCAATTAGGAACAATGTATGAAGGTTATTAGTAACTAGTGTAGGTGTAATATCAAGTTTATCAATAATCACTTAGACCTTAATTTATTTTTCATGGAAAATATTAAGTAAAATTCCATTAATGGAACCATCCATTTTATAATTCTATCTCCAATTAATAAATATTTGGAGAAGAAATGGAAAAGTAGATCAGAATATACAATAACATAAGTAGTATAATAAATCATATAATTTTGAAGCTATTTACATAGATAAATAGATAATTATAAAAACACATTAAACATTTGTGTAATGCATTTCATAATATATTAAATAATTATTGATGTAATATGTGTCATACTCTTGGCCTATTTCTTCTTGTTGAGAAAGCATTACCTAAAATGATATGGGGTTACATGAAGTAATCAAGATGAGAGAGTGATCAATAGAAGGTGGTCTAAGAGTGGGAATATGAAGTAATGATTCTTTCATGTTATCTAAATGTTTTTTATATGCATCAATCCATTCAATAGTAATACCCTTCTTAATGAGTGAATTTACCAAATACATTCAGTAAGCCATCTCAGGAACAAATTATTTGACTGTCCCAAGTTTACCAAGATAAGTTCGGATATATAGAATAGAACTATGAATATGCATTTAGATTATAGATTTTATTTTAATGATATTGACATCAATCCTTCTAAGGGAGACTAGAAATTCTAAGAGTTTAACAAAAGTAACACTAAAAACACATCTATAAGGATTAAATCTAATGGTATATTTCTTGATTCAATCAAAGATGATATCAAGATAATGAAGATTATTTTCATGATGCTTCGGTTCAGAAATAATATCCTCCACATAAGTTTAAATTATTTTATGAATGAATTCATGAAAAATATGGGTCATTACATGTGGATAATTAAATTAAATGTTTTTGGGGCTAAAGGAATTTTAATGTATCAATAAGTTCCCCATTTAGTGTTGAAAGCAATGTTATGTTGATCTTCAGGATTGATATGAATCAAATTATGTCTAGGAAACCCATCAATATGAGATAACATCTTGTATCCAATTGTAGAATTAACAATAGGATTTATGGATGGTAAAGTAAGTTTATCTTTGGGGCATGCTAAGTTAATATTATGAAAATATATACATATGTGAATGAACATAGTGACTTTATTTCAAACAAGAATAATGTTCAAAACTTAGTCTAAGAAATCTATAGGTTTATGAACTTAGCATATAAAAGGTTGATGTTTTATTTGTGACATAAGGTATACATAGAAAAAGGGAATCTACATTAATTTTGACACATGTTTTTCATCAAGATAAGTGATAATGTTATAGATCACAATAGTAGGCTCATTACCACATATGCCTTCATATGATCAAGCAAAGGATTCATAGTATTTATAAATTAAAAAACCATAGCTATCATGTTATTTAGGATGAAGTTATTTAGATATAATAATGGGTCGAGGAGTGGCCATGATACCATTTTTATTGAAACATTTTATTAAATAAGCATGGAATTTTCATCTTGTAAATGATATGGATCTGATATAAACTTGGATATAGGATGTGGGTTGGGATAAATACTAGCAATAAAAATTATTTAAATAAGGAGCCTTTTCTAAAACTAACAAAGCTTATGATGTTGGTGTAAAAGTTGATTATCTATAGCATGTATTATTTATAATAAATATTCATAAGTGATAATAATGGGTATAGGTCCATACTATAAAACATCTACTTTAAGATCCATAAATTATCTTTGTAGGGGAGTAATATCAATAATATAATAAATAAATGGAATAGTAAGATCTCATGGAATAATATAAGGATGGATATATTACATTATATATGGGGTAATCAAATGGAATTGAAAATATTTTACAATTTATTCGATTCGTCATCATCAAAATCTGAAAGAGTGATATATAAATCAGAGTACATGTTTATGAATCCAAGAAGAAGATGAATATTAATATGAAAACTCATAGAAATTAAATATTTATATTTAATATTTGGAATTTATATTCTCCAAAGGTTTGGATCTACTTCATTCTTATAATGTTTTGCATTATAGATAAATTTGATACATTGTCTAATAGAAGATTTGACAGCTGCCATACGACGAGTTCATGGATGACCCAAAATCATATTATAAGATAAATGAATATCAAGTACCATAAGTTGGGTTTTATTTTTTTGGGTCCAACTATGATGGGGATTTAAACACAACCAAGCCATTTTTATTATTTTTATCAAATCCATAAAAAGTATGGTGAGTTTGTTTGAGGTTTCCTTTGGAATATCTATTTTTTTAGATTATCAAAATTGAGGTAAAATTAATACATGAACCTTCATATACCAAAAAAATTCTAATTAAATTATTATTGATTCCAATTTTAATAATATGGGTGGATCACTAGCTTCAAATTAATTTTTTCATTAATCATATCATTTCTAGGGAATTATATGGTGGGTTTTATGGAAGAAGAAATTGTTTCAATGGTGTGAACCTCTATGGGTGGAGGACCATTAGAAAGTAAATTAGGTTTATTATAGTCATTATATCGGGCCTATTTGATTTCTTGAAGTTACTACATAATGAACTTGCAATGAAAATGAAAATTTATGACTAATTCCATAAGAGGAATTTTATAAGGCATTGAATTAATTTCCTTTAAGAAGTTATAATGAGATTTAGAAGAGGAATAACCAAAATGAGGCTTAGTTTGATTAGTGTATACATATAAACTATCATTTAATATAAAACCATTAATTTGTGAGAACTCTTTAACACACTTATCTCTAAACCTATCTTAGGGCCCTTTTTTATGACCTCTAACCACCTTACACACTTTTAGAAGCTAATATATGATCCCTAGATGAACTTAGACCTATCCTGGTAAGCCTTAGACACATTTAGGCCCACCTAACACTCAACATGATGAATAAAACCATTATACAAGAGTGCCCTAGGGGATAAGATTTCACCGCTCTAGTGTCCTTCCCCTTATCATGTTTTCCTACCAAATAATGGCTAATTTAACAAATTCAAAGCTATAGGAAGATTACCCATGTCCCCAAAAATACCCAATAGAAGTATTATCAATGAGATAACTATTAAACACTTCCTAAACCATTTTTCATATAAGGAGGATTCCACATTGAAAATAACTAGTCACACTTACATATTGAGAGAGAAATACTTGTTTTTCAAAATTATGATTATATACAACCCTTTTACCCTGAATCTCAAGTATAATTACATGTCACATGTCATAAGTAATGGTTAAAAAATTTAATAAAATTATTATTTCACCAACATATAAAACATTTCACTAGTTATTCACACACCATTGTATCATGGGATAACTACATGAAGTTTGATCCCTTTTTAGAGTACTAGTAAGTAGACATCACTCAACACAGGGGTTTTGAGGTCTTACCCAACTTTAACCACTAACCCCTTTTTCCCATTGATTTGGATTGGTATTCACATGTCAGGGAAATAGGTTTTTGAAGTAAAATTAGTCACACAATGGTATTTTTAACTAATCACAAGCTCCTACACTAGATACAGGTTCTGTATACAAAGGTACAAATAACCAAAAAACCCTAATTTATTCTCTAAAAGTGGATAAGATCAACCTAGGTTAGAAAACATTTTCACCCCTATAGTCTCTTTTTCTTAGATTTATATTACATGCATAGATATATTTCTATAATCCTAATTCTAGTCACTAGACCTCTCTACACAACATGTTTCAAAACCTTATTCCTCCTAAAGAAATAGTTTCTAGCTAGGTCTTTGTTTTCTCCTTATACTTTTCTATTTTTATAAAGTTTATAAAATAAAGTAGTTCTAAATCATTGAATGTTATCATTTTTATATTACACTCCTATTTTTTGTAGTAATGTTGTCATTTAGGGTTTTTAAATAAATCCCAAATTTGATAAAACATATTGGTAAACCCATTTATTATTTGAATAATGCCAAACCCTAGTTGTGTATATTTATAGAGTTTGTATCCTTCTTGATATTATTTCCATTTGGTGTTTTACAATGTTTAGATATGTTAAATTCTATAACACTCAAACTATTCTATCATCTTAGTTTTGGTAGTATTCAAATTAAGAAAATTGTGTCTTCATACGTTAACCATCGTGTCACACTAAGATTTTACCAAGCCATATATTTGAGAAAGTTAGTTAATCAATACATCATGGTAGATCAAGTAAATATATTTGATAACATAGATATGCAATAATTACAATGTTTTCTCTCATATAATAATGATATGTAAGATTATTTTATTAACATTATTAGATAGGAACTTAAGAAATCATATGATGGACAATCATCTAGGACTTATAACCCTACTCCTCCTTTGGATATAATTTTGGTACAACTTGTCAAAATTAAGTAAAATCAAGGGATTTAAAATATTACCATACCAATTATTACTCCACCATTTGGAACACCACCTTTGGTTAGCACACACTCATCTTATTGTGATGTACAATCCCTTATGTAAGAGATTCATTCTATGTAAACTAAGGTGTTATATTTGGATCAATTTTCTTTAAAACCTAATCAGGCACTATATTCTCATGTTTTAATATGCATTCTACTGGCACAACATATAATAATATATCCTTTACCAATATGATTTGTGACATTAGAGATTACATTATATGATGGCAAGGACATCCATGAACAACATCTCAGATCATTACACACAACATGTTTGTATTGTGTCAAATGACATATTATTGACCAAGATGTTCTTGAGAAGTATAAGGGACTATGCATTACATTCTCTAATTTACCATACCAATTATTATAAACATTAAATCCTATAGTCAATATGTTTATATCACACTTTTTTAATCAGTATTAGTGTGAAGGTTTCCTATGCTCAAATAGCCCTGCTCAAACAAATATCTAATGAACCTATAGTGAAATAGGTTTTTAGATACGATATCATGTTATCCAAAATGATAAACCCATGAAAGATAGAGAAATACAAGATGTATTTGATCAATGTTTTATTCCATATCTACATGAATCCATTATGTTCAAAAAGATCAAGTCATTCACAAATTTGTACCATATAGTAAAGGAAAGAGAATTCAAGCTATTAGCAATGAAAAATATTAATGACATAATCAATTATAATGAAAATACCAAGAATTAAAGTAGGCCATAATAAAATATAATATAAAATGATAAAAAAAATAGTACATGTAGTTACAGAGCTGATTTTATGCATTGTCTTATCAACTCTTCCATGATGGTATTTCACTAACCTATCAGAAGCTCCATATAAGCTTCTTAAAACACTATTAGAATGTAATATCATATATATCCCTCCTATTAAATAGGTTGATATGAATTGATGTCTTCCAAAAAATTTTGAATAGAATGCCTTTTATGACAATCATAAAGTACCAAACCATACTACCAATATAATTATCAGTTTGAGACAAAAAAATTAGGATTCCATAGATGCAACTTCATTGATATGGGCATGAAAAAAAATAAAATAAAAAATAACCAAGTGAAACTAAATCAATTAAAATATTTATCGATCCTTTTCCTAGTCACATGACTAATGAGACCAAAAATACTTCATATGTGCACTATGCATATAGTGTACACCCTCCACCAATTTATCATCATTATCTTGTGGAGTAACATCATTTAAAACATATAATAGGTGATTATCATACATAATTTCCATATAGGCCACTCATTACATTTTTAGAACATGAGATAATCAATTATAACTTAGATTTACACTATTTTTTTATTCACACACACACACACACACACACACACACACACACACACATTGATCACCAGCCTTTTCAAAATATCATGGTAGATAATGGTTAAAGTGTGAACATGTATACAAACACACTTATTTATCATCTTGAATACACAAATTAGGATATTATTCCCACTACCATAGTCATAAAAGGTTTTAATGGTCACCTACATAGCTCCATTTATGAGATTACTTTATCATTATAGGTCAGTCATATACATTTGGCCACTATATTCATAATAGTACCTAATATAGGGTTCTTTGAAAATTTATTAAAATTCCATTAGATTCACCAGATTCATGTTGTTCCTTATATAGTTCACAAATGATTGAAATAAATATATTCTAATGAATTCATTATAGTTTTGTGTATCCCTTATAAGCACCCATTACCACATAAATATGTCACCAATATATAGTCACCTAAAAATGTAAAACATACCCAAATATTTTTATAGAAAATATTTACCCAAATATAGTCACCAACATATAGCATAAATATGTCACCAACATATAGTCACCTAAAAAGGTAAAACATACCCAAATATTTTTATAGTAAATATTTACACTTCTAGAAAGGCTATCCTAGAGAGGCCCATTCATCATAGATTTATAATAGATTATATAGATATAATTTTTAATAATTCATATACTCAATTGGTATTACAGAGTATCAAGGGTAATTCACATAAGGAACCAACACAAACTTCATTGGCTCTGATATGGGCTCCAAAAATCTACACAATTCAACATAATCACAATGGTAGTGACAACTATAGCATAGTTGGTGGTCCATATCCATATTGTATATTGAGATTAAATTCATCACATCATCACCCACCTTTTTATTCATGAAAGTTCATAATTAATTTTCTTAATACAGGGCTAGTTGATTGTCAGTCTCTCACATCACTCATCAAGTTGTATATTTCTCTCTATTTTGAAGTTCATACATATGAAATAAAATAAAAATAGTAAACCATTGATAAAAATTTAAAAAAATTAGGACCTATGCATGATTATATGTACTTTATCATACATCAGTTCAATTGTGCACAATATTTTATATATATATATATATATATATATATATATATATATATATATATATATATATATATATGTATGTATGTATGTATGTATGTATATATATGTATATGTATGTATGTATATATATGTATATGTATGTGTGTATATATATATATATATATATATATATATATATATATATATATATATATATATATATATATATATATATATATATATATATATATATATATATATATATATCATACATGTTTCACTAATGTATATGAGTGACTGAAGATTATAGAAGACATTATTCCTAAAACCAATTACATTTTATTTTAATATTACACACTTAGGAATTATATTTATATGTAAGTGTTTTGGAGTGCATGAGAATAGTTATCTAGTTTCCCTACCCCTATTCTTGTCCAAAATAAGCATAGTTATCTATTTTCCATAAACATGTTCTTATCCTAATTAGCTTAGGCTATCATTACTTAGTTACAAACTTCAAAAATGATTCCTACATCATGTACATTTATCAAATAGCTCTCTAGGGTCATGATAAACACATGTTTTATCCTTATGTTCCCACATTATCTTACTCACATGATCAGAAAATTACATTTTATTACATATTATGCCATTTCTCACTCACTAACATTGTGATACATTATTTCTTATCTTAGTTACTGAATATTTCTCAAATTACAACTTAAATATTTTTGATAAAAATACATAACCATGAACTCTTTTTATATTGATTTTCCTAGCTTCATACCATGTTTAAACTTATATGTTTTCTCTAAGTACATTTGAATATGTCATTGTTATGTGGCTCTAAGCCTTTATATCTCTAATTGTATGTGTGTGCAGACATTTGAACATGTCCTTGTATGTGTATTCTATTTGTGAATGTGAGCATTTGAACATATAATTCTATGTGTCTCTAATCCTTCATTATTTCCTTATATGCATGTGAGGAAATTTGAAAATGAATTTGTATGTGTTTTATATTCAAGTGAAATTTGAATGTGTCCCTTGTTTGTGGTCCCTTGGCCTTCTATCATGTGTTTTGTGTGTTGTGTGTGTACTCTTTAATTTTGTGTGTCATGTACATGACACTTTTATTACTTATTTACTTATATTTGGATGTTATGATGGACATCATGTACCCAACACTTTCTAATTTCATGATGGACACCATGCATTGCTCCCTAAGTATGTTTATTCATCATTATATAGTCATTTGACCAAATTATCTACACTTTTCATTGTCACATTTATCTATAAACACATATTGTGAATTATTATTTTAACATGCATCTTACATTATCACTATGCTAAATTTACATACATAATGTTACCATGCTTTTCCATTATGTCATTATTACCCAGACTTTGAATTTTAAATCATAAAAAACTTATACATAACCTTTTCTTTTGAGTTAAGTTTTTATATGAAATCTCAATAACTCACCTAAAAAGAAGGGGAATTCATAGAGGCCTTTCTTAGGGACAAATCTTATTATATTATTAAATAGATAGGATCTATTAGTCATTACACATTTGACACAATTTTAGCCTAAAAACACCAAGAAAGTGAAATATGATAGGAGCGCCACATTATATATGACATAATTTCTCTAGTGTACATAACAACACTATTATAAAAATACTTTAAAAAATGCATTTCCAAAATTTCTCAGAACCCTAGTTTATTGAGATTAGTATTCAAAATATTCACAGTCTCTATTTCTATAATACACAATTTTATCTCTCACTTGCTTAGTTTGGGGAAATCAAGTGTGACATGTTGTTCTAGGTTATCACTTAGGTTTTACTTATAATAATAATTTTTTACTTATTTTTAGAATATATATTCACCAAATATCAATTGGGGGCATCTATGTGGCACATTGCTTCCTTATTGAACTAGTTTTTGCACTAATTTAATAGATAGATGGAATGATAATTCATGGCATTCTCCATGTTACATACACTAGGCCCAAATTATACTCAATATTTTCACTAGATTTTGTACCATTTTTTAACCATAATTGAACCTCAATCCATTTTTAATATATGGTTTTCTATTTGTACTAGTATCTACACCAATTTTTACACTAGACATACATATCAAGATTCATACATGTATTCCAAGTTAATCCACTACTCTAGGATGACAATGATATAGTCAAGCACACTTGAGTTCTTGAGCACACCCACTTGTAAATGAATATTTTGGCATGCATAGTCCAATCCAATCTATCCAATGTTAATATAAATGCAAACCATACCACAATCACCCATTTTTGTAGTATAAAATCTAAAATAGTTTGTGTACTTAATCATATATATTCATTCCTTATAATGCTCTTATTTATTGTATTTTACTTTTTTATTATTAATATTATGTAAATAATTATATTACATATTTTTAATTACAAATTTTCATGGAGCACAACTCAACATTATGGCTTACATCTAGGACTCCTTCCCATAAGCAAGTTTAGGTACACCCTTGTTTTTTCTTTTTACTATATTACTTTCACTTTGCTTCATTATTAGAATAAAAGGGGGGGAATTGTAAACACATAAAATTAACATTAAATATAAAACCATGTACTTTTGGCCACTCTTTTATACACTTAGATCTAGGCCTATTTTAGGACCCTTTTTTATCACTTTCAACCACCTTATTGGCTCTTCTAAGCTGATGTATGACCCATGAATGAACTTATCCCTATCATGATCAACCTTAGACACATTTTAGTACCTAACTAACACTAAATATGATGAAAAAACCATTGTAAAATATTTCCCTAGAGGACAATAGAACACCACTCTAGTGTCCTTCCCCCCTTCCTATATTACTACCAAATAATGGCTAATTTACCAAATTCAAAATTATAAAAAGGTAGGCCCATGTCCCTAATAATCCCCACTAGAAGGATTATAAACTATATGAATATATAAACATTTTTTAAACCATTTTTCACACAAAGAGGCTTCCACATAAAAATTCACTAGAATCACATTTAAATATTGAGAGCAAAATATCTCTCAATTCTAATTGCATACAACCCTAGTAACCTAGATCTCAAGTCTGAGTACATGTCATATATCACAATTCATAGTTAACACATGTAATAACATCATTATTACATCATAACATATCACATTACACCATTTATTTACACATCACCATAAATTTAGATAACTACATGAAGTTTGATCCCTCTTCAGAGTAATTGGTATGTAGGCAGTGCTCCACACATGGGGTGTTGAGGTTTGCCCAACTTTAACTAATGACCCCCCTTTCCCATTGATTTTAATTGGTATTCAAATTTCAATTAACTAGGGTTTTAAAGGGAAAATTAGTCACATATTAGTATCTATAAGTGATTACCAACTCTGACACCAGATATAGGCTCTATAGGCGAATGTATAAAGAGCCCCAAAACCATGATGTTGACCAAATTTGACTTCTAGTCAAATTTGGTCAACCCTTATTATTTTTAAAATTTTAATAAGTTTTAATGTGTCCTATGGGGTCTCTTATTATCCTATATGTACCACTTATCCTTCCCTTAGTCCTTGTCGAATCTCATCGTCCTTGTACTAGGCTAGTCAACCAAAGTCAATCTTGTTCAAACCTACTCAGACTTAGTCAAAGTGCCAAATTGTGTTGAATATGTAATAATATGGTCTTTTATATGTTTCAAGGTCTCTTCAAATCATAAATTAGTCACTTGATAGGTTTCATGTGCAAAAGGGGTCATTTGGCCACATTTTTAACCTACTAAATGACTTGTATAGATGGTGGAGTTAGAAAATTTGTCACAAAGGTGAATATCAACGTGTAAGAGGTCAAGATCAATCAAAAAGTGGTTAGTGTTAGTTAAAGAGTTAGTTATATTTAGAAAAGGGGAGTTTCTCCTTAATTATAAGCCTTTTTGGGTATTTGTACAGACTCCTTGAGTTCAGCATTAGCTAAAAACGTGGGTGGAATTCCTATTCACCTTTCCACACTCTTTTCCATTTTTTTTTTAAGGAATATGTTAAAAAATCCATCTTCAATTTATTTTCTTCCATTTTCTCTTTACAAGCTAAGGAAGATCATTTTTAAGTGCTCAGTGTAGACCGTACAGGTGAAGTTGGGAAGAATGGTCATGGTGGGTAAAATTATTTTATTACACTCCACTTTCATACTATGAGTTATCATATTGGTGGATCCTCTTTATGAAACATTGCTAACACTCTAGGTGGATTTTTATGCACTTACATCCATGAAGGGGTCATTGTTTGCACTTGTTTTAGTTTTTATTGCTTTGGTTTGATGGTTTTATTTGTTTCAAGTGTTTCTCTATTATTTCCAAGAAATTTTCGTGGTTTTATTTATTTTTTAAATCTCAAGTGCTTAAGCAAGCCTCTTATAGGCTTATGTATGCTTGTAATTGTTCTTTTTCACACTTGCATCTCTCTCAGGCACCATGAAGAGATTTGTCACATTACATGAAGGAAAGAGATGTTATTTTATAGGTTTGTATCCATGAAGGTACATTTTTAGGTATTTTTATAAGTTGAGATTATGAAATTCCAAAACAATCCTCAAACAACTATGTCTCACATCATTGTTAGCCCTAATAGTGATATGCATTCTACAGGTGCCCTCTTCAAGATAAGTATATTTAATCAAAATTATAGCCCAAAAAGGTATTTTTAAATTCAAATAATCCATTTATAATCCTTAAATTATGATTTGAAATCAAATAGAGGTCTAAGATGCACATGGATATATTTTTTCCTTTACTGCCTACACATAATGAGTGATCACCTACAAGAAGTTTATCAAAGAATTAGATATTTTTTTCATGTATGAGACATGTTTTTGGATCTATATAAAATATTTATATGATTAAAATATCATAACATTACTTTTATAGGAATTTGAATTGCTAAAATTTTAAATCTCACTCTTAAAACACAATTGATTGTGTTAAGGGTTGTTGTAGCTTGAAAGTTGTAAATAGAGGCCCTTAAGAAATTTGTGGAGGGTATATGAAAGGGATATATGAGGTTTTGATACCTCCTAGTTATCATAATTAATTTTATATATAATATATAATGACCTTGAAAATAAATAATTCAAGAGGTTAAGTGGAGAGGAGTGTTCAAGAGGATCAAAGTCACCATAAAACACACTAAAAATGTGTAGTGGTGTCTACAGGTTTGTAAGGTTTCAAATGGATTTTGATGGCTAGAGACAAATGAGTCATACATTCATGTTAAGATTAGTTACCTATGGTTTAAATAACATCAATAACTTATAATATAATTAAGTAATCATATGATCTTTTTTATACCTTACATAATTATCCCACATTTTGTACATGTGCTTCCAATTAGCCACCTACAACTGAGACAGGTAGTGGAGTGAAATAATGGATATTGAGGAGGTTCCAAGTAATTTTATGTTGAGTAGGTGGAAATTTCAAGGCATAATGGATTTTAATCCCTAAATAATATTATAATTCATCATTCAAGACCTAATTCATGCCTATTACCACCTACAAACACTTACAGGGGTTAGAATAAGTACTGCTACAGTCAAGGTAGGGGTGTCCTAGTCAAGAACCTAAGCATAGATTTCACATTATATTTATGGTTTATAAGTGAAAAAAAACATGACATGAGTCTTAATAAAATCTCAAGAGATCCTAACACACCTTAATCAAATTCCAAATGGCCTATAATCACCTATAAGTAGGACATACACAAGCACAGTCAGGTATTCAATAGGAGTTGATAACTTTAAGGATAAGAATGTGAATAGGTGGATGAAAATATTATCCTTAAAGTGATATAATTAAAATAAAATCATCATACATATTCTCCAATTCCTAAGGTTGTTGACCCCAAATCAGCCACCTACATTTATGTACGGACTGAGATAGGAAATGGATTGAGACATGGGTTTTAAAGAGGTTTTACGTCACTTTCAAGTTGAGGAAGGGGTAACATCAAGGAATAATGGATTATAAAGATTAAGTAAGGTTTAAAAAAATAATTTAATACCTATTTATATGCATATAACTACATCTAAACACAAATATGGGTGTCTCTTAAGGGAAACATAGTCATGTTGGACATATAGGTAGTAGGTTAGAAGTAAGGTTTGTTGGTACCAAATGAGACTATGTTGATGGAGTATACCTTGGAAAAAGTTAAGAGTGATATAAAGAGACCCTAAAAAGGTTTTAAAACACTTTTATAACCTTTATTTGTATCAAAAATCCTCCATTTTCCATAAAACATAATCTCATACCCTGCCTACCCTAACAGTCACCTCCTCAAAGATCTACCTCAAGTTATTTGAGAGCTGGAAGGGAAAAAAGAAGATTTAAGGTATGAAAATTTGTAAAGAGTGTCCTCATGAAATAATAAATCCTCTCATAACTTCAAAAATATTTAATTGATAGGGATAATACTCTCTATTTTGTCTCAGAGGAGGGGCAGTTTTCCCATGCACAAGACTGGTAGTTTTGAGGAAAAGTGATGATTAGGTAAGAAAAAGGAAAGGAGAGACAAATTATGGTTTTAAAATATCTATAAAATCCATGTAAACCTAATAAACCTTTCTATACTTTTGGAGGATAAACAGGGTAGTATGGATAAGGAGGTTTGTAGGTAGGGCAGTTAAGCATGGTATGAGCCTAAACCCTCATGAGGGGTCATTTTCAATTTTAACATTTTAAAATAATTATAATGTTTTTTAAAATATTAATTTAGGTTTACATGATATTAAATAGATACATGAAAAGTGTATAAGTCTAAAAAAGCGTTTTTAACCATCAAGTTGTAGGTAGACCTATTATCAAGGTCTAGGCCTAATGCCAAACAGAGGTCTAGGCCTAATGCCAAACAGGGGTCAGGTTTCATATTAAGCTCTTAATAATATATTAAAATGATTTTAATATGTTTTTATGTAATATAAAAAAGTAATTAAACCTTTTTTTTATATGACATCCACTAGGAAATCATTTTTTTGGCCTAGAATGTGCTCATACCCTACCAAAATGCAAAAAAGGAGCTCAGAATGCCAATTTCAAACGATTAGATCTTCCATGGTTCTTTGCATGGGACCTTGATGTGAATTTACAAGTTATGGAGAGTCCCTAAGAATTAATTATAATAATTTTCAAATTATTGCAATGTCTATTCTTTATGAACAAATGTTAAGAGTCCAAACCACTCAAAACCCCTTGAAACCCCTCCTTGAGGACCCGATGGAAAAGATGAGGAAAATTAAGCATGAGAATGAAATGGAAATGCCATAAAATTTTGGGAAATTGTTTTATACTCTATTATTCACCCTATAATTCTAATTTTTTGTATGTACATATATGGAATAGCTTAGAAGATGGCTCTTTTTGACTTTTTTATGTTCTTCAAGCATGCAAAACTTTCAAAAGACCAAATAAATTTTGGGAGAAATTTTAGGAATTATCCAAAGTATTAATGGTTATTTTATCATCCATATAAAATCTTAAGCCTATTTAATATCTCTTTCATTTCAACCAGTCTAGTGGGTAGATAGTGAATATTTAGGGAAAAGTGGTGAAAATCAATTTAGAAAGCCTTTTAAGGCTAATTTATTGAGAATAATGATATGGACACCCTTGAAACATGTCATAAATTTTTTTTAATGGATTAATCTAAATAATTGGAAGGTTTTAGGTGCCAAGTGTGAGAGGTTAATGGAGAGACCTCATTTTGGGATTACCATAGATTATGGTGCATGGCCAAAAGAATAGGAGTGATTAGATGATAATAAAATGAATTTTAGGGCTTATTAGTGACCCATCCAACTCAAACCCATCATCAGACCTAATAATTTATAGTAATAAGGTAGTTTTGGAAGGCAAATCATCAGGGGAATTTTTTTGTGCAAGGAAAGGAATTTCTTGACCACTTTATAGGGTTTGGATGATTTGACATGAAACTTGTAACTCTTGTGATTACATGTATCACACCATATCTCTTTTACATGCACAAATAACTTATATTTTTAGTTGTGAGAAGTGTCTCTATGGCTCTTAGACTCACCTTCTCTCTCTCTCTCTTCTCACATCTTCTATAAATTGAGCCTTTTCTCTATTGTATGGATCTAACCATAGTTGGTATGGTGAATCCCTACTAGAATGACATTAAACTTTGTCTTTAAACATTGAATACAAGTTTAATTCTAAGTTTTGAACATTTTGTCTAAGTGTGTGAGTGATGAATAGTGGAGCCAAGTGATAATATCATCCCTACTCCCTTTATCCTTCATGTTTAAGTAAGAGTTATGATTTTAATAGGTCATGTGAAGTGTATTGATTGTAATAGGATCTTATTCAAGAAATAAATTATACTTATGGTGTGTAATATGTCCTTGGACTAGTTATCTTGTTGATTTCTCTGTGTATGCTACCTCCACATTGAAGTAATTATGTTAGAATCATTCAATGCCTAAAATTGGTCTTGGAAAACGTTGTTGCTTAGTATGAGTTTGATAGTCTATGGGATATGTCTTGGTTTATCACCTCTTTAGTGTAGTTTCCATTTTATTCAAAACTTCTAACTCTTTTCATGAACAAGTATTAGATTAGGTGATAGGAATTTAAAGAAGAATATAGGGAGCTAGCCCTCATAAACTAGAGATTCATCTCTCCTATAAGTTCCCCACAACTTGAGAGATGATTCAATGTTACATAAAATTTTAGGAGTTGAATAGAGTGCCCTAGGGTGTACAATTTGATCCCAATATTTCTATCATGCTTAATGGGATAGCTGGTCCTAATTATTTCCATGTCAAGGTGAATGATGGTCTTGACAAGCCCAAGGTTGTAGAGGTTTTTTTAATCTAGAATTTGGTGAATATAAAAGGTTAGAATTTCTAGTTTTAGATTAATTTCTTCACATTATAGTTCATGGTCTTCACTATATCATCTTCTAGTAGAGCATTCAATTAAGTCCCTCTATCTGAATCTCCTCTTGAGGAATAACATCCTAAACCATTCTTCACTTTTAGAGATCCTGACCAAGAAGGTGTTAAAGAGGAATAAGAAGAATTTGAGGAGATAGGAGATCAAGAGGATGAAGAAGATATGGCTAAACAACATATTTTCCTAGCCTTCAACACCCAAAATCCAATTAATCTTGTTGCATGTGATCTTATTCCTCTCAATTCTACCAAAAATCTCCCTAGATTCAATAGAGAGTGCCCTATTACTCCATTTGAGCACATTAGGGACATTTTAAAAAAAATCAACTTCCATAATATCACTCAAGCTAACATATCTATTATACTAATTGCCATGTCTCTAAAGGGTAAGAAATTTGATTGGTATAGGGCATTGGAAGGTGGTTGCATTACTAATTGGGATGATTTTGGAGATTTGTTGATGAATAGGTTTGGGAATAAGAGTGACCACACTTTAATAATCCATAAACTAAATTTGATAAGAAGAGGTCCTAATGAATCTATGGGGAATTTCAATGAAAGGTTTTAAAGGACATGGTATAGATTTCCACATATCATGAGGCCTCCTCCAAGCTTTGTATTCCCCACTTATCTCAAGGTTATTGGTACTGATATAACAATAATGTTGTAGTCAATGGGAAGATTTACTTTACTAGATACATATGAGATAGTTATTAAAGCTGAGAATAGTTTGATATAAGATGGGAAATAAACCCAAAGAGTTTATATGCCTTTTTTTATCTCATAGTTCAGTTAAAACTCCAAATGTAGCACAAGTTCCCAATACGAATGCCAAGTCTAGAACCACTCCTAAGAAGGTGGATAATGTTATATACAAAGATGAAATGATTATTTAATTACAAGATTAGCTCAAAAAATATTGATTACATACAAGTGTTCCACCCAATCCCCAATATTATCCTTCACAAACTTATAAACCTCCACCCCAATAAAATTACCAAGGAAGAAGACAAGGTCAACAAGGTTTCACTAGGTAGTCGAATGTCTATAATCATAATCCCATTCCACCAATATGGGATATTATTCCAATCCATATTAATCTAGTTCAAGGAGAGGAAAATTTGAATCATTGGGGATAATCTCAAGGTTAGTTTGTGTATGATGGTGGGGAAAGCAGTGAAGCCTTAGTGGCACAAGAAGGAGCTAGTCCTTTCATCACATTAGAAGAATAAAATATCATGCAAAGGGATAATAATAGATAGGGTAGTAGCCAAATTATAGGTCTTATGAATTTTCAAGTGGAAGATAACTATGTGTTGAACCAAAACACATCAGTCATAGCCAACACAAGAGCCAAAAATAGAGCTTTGGGAGATATTTTAGAATCACATGTGACTCCAATTAATTCCTCTCCAAGGACACAAAGTGTGAATCCTAGTGTAATACCCCATAGTAGTCACACTCCTCATCAAATTTAGAATGTGAGAAATGTTATCAATCCTACAATACATCAAGTTCAAGCTTCCTCACTGCATTCAAGAATGCAATAAAAGGTGAATACTTCCCCTCTAAACATTTTTGATTCTTTGAAGAATACCAAGACAAGCATATCTCTTTGGTAAGTCTTGCATATGCCTGGTTAAAAGGAACTCCTACAAGAACAACTTTCAAACATCCATGTAGCCCCTCAAACTCCAAGACACAATGGTGTAGCCCTTACCAATATACCAAATCATGTCCTAACCATACCAATACGCCAAATCATGTCCTAGAACCCTCAACCAAATCTAAAAATCCTCCACATTTCTACCTCATACTCATTATGGGAGACAAATTAGTTTAAAATTACATTGTGGATAATGGAGCTAGTACCATGGTTATGCCTAAGGTGGTTGAAAATAAGTTGGGATTAAAGTATGAACCACATAGAAAAGGTGTGTTGTAGATTGATGGAACTACAACCAAGATAGTGAGATTGGTTAGAGGATTGAAAGTCTTTCTACATGATTATCCAAGTTTCCCCATTATGTAAGACATTATGGTGGTAGACCTTCCAACTAATATTGCTATTTTCTTGTCAAGTGACTTCATAGCTAAAATAGGAAGATACATTTTTGCTGATTTGTCTTTTATAGCTTTTAGAACAAGATATAGAGCTAAGGTAACCATAATAACACAATTCTTGGCAAGGTTTCATATTGAACCATATGTGGAGACAAATTCAAGTCATAATTGTGTAATTAGTGAAGAAGAAGAAAAATAAGGTGACAAGGGTGGTGAAGCATCCTCTCCCCTTGAAGGTATTTTTGATCTTTTCATTGATGAGTATGGTACTGAAACATATGAACATGATCCCTATACATTCATATAAAAGACTGATTTGGGAGCTTATTGTATGTATGAATAAAATAATTTTATACCCTTACTAATTAAGATCATGAAGTTGAAGAGATATGTCCTAATTTGACTATTGCTCCTCAATATGAGAAAGTACTTGTCTAAATTTTTCATGATCCCTATATTGCCTATAATCATCCCTATCAAGCTTGTACTTCACCTAGTCCATCTAGTTTCTCTCCAAGCCATCCTATTGCAAGTTTCAAAAATACTCTTATTGGCTACCAAGACTACATGTTAGAATTTGAAACTAGATATGGTTTTGGTCAAGACATCCCTAGTGTTTGTATTAAAAGTGTAAGGGATGCTTTGGAACAAGTCAAAAAGGATTGGATGCTTATAGAAAGGGCTACTTGGCCAAATATTACCTATGAGATGATTGATGTTTGGGGTCTAATTTTCCATTTATAGGAGACATTGAGATCTCATGAATCAAATCCATCCTTGTAGTCTCAATATACCCCACGTCATTCTTTGAGTGTGTCAAATTTTCCCACACAAGATGTTAATCCAAGCATGTCCCAAAATGCGCCAAGTTCTTTGTCCATTTCCCAAAGTTTCCCTTCTTGGAATTCCATCCAAGAGAGTATCCAAAATAAGGAATACATCATGGTGGAATAGTTTAACTTACTTGGAGAATATTGTGAGGAAGAAAATTTAAGTTTTGAGGCACACCTTGAAAGAGAGATTGAATTGGCCAATCAAATTTTGAGATAATCCATCATGGTAGTATAAGGTGAACTATCTAAGCATAATTTTAAAAATTGAAATCAAGATGCCAACCCCAAGGAAACTCCATGTTTTTTAAACATATCATTCAATCCTCCATTAGCATCTCAGCCCTATGAGAACATTTTTGAGCCTACTTTCCCAAGATGGATAGTAGTGGTGGTAGCTTGTGAAGAAAAGAATAAATCATGCTTAGGTGGAGAAGTTGATATGGGAGAGAAACTTGAAACCATTAAAATACATCCTAACCCTCCTCAAAAATAAATTTAACCCATATTTCCACCCCCCAATTGATCAAGGTTTCCCTTCTAAAGATGAGAATTGCATTACTAGTTGGGAATCTTCCTTGGCTAAACTTCTTATTTTTGAGATGCCTAATATTGTCATCACTAAAAATGAGGAAGAAATAGATATTTTAGATTGGATAAATGATGAGAAAGAGATGAATCTTTATGAAAACTATTTTCTTTGTGTTTAAAAGGATGCCTCGAAAGGATTTCTCTTGAATTCCAAAGAAGAAGAGGGAGAGGTTTCTCTTGTTGTTCCTTTCCATGATACTGAACAATCAAAGGGTGATGACTTGTGGTAGAAATTTGAGGACACATTAAATGAATTTTAAGACCTCAAGGAGCATATAAGTCATTTGTAACTAACTAAAAGTCATGACAAGTAATAGGCTATGTCTCAAGAGGAAGACATGTGGCAGACCTACATGAAAATGTTTCAAGATTATGAATAATGTGAGGAGACTAAAATCCTGATGAAATAAGTCTAAGATATTGGAGAGAAAGCATTAATTTAAGAGAATAATCATCAAGAGATTCTATCTCATGATGGATCAATCTATGATGATCTTTAGATTTTTGAGGATGATTCAAAATTTAATCCTAGAACCACCTATGAAGTTGATCCTATCAACATCAAGGAAAGGTGTGAGCAAGAAACACTTCCAAATTATCATGATACAATACTTCTTTAAGAATTTATGGAGGCTCTAATAAGTGAGAATAATGATGAGATCCTTCAAGAAGATATAAACTTACAACAAGTTATCCCATGCATGGATCTGCAAATCTATCATGAGGAGATAAAAGGGCAGTAGTATGAATCATGTTTCTAGGATCAAGAGGACCGTATATACTTTAGAAACTTGTGGGAGATGACTTTTTTAAATGACATGTCAATTCAAGGAGTAAAAATAAAACTTGAGTCATCTAACACCACATCAAAAAAGAAGCATGCTTGGCATCCTCATTCATCTAGTGAGGAAGGAGATTCAAGGTACATCCCTTTTGATATAGGACGGGAGGTATGATCAAGTTGAATGTAGATAATTTATTTGATTTTAGTTATGTCTTGTGTTCCATAAGTACTTAGTAGCACAAATGTGTCTTTGTTTTATTTTTTGCTTTGTCCTTTTATGTGTTGTTATTTTCCTTTGTGTGTTTTGAGGTAAACCAACTATGTGTTAGCTAATTAAAGGTCTATTTATATTGTTCCCAAGTGCATTTTTAATCCTTTTCCCAACAGATAAGATAAGGCTACTAGTCCTTAACATAGGCAAGCATGTTACCCCTAAGAGTTGCTAATAATGTTGACCAAATTTGACTTATAGTGAAATTAGGTCAACCCCTATTATTTTTAACTTTTTAGGAAGGTTTAATGTGTCCTATGGGGTCTCTTATTGTCCTATATGTCCCACTTATCCTTCCCCTAGTTCTTGTTGAAGCTCGTCCTCCTTGTATTAGGCTAGTTGACCAAAGTCAATCTTGGTCAAACCTAGTCAAACTTAGTCAAAGTGCCAATTTTTTTTAATATGTCATAATATGGTCTTTGATATGTTTCAAGGTCTCTTCAATTCATAAATTGGTCACTTTCTAGGTTTCATGTGCAAAAGGGGTCATTTGGCCACATTGTTAGCCTATTAAATGACTTGTGCAGATGGTGGAGTAATAAAATTTGTCACAAAGGTGAATCTTAATGTGGAAGAGGTTAGGATCAGTCATAAAGTGGTTAGTGTTAGTTAAAGAGTTAGTTTTATGCATAAAGGGGGAGTTTTTCCTTAATTTTAGGCCCTTTTAGGCACTTATACAGACTCCTTGAGTTCACCATCATCTAAAAACGTGGTCAAAATGCCTCTTCACCTCCCCAAACTATTTTACATGCTTATTTTTTAAGGATTATGTCAAAAATTCCATATAAAACTTCTTTTCTTCCATTTTCTCTTTGCAAGCTAAGAAAGGTCATTCTCAAGTGCTTGGTGTAGACCATACAAGTAGAGTTGGGAAGAATGGTCTTAGTGGGTGAAAGGTCTCTGAGTGAAATCCAATTTCATAGGATTTATTATATTTGTGTCTCCTCCTTTAGGAACCATTTATAACACTCTAAGTAATAATTTATGCACTTGCATCCATGAGGGGGTCCCTGTTTGCACTTGTTTCAATTTTTATTGGTTTGGTTTGATGGTTTTATTTGTTCCAAATGTTTATACATGATTACCAAGAAAATTTCATGGTTTTTTTTGGTTTTTTTTGGTTTTTTAAATCTCAAGTGCCTAAGGAAGATTCTTCTAGGCTTATGTATGCTTGCAATTGCTCTTTTTCACACTTGCAGCTCTCTTAAGCACCATGGAGAGATTTTTCACATTAGATGAAGGTAAGAGATGTTTTTTAAGATTTTTGGATCCATGAAGGTGAATTTTGAGGTATTGGTATAAGTTGAGATCATTAAATTCTAAAATAATCCTCAAACAACTATGTTTCCCATCACTATCAGCCCTCATAGTGATATGCATTCTATAGGGGCCCTCTTCAAGATAAGTCTATTAAATAAAACTTAGAGCCCCAAAAGGTCCTTGTAAATGAAAATAATCCATTAGGAATCCTCAAGTTATGATTGGAAATAAAATATAGGTATAATATTCACATGGATAAATTTTTTGCTTTACCACCTACACATAATGAGTGATCACCTGCAAGCAATCCATCAAAGAATTGGATATATTTTTCAAGTATGAGACATATTTTGGATCTCTATGAAATATTGATATGAGTAAAAGATAATAACATGGCTTGTATAGTAATTTGTATTTATAAAAGGTTAAATTTCACTCTTAAAACACAATTGACTGTGTTCATGGTTATTATACCCTAAAAGTTACAAATAGAGGCCCTTAAGCATTTTGCGGAGGGTATATGATAGGGATATATGATGTTTTGATACCTAATAATGATATTAATTGATTTTCTCTAGCATAAAGAAGTACATTGAAAATAAATAAGTCAAGAGGGTAAGTGGAGAGGAGTGTTCAAGAGGATCAAAGTCACCCTAAAACACACTAAAAATGTGCAGTGGTGTTTACAAGTTTGTAAGGTTTCAAATGGATTTTGATGGATAGAGATAAATGAGGAATAATCCATGTTTAGAGTGTTATATTATGGTTTAAATAGCATAAATCACTTATAATATCATCAATTAATAATATTATCTTTCATATACCCTACATAACCACCCCATAATCCATACATATGCTTCTAATTAGCCACTTATAACTAAGACAGCTAGTGGAGTGAAATAATGGATATTGAGGAGGTTATAAGTAATTTTAGGTTAAAGAGGTGGAAATGTTAAGGAATAATGGATTTTAATGCATAAATAATGTTATAATTCATCATTCAAGACCTAATTCATGCCTATGACCATGTACAAACACCTACAAGGGTCAGGACAAGGACTGTTACAGTCAAGACAGGGGTGTCCTAGTCAAGAACCTAAGCATAGAGTTCACATTGTATTGAGGGTTTATAAGTGAAATAAAAAAATTATGTGAGTCTAAATAAAATCTCAATATATCTTACCACACCTTAGTCAACTTCAAAATGGCCTATAATCACCTACAGGTAGGGCATACACAAGCACAATCAGGTATTCAATAAGAGTTTATAACTTTAAGGCTAAGCAGGTGAATCGGTGGATTAAAAGCTTGGAATAAATTGATATAGCTTAAAATAAAATAATAAAACATATTTTCCAAGTCCTAATTCTGTTGACCCCAAATCATCCACCTATAGGATTGTATGGACTAAAATAGGAAATAGACTAAGACATGGGTTTTTAAGAGGTTTTAAGTCACTTTCATGTTTAGGAAGGGGTAAAATCAAGGCATAATGGATTATAATGATTAAATAAGGTTTAAAAAAATAATTTAATACCAATTTAAATTCTTATAACCACCTAAAAACACAAATAGGGGTATCCATTAAGGGAAACATAGTCATGTTGGACATATAGGTAGTAGGTTGAAAGCAAGGTTTCTTGGTACCAAATGAGACTATGTTGATGGAGTATAACTTATAAAAAGTGAAGAGTTATCTAAATATACCATAAAAATGTTTTAAAACACTTTTATAACATTTATTTGTATCAAACAACCTCCATTTTCTACAAAACATAGTCTCATACCCTGCCTACCCTAACAATCACCTTCTCAAAGGTCTGCCTCAAGTTATTTGAGATTTGGAAGGGAAAATATAATATTTAAGGTATGAAAATTGGTAAAAGTGTTTCCTAATTACCTAATAAATCCTATAATACCTTCATAAATCTTTAATGAATAGGGATAGTACTCTCTATTTTATCTCATAGGAGGGGCAGTTTCCCCATGCACAAGACTGGCAGTTTTGAGTAAAAGTGATGATTAGGTGACCAGAAGGAAATAAAATATCAAATTATGGTTTTAAAATATATATAAAATCCATGTAAACCTAATAAAACTTTCTATAATTTTGGAGGATAAACAACGTAGTCTAGACAAGGAGGTTTACAAGTAGGGTAGTAAAGCATGATATGAGACTAAGCCCTCATGAGGGGTCATTTTAAATTTTAACCTTTTTTAAGCATTGGAATGTTTTTTAAAATATTAATTGAGTTATAAAATATATTTAGGATATATATAAAAAATTTAAAATTCTAACAAATATTTTTCAACCATCAAGTTGTAGGCAAATCTATTGGCAAGGTCTAGGCCTAATGCCAAATAGGGGTCATGTTTCATCTTAATTTTCTAATAAGTTATTCCAATGATTAGATAATGTTTATATGGAATATAAAGAAGTTTTTAAACCTTTTTTTATATGATATCCTTCAATAAACCATTTTTTTTCCTAGAATGTGCTCAGACCCTACCAGAATGCAAAAAAGGAGCTTAGATGCCAACTTCAAATGCTTAGATCTTCCATAGTGATTTGTATGGGACCTTGAGGTGATTGGATAAGTTAGGAGGGTAAATAATAATCCATTAAGGTAATTTTTAAATTATTTAAATATTTTTTCTTTATGAACAAATGTTAAGAGTCCAGACCACTCAAAAACCCTTGAAAACCCTCCTTGAGGACCCGATGGAAAAGATGAGGAAAATTAAGAAAGAGAGTGAACTAAAAATGACATGAAAATTTTGTAACTTATATTATACTCCATAAATAACCCTCAAATGAAAATTTATTGTATGGAATAATATGAAATAGGTTAGAATAGGGCTCTTTTTGACCTTTTTATGTGTTTTATAGGCATGTAGAACTTTCACAAGACCAAATCACTTTTGGGAGAAATTTTAGTACTTGTCTTAGGTCATAATGGTAATTTTACATCCATATAAAATCTTAATCCTATATGATATCTCTTTCATTTTAGCCAATCTAGTGGGTAGATAGTGAATACTTAGTGAAAAGAGGTGAAAATCAATTTGAAAAGCCTTTTAAGGCTAATTTATTGAAACTAATGATATGGACACCCTTAACACATGTCATCCCTTGTGAATAGATCAAACTAAATAATTGGAATGTTTTAGGTGCTAAGTGTGAGAGGTACATAAAGAGAGCTCATTTTGGGAATGTCATGGATGATGGTGCATGGCCAAAAGAATAAGAGTGATAAAAGGATAATCTAATTCATGTGAGGGATTTTAATAACCATTCCCACATATACCCATCATTAGACCTGATCATTTATAGTAATAATGTAGTTCTAAAAGGCAAATCATGAGGGGTAGTTTTCTATGCAAGGAAAGGAGTTTCTTTACCATTTACAGGGTTTGGATGATTTGAGATGACACTTTTATCTCCTATCATTGCATATATCACCCCATATATCTATTACATTCATAAATAACTAACCTTTTCAGTTGTGATAAGTGTCTTTATGGCTCTGGGACTCCCCTTCTCTATCTCTTCTCACATCTTCTATAAATTGAGCCTTTTGGTTATTGTATGCATCTAACCATATCTAGTATGGTGAAGCCCTACTAGAATGAAATTACATTTTTTCTTTGAACATTTAATACAAGTCTAATTCTGAGTTGTGAACATTTTGTCTAAGTGTGTGAGTGATGAATAGTGGAGCCAAGTGATAGTATCATCATTACTCCCTTTATCCTTCATGTTTAAATAATATTTCTAATTTTAATAGGTCATGTGAAGTATATTGATTGTACTAGGCTCTTATTCAAGAAATAAATTATCTCTATGGTGTGAAATCTACCCCTAGACTAGTTATATTTTTTATTATTCTATGTATTCTACCTTCACATTGAAGCAATTATGTTAGATTCCTTCAAAGCCTATAATTGGTCTTGGAAAGATTTTTTGCTTAGTAGGAGTTTGATAGTCTATGGGATATGTCTTGGTGGATCACCTCTTTAGTGTATTTTCTAATTTATATAAAACTTGTAACTCTTTTCATGAATAAGCATTAGATTAGGTTGTATGCATTTAAAGGGGAATCTAGGGAGCTAGCCCTCATAAACTAGATATTCATCTCTCTTATAAGTTCCCCAAAACTTGAGAGATGATTCAATGTTGCATCAAATTGTAGGAGTTGAATAGAGTGTCTTAGGGTGCATAATTTGATGCCAACACATGATTCCCTGACTAAAAGTGGACATGAATGCCCTAGGTCGAACAAGATAAGCACCCTCTATTTTCTTTCCCATTTTTATTTTCCAAACCTAGATATAATTATTTAATTCTAATTCTAGTCACCATACCTCTCTACACAATAAGTTTTAGAACCTAATTCTTCCTAGAGGCATAATTTATAATTAAGTATTTGTTTTCTCCTTACACTTTTCAATTTTTAATAAGTTTATATAATATATTATTTATAAATAAGTGAATTTTATCATTTTTATGTTATTATTCTTATCTTACACTTTAGTGTTTTTGTTTAGGGTTTTCAAAAAAATCCAAAATTTGATCAAATAATTATATATGATATTATTTTTAAGGATGGAGGAATGATGCATAGGTTCTATTTGTGGAAGCATCTCATCACTAGTGGTTAATCTAAATATGATGGAGTAGTTGTAGTATCTTTAATAAATTTTCCCTTGGTATAAGAATTAGTATAATATTTATGGTAATTATCTTCAATAATACACACATTTTATTTATATGTTTCATACTGGTAAACAAATAAGATTTTTGATAATTTTTAGATTTGGAAAATTTTGTAATTTGGGAAGGTTTAAGATAATTAATATGATGAGTCTTGATCATAACACCATGATTAAAATCAAATCCTAACATTAAGGAAACCATTTTTTATTAGTGCATGAAATGTTTTATGAGAGTGACCAATATTTAAATGGAACCAAAAATATTTATTAGGATCATACCATTATGGAGGAGTGGTGGTAGTGTGAATGAAAGGTTTAGATGGAGGCAATAACTTACTCATTTAAGACATGATCAAGGGTTAGTGGGAGGGAGTTTTAAAATTGATTTATTCACTCTTATTTTTATATGGTGAGGTGTAAATATAGAGTTGGTAATGGTTATTGAGTAAGTTGAAGTTTGGAAGTAATCCTTCATAAGATAATGATAAGGATTAAATTGATTTTTGAGAAAATATCATCTTTTAGCTTGATCAAAAGAATATTCTATAGTTTAGAGAGATAACATATAAAACTTGTATTGAATATAAGGTTGAAGGGAAATGATGAAGATATTGGAAATATTATCATCTCTCATGTTATGATCTAACTATTTCCATCATTTGATGAAGGTATGATCGGATTCATTATGTAGTTACTTGACATTGATGAAATGGCTAAGACTATTTTTAGGAAGATTAGTTTATTAAAATTATTTAACTAGAGCATTGATTAAATATTATAATTTTAAAATGGAAAGATAAGGTACTTGATTATACTATTATAAATCATCTCCTCTAAATGTTTTAACAATAATTTTAGTAGTAGTGAAGGTATTAGTGTGGACCCATTCCTTGTAAATGTTACCAAAATATTTAATAAAAATAGTTAAGGCTTTAGTCCCATAATATGTAATAGTTGTATAAATTATTAAAATCACTATTGATATAATAAAGGGAGATAAATGTTCATTTTGAAGATGTTGAAGCATTTTGTTATGAAGGAGAGGTTGAGGGATTATATTCTTGTTAGCATCTCGATGAGGAGGGTAAATAAAATTTTGACTATGTTAAGGAATGATGATAAGAGGTTGACTTTATATTTGTAGGATATAATTTTACATTTGGGTTCTATTATTTGCTTCCATAACATTCATTTTTTTAATCATTTTTGCAAGAATTTATGTTATATAAATAGGTAGATTTTTATTTTATTAGTAACGGATGGAGTCCAAATATTGGCAAGAGGAGCATTATCAATATTAGTGATATGATTATTCAAAACATTAATCATATAAGGATTTATAATATTAGGGTAAGCTAAGAGTAACTTATTGATGCTAACCAATAACTGGTGCACTATATATTTAGATGAATTGTTGGCTTCATAATGTTTAATGAAAATGGAATCATAAGTGTTTTAGATAAATCGTGAGGTATGCAGAAAATAAAATTTTTGTTTGTCTTTATATTATGGCTATAAGTTTAATTTAAAACCCATCATGCCACAATGTTTATAAATAATATAAAATTATTGTAAATAGAACACCATTTAGTCTATTATAATAATAACTGAGGAGTTTGAAAACTACTAAAACATAATTTCTAAGGAAATCTAAACAAAGAGAATAAGATTTGAAAATGAATGTAGAAAATCAAATTATAGAATTTAATGAATTGAAATAAATAGGTAGAAAAATTTAAAGGAAATGTTTTATTTATTGATGAAAATAAATGTTAATTTCCCTTATGCCAAAATATAAAAAAGACATAAAAAATATTGGTGTAGGATGGTGTAATTATTCCCTTAGTACATAATTGTATCAATGTTTATTGATATAGTATTTGTAAATATAAATAAAAATGTAATAAAATATATTAGATAGGGTTGATATTTTTTATATAATGATGAATTCATAGAACTATATAGGTTAGGGTCAATAAATTTTTACAAGGAGATAAAATGGATTTATAACTAAATCAAACAAGGCTGATATATTTGTTTGACTAAAATAAGTTTTGATAGAATTAAAAAATTATATATATAACTAAATATAGTTTTATTAATAAATTTGACCATAAAACTAAGTAAAAATATATTTTACTAGGTTGATATAGTTTGGTAGAATATAGCCTAGTAAATAAGACTAGATCAGATGAGCTGATATAGTTGGTTGACTAAATAAATAAATATAGATAAAAGTGTAAGATTGTATCAACATGCATTAAAGTAGTTTTGTATAAAAACATATTTGAATAAGAATTTATTGAATTTCACTAAAAATTTATCTTGAAAATATATAAATACTAGATTATATCAACCCATGTTGATGTAGTATGCTAAAAACACATACGAATAAAACTATATCAACCTACACTGATATTATTTCATAAAAATATAAAAATATTAGACTGGATTGAATTTCATTGAGGTAGTTGTTGTCACTTGGATTTACACCCTTTGAGGAGATGAAAATATCTCCTCATCCAAGTGGCACAATGGAATCACCTTTAGTCTTGTGGGGAGCCTAAGGTATGAGGTGAATCTCTAGATAGGTCTAGATCCCTTGATGTACCACTTTGAATTGCAACTACTACCAAAGTTGGAGGGGTGAAAATGGAGAGAGATAAATAAAATTAAAATAAACTAAGGGAGGTTATACACCAAATATATTTATGACATCCAACCATATTCATATTACACTTGAAATCAAGGGACAAAATGAACCTACACTTCTCTAATCTTCATCTTGTCATATCAATGCCACATTGTGAGGTTATGGATGAATGTGCACATTTAGGAGGAATATACAAGAGGAATATGAGGTAAATAAAGTTTATAAAAAATCAATGAAACCTTAAAATATCCTATAACACTTCACATGCCTTGCAAGAATAAGCTTTCCAACTACAAATAGGATGAAAGAATGACAAAACATGTTAAGGAATCCATAGTCTTCACTTATGCAAAATTAAAAATTCCAAATGATAATAATAAGAATATTCATGGAAGATTTTAAAATAAGTTTTATTATTGATAAAAATGTATACATTTGATCAGGTCTTCGCCATACTCAAGCATCCACAAAATGGACAAAATGGCTAGTTCTTATAGAACTTGAGAGAGAGAGAGAGAAGAAGAGAAGTCCAAGGGTCACAAGGACACTTTTCAAGATGATAAAAGGATTTAATTATGAATTTTAAGATTATATAGGATGAAAAATTCAAGGTTAGGATCTACAAGTGTCAATTGAAAGTAAAAAACTTCATGAAAAGTGGCATAAAACTCCCCATTTTGCATAGAAAAACTACCTTCATGATTGCCTCTATTTGAACATACCATAACTAATTAAGACCAGGTATGATGATTAGAATGAAATTTTGTGACATAATACATTCCTATCCATGCATTTATGTCATGCATGGTATTGTAGAAACAATTGGAAAGGAACCATCATCATCTCCTATCTAAAAAACTACTCTTCCATGCACCCTACTCACTTGACCTAAAAATTAGATTAAATTTTAAATGAAAATATGTAAAAGGTATTGGGTAACATGTTTAAAGACCATATATTGTCTGATAATAATTATTGACATCTTAAAATCACCCCATTTAAAGTTTTCCACTTTTTTCACTAGCTTGTCGAATAGGCCAATTTTGACTAGTTGAGATGAAGGAGTTTGTGTACATGATTATAGGATATTTATTGGAATATAATTTACATATGGAGTTATTTTAGGTCATAATATTCCTCCAAAATTTAATTTCATTCCTTTAATCCTCTTTTATCTTTCAAAACATAAAAAATGGTGAAGAAAAGTCTATTTTCACCCAATCCATATAGGTTCATACAAACAAAAAGTATGAGGAGAAGATTGGGGAATTCCTATAAAATTTAAAATCACAATACTATCCAAATTGGCTCATTATAATTCATTAATAACTCCATTTATTCTATTGGGTAGGTATCAAGGGTTTACAAGGGTTTTAGAGTATTTTTTACTCTTAAGCTTGTTTCATAAAAACATGATGTTGGAGTTTCAGAATAACTCCATAAAATGGTTGTTTAGGACCTTATTCAACTCGTATAATATTATTTTTCACCCATATAGATCCTCTAAGAAGATATGAACTCCAAAAGTTACCTTATTGAGCTTGTTTCCTTCATTCCAATATGCCTAATGGGTTTTTGAGCCAAAAATTGCTTCTCCAAGGTTTCCTATGCACTCCAAGAGTTCTAAAATTTCTATATCCATCTCATAAACATGTTTTGATCATTTGGATATCTTCTCAAAAGTTAGAAATGAAGATGACCCCCCTTTGGCCTTTAGGCTAGACCTTGTTTCATAAGCATGTTTGTAACTTATATGATCTAGAGTATTATGTTGATCTTCACCATTTATAGATTGATTTTATATGTTGTAATAGGTTTTTTATAACTTTAAAAACTTCCTTAAATAGTATCCTTAGCTTATGGCTCACCCATTCCACCATTCTTCCCAAGAATGTAGGGTTTATGTGTATGGAAAGTACCCTCTATCTAAGACAAAATAGAGGGCACTTCCCCTATTTATCCAAGAAAGTAAAATGTTGGAGGTGTTTATATAATTAAAAAGGATGATCATTACCATAATTGAGTTTTTTCTTGGGTCACTTGACTCCCTAACCTTCTAAAAACCTAAATAAACTCCTCATTTGTAAACTGTGTGAGGTTCATCTAAATTGATTGTATTTGTGTTATGATAACCTTTTACTTATATGATTTTATATTATAAATGCGTGTTATAGACTATCATGCTACTTATGGAGGTGTCTCATCACCTATTCATTACTTCAACCTTTTATGAAGCCCTCAACTCTTGAATTCTCAAATTGTATTTGTAACCCTGACTGTATCCTGACTGTGTTTCTTGCCTTAGGAGGTCTTTATAGGTGTATGCATGATTTATCCTTAGATATAGTGCATAGCATATTTTTATTATATTCTAAGATCATTAATACATGTTTAAAAATTATGTTTTCACTTTGGGTAACATTTAATCACCACTTAAGACCTCCTTTTAGCAATTGCCTGATTATGGTTTGCATTTTGGAGGAACATCTATAAATGGATTTGGCATGAATTATACCTTTGAAAATAGTGTTGAAAACCTCATTTACTTCTCATAGAGTCTCTTGACATTGTTTAAGTTCATATGATCCATCTTATATAGAAGAATCTTTGAGACATAATTATGATGTTAGAAGACTCCTCTTTAAGCTTATAATCACTTATTACAAAGATTCACTTGGACTCAACATGAATGTGCCAGAACACCATCAAAGCACATAAAACTAGCTCACTACCTACCCCTTTGTTGTAGGTGAATGCTTCATGCCTATGTATGGACTAGGAATGCCTATGGGGATTAGAGTATAGTGTATAAAACTCTTTTCATGACCTCCATTCTTAAATGAATCTCTTTCACTTCATAATATCCTCTAAACATGGAATCTTGCCTCATTTATTCCTTGAAGTGCTAAATTTATTTGTAATTTAAGCCCTAGAGAATTCACTACCTAGTTTTAGTGGCTTAAGAGGCATCTTTGAGTCTCATAACAACTACCTCACATCAACCCCTTTGACTTTATTTTTTGCACAAGTCCTCTCTATGCTAGAGGTAACATAACTCACTTAACTAGATTTTCCAAAACCATTTGCATCTTCATTCCAAGTCACAAAAAAAATACCTAAGACCTCTATTTTTTTATATTGAAGACTGTAGGCCTGAAAACTCAATCACTATCTTGGAAAGGATCTTCCACCTTGATATCCATCTTATCACTTAAAAATTCATGTTATGATCTATTCTACCATATGAAGTCTCCTAAGATGAGTTATATTAATTGTATATCATTTCAAAATGGTTGCCCTTTGAGGTGATCCCTGCTAAACCTCCTACATGTGGATGTTTTAATACACCAACAGTGAATTGGATAAGAGAAATAGGACATTGTCCCTACATATGGACTTTGTATGCTTCTATCAGACATTCCAACTACACCTCTTAGAAATTTAATGAATTGGAAACATATCAAGCCCTTTCACCCCCAAAAAATGACATCAACAATGGCTGTAGGTGTAAATTATGATGTTTATGCAGGTAAGACATGGAATTTAGCAAAAATATGTTAGGGGAAAAGCATCCAAATCCACTCAGATGCAATTATTAACCTTAATATACATGATATTCATCAATAAAAACTTATATCCAGCTTCAACATATACTCCCCAATATGAAAAACACTTGCATATATGTTGAATATAGTAGACATGGGCTTCTCATGACTGTTAGGCATGGAAATTGAGCATGTGACAACATTAAAAATATTTCACAAGAATATAAATGAACTCCTTACAAGTATTTATGGTCTATAAAACTATAATACCATGAATATAACTCCAAGAACAAGGTGAGCAAGCCCATACATGTGACTACAAGTGAAGCTAGGCATGAAGTTGACAATGGAGGAAGACAAGCTAACAAGCTACTCAAATGATGGCATGGTGAGACCAGAACATGGGAGAATGTATTAATATTACTAAAATACCTATTTATTACCATTTAAAATCTATATGAGACATGTACATGATAAAACACTTAGCGAATAAGAAGCATTTCAGCTAGAACTACACTTAGTGACACCCTCTTGAAACATGAACTAAATTACTCATCTAAAAACCATAGAACCTAAAAAAAAGAATATATACAATGTGATAAGTAATATAAAATCCTATAAATCTGAAATTACCATTTGGTTCATCTAGATTTGGCCAAAATGGAGCAAAACCTATAGAGTGCATGAAATAGCTAGTAGATTTACACAGCCAACTTGTTAGCAATGGTTCATAAAGCACGGTTGATTAATATTTACAATATTTATATGAAAATTAATTTATATAATTATAATATCATCTCCAAAAATCATTTTTCCTGAAACTACTAGTGTTGTCTATACCAAACAAAAAACCTAAAGGTTATTTTTGCATGTCTAGGAAAGCCAAAATGGAGTAAAATTATTTGGGGAATAAAAGACACTTCCAGATCAATTCAAGAATTGATATGAGATTTATGAAGTTTAATAATCATATTTAAACATTTTACAAGTGGCACACTTCCCAAGGAGGTCATACAAGTGCCAAAATCTTCCTTTTCTTTAAGAAAACTACCCTTTTTCTAAATGACCTACCATATTTCAGTTACTAATAGTTGGTTAAGACTTATGAGGACACATGGGACATGAAATAATTTTTTTAAACCTTCACATTTCCTAAAAAACCCTAAAATACATTAAATACACCTTTTTGACCCTTAAAATGACCCAAAATGATAAATGGACATAAAAACTAATTGAGTAAAGATAATATAACATTGATTGACATAAATTAATACATAATTCACCTCATTACAAGACATTACACCCTCTATATACATGTAAAGTCAACTTTTTACCTAGAGGTTCCCTAATTTGACTAAAAAGTCAAATTTATTTAACAAATTGGTAACTCATAGGGGTAGTAAGCCTGTTATACTAACTAGACCAGTAGAATTATCATTCCATTAGGATTAGGAATCATCTAAATCTAATACATACATGGATACCTTTGACCATTGACTAAAAATATTGATCAAGAAAAAGACTACTAATGACTACCTCAACCACACAAATCAAAGACACACACAAAACAAGACAACAAACACACACATGTGATTAAAGCACTTAGGAGGAGTAAGGAACAAAATAATATGTATAAATAAAAATGAGCATACCTCTCTCCTATATTAAAGGGAATGTTTTAAGAATCACATTTTTCATGAGATGAAGCATGGTGCAAACACATGTTGCTCTTAAGATTGGATGTTTTGTGGATTACACCTACTTATTAGAATCTCAATTGCCATGTTCTCAATTAGACCATCTTCAAATAGGTCTACCATGTAAAAATATTACTCTTGCATCCAAACATATTCAACCTTGTTATATGGACATTCAATTACAACCTCAAATGATGATTCAATAATGCATACCTTCTTGTCTTCCATAGTGCTCCCAATAGGATTAGGTTTCTTCTCACCTACAAGCTCTTCTAGCTCATCAAGGAGCTTTGAAAATTCTATCCAATCTTGATCATTATCTTCCATGGAAACATACACTTAACCCTCAACTTGAAAAAGTTATTCAAGCTCTTGAAAGAGCTCCATTTTTAGTTCCAAATCATCTTTTTCAACCACTTCTTGAATGTTGGTATCACCAAGTGGCTTCATAACAAGTTCTTGAACATCAAAAACAGATTTCTCTTCATGTTTGGTTAAACACTCAAGATCATGTTCATTAAACACATCAACAATATTGGGATTATCATTAGCTATGAAATCTTTCATAAAATAAGAAAATTTAAATAACTCATGAAACTCATTACATATTGCATTGAATTTCTGCCATAAATATTCTTCCTCATCATCATCTTCAAGAGCTACTTCTTCCACCTTGATCTCATGTGACTCTCCTAGGAGTGCCACTTATTGAGAGATGACTTGAAAGTGTTCTTCATCCTTGATAGCACATTCCACTTCATGTTTGATATGATCATATATAACCATTTAATTAGATGTAGAGTCTTCTTCAAGGGATGTAAGATCCTTCATATCCTTCTCCTTCATGGTGATGCCAAGATTATGCATCTTGAAATCATCTTATCTAACCCAATGAGGTTACTAAGGAGGTAAGTTTTCTTCAAGAAAGAATTATCTTTATTTATCAACCATCTAATCCTCCTTGGGTTCCCATACCATAGGTACATCAAAGAAAAGAGTGATAGGGTGAGGATAACATGAGCTAGTTGGTGGAGGTGTTACATAGAACTTAAAATCAGATTGAGGGTGAAGTGTAGGGGGTTCTTCATGGACACACATTCCTTAAAATATAGAGACATCAGCTATTGTATTGTCCTTTTATTCACAAAAGGGATTCCCTTTGGTGAATTCATCCTTATGATCACTCATGAGATCCTCTTGATCATTCATTAATTGAATTTGTTCTTCTTTACATGCTTATCTCAAGATAGGTTCCTCCTTAAGAAGGAATGATATGGAAGGTTGATGGATAGGCTCATGGATTTGAGGTGAAGGATCAGGAGTATGATATGTATTGGAAGTTGAAAGAGTTGGATATGGAGTGGGGCATGAAAGAGAAGGATTATTAATGGTTTTGTAAAATAATAAGGCACTAGTGAACTCATATGAAAGTGAATCCTTGGGTTGATTAGAAGGAGTAGAATCTACATGAGTAAGATCTTCACTTTTCCAATGATATCCTTTTGTTTAATCCATATAAACATGTGATTTCATATGACAAGAATCATATAAATTCTTTTGTGGCTGATAGGCATCATAATATGAATGATAGGGATCATATTGAGGCTGACATATGGGTGTTTTTTTGCATCCATTCTCATAGGATTGCCTAACAACATTGTGTCTATATGAAGAGGGAAATGAAGGGATATGTGGCTACCATGGCTCATAGGATTGATAGCCATTTTGATAGGACTATTGAGGTGTAAAATGTGGTTCATAAAAAGCCTAATTATAGTATTTATACACTTCATGAAAATTCTGATTATAGTCATACCAAGGCTCATTAAGAACTTGTTCACATTGATGTTTAATGGCACAAGCTTAGAAGGTTTCACCAACTTGTAGAGAACAAAACTCAAAACCAAAGTTAGCCATGAAACTTTATGAAAGTAATAATATAAGAGAAATGTTATCAAAAATATTCAAATGGTCACCTAGGCTACTTGACTAGATGATATAGATTTGGACTCACCATTTATGCTTCAATAGATTCCTAAAAATGCTGATTATTGAGAGACAACACCAAAAATATCCTAACCTCTTAGAGCAAGAGACCCACCAAGCATGCCAAAAACTATTATCACTTAGATTTTCACCATTTGAGTAGATGAAAATATCTCTTCATCCAAGTGGTATAATTGAATCACCTCTAAGCTTGTTTGTATTCTAAGGAATGAGGTGAATCTCTAGATAGGGCTAGATCCCTTGATGTACCATTTTGAATTGCAATTACTACCAAACTTGGGGGTGAAAAGGGAGAGAGATAACTAAAAGTAAACTAACCTAATCTAGGTGATACACTAAATAGATTGATGACATCTAAACATATGCATATTAAACTTGAAACTAAGGGACAAATTAGACCTACACTTCTCCAATATTAATGTTTTCACATCAATTCTACATTGTGAGGTTATAGATGAATATGCACAGCTAGAAGGACTAGACAAGAGGCCTATGAGGGTGCTAATTGGTTTAGATTTAAATTCAAAAAAGTTCCAAAATTAGACTAAATACTTCACCTTTTCATAGGTCTAGTTGAGACCTTTATAATGGTATGTGGAATGCAAAAAATGAAGCTCATATGCTCCTTGTACAGTCGATCAAAGTTCCAGTCAAAGTAGGTCAATAGGTAGTCAACACTAGTCACAAATAGAAAATTTTATGATATTTGAATGTTTATTAACTATTTCCATGGTTTATATCTCATTGATATATTTTTGGCACATTTTATGGTTCACAAAATGGAGTCTATATGTGTAAGTTATGACCAGTCAAAGTTATGGTCAAACCTAATGACGCGGCAATAAAGTGACATGGCAATATGGCTCGACCCAAATCATTAATATTTGTAAATTACACCTGATTAAATGTGGATAAACATAAAACATTTTAAATTGTGGAATAATTATAACCCCATATTTTTAAATGTAATGGATAATTTAAAATCCCATAAAAATTAGGTATGGGATAATTATGAAATTTATTTAAAAAGATTATGGATAATCATCCCAATCAGAAAAAGTGGATCTACCAAAATTATATAAAAGGGTAAGGGATTATTTAAAAATAATTGTGAATTAGGAATTAAAATTAAATGAATTCATTAAAAAAATTTCAAAGCTCTCATCAAAGCGGAAGAGCTAGAGTCAAAGAGCCAAAGCCAAAGAGCCAGAGTCGAAGAGCTGAGAGCCAGAGCTAAAGATCCAAAGTTAGATAAAATTAAATCCATGTACTAAGTGTATATATTTAAGATAATTTTATGTAATTTTTAATTCCTCAAAGTGAATAATAGAGTAGACTTTGTATAGGCCATAATAGACTAGTTTGCGAAATCTCAAATTTTGAGGGACTTGGAGAGATTTTCACTTCTTAGTGTAAACTATAGAATTATCCTAGACTCCAAGATGATTTTAATGGTATGTTATAAAACCTTAGTCTAAGAGACAATTTTGAAGATATATATTCGAAGATCCAAAGCCAAAGAGCTAGAGTCAAAGAGCTAAGAGCCAAAGCTGAAGATCCAAAGTTAGATACAATTCCATCCATGTACTAAGTGTATATATTTAAGGTCATTTGATGTAATTTTTAATTCCTCAAAGTGAATAATAGAGTAGACTTTATATAGTCCATAATAGATCGGTTTTTGAAATCTCAAGTTTTGAGGGACTTGGAGAGATTTTCACTTCTTAGTGTAAACTAGGGAATTATCCTAGACTCCAAGATGATTTGAATAGTATGTTATAAAACCTGTTAAAATTTTGTTTAAGAAAATTGGTGAGTCCATTTTTGAGACTTTTTGGATAAAATACATAGTATTATGAAATTTCATTGATGATACCAAGGTATAAGGTCTATCCATGGGTTCCAAAACTTTTTAAAGATCTATTGTCGATTTGTATGTAGTATTAGAGTGTCCATTTGACAATTGTGAGGGTTGGTCATGTAATATTTAGGGAAATGGATTGGTTCATAATATAAGTGAACCAAATATGTAGGCATTTCTAAACTCTATTATCAAGTGCTTTTCATGAGTTGATTTTATTTGTGCATTATTTTTCTACAATTTTGATTAATTTTTTTTATTAATCATTATTGAATGCCTAATTAGTCAACTATGGCATGAAAAAAACTTGAGCACTTTGAGGTTTGAGATAAATATGTATTAAAAGGTCAAATTTAGTTTCATTTCCTTGAGTGTTTTCATGAAATTATGTGATTTAACTAAAGGATCCAAGGTAAATAAATTTTGCATAGAAATAATTACCAGTTTATAGATCAAGTTTGGTATCAAAGCACTTAGTATGCTAGGTTAGCTTCTAATTGTGTGGATTGATATTAGTTGTTTTTAGTTTGGTTTATAGTATTATTGTAGATTTTTTAGGTCTATTAATATTCCACTAAAATGTGCAATTTGTGGAATTAGCTTGTTTGTAGGAAATAAGAAGCCATGGGCAAAGCTTTAAAAAGAGAGAAGCTTAATGAGCTTGAAGCAATTAATCAACATATCCAAAAAGAGAATGCTTTCCTAAGAGATCATTTTTACTCCTTGTTAGATGATATTTCCCACTTAAAATTAGAGATGTAAGCCAAAGATGAGCTCTTGACACAGATGTAAGATGAAGAGAAACACTATCTTCATCAATTGCCTTCCACCGTAGATGCAAGCACTATGACTGATGAGTGCACTATAAGTTGTTCATCTGGTAATTATTTTCATGTAGTTTTAGTTGATAGATGTTTCTTTTAGTAGTTTTGAGAAACACACTAAGGGCATTAGATCTAAACATATATTAAAAATGAGATTTGATGGAAGGGGCCTTGGTAAAACGGGCTAAGGCATTACTAACCCAATAGAGGTAGAGCATAGATATCATTATACATGATTGGGTTATTATAGTGAGAAAGTGGATGTTAGAGAGAGTTCCTCCATTGATGAAAGAGGATAATCTCTTGTTAGACTAGATCCAAGGCCACTAGTAGAGTAAAATTCCTCCCTATGAAGGAATGATGAATGGTGTAAGAAATTAGGTAAAAGAGGTATTGAAATTCCACCTCCTCATTATTACACTATAAAAATCACCAATAATAATGTGAATTACAAATCTTCTAATTCACTTCTACCATTTAAGAAATTTGGTTTTAATATTTAGAAGATGATGCATTCTTTTCCTTATACATTTTTTTGATTGAATAACCATTATGCCACATATTCTTGGAAAAGACAAGCTTTACTAAAGTAGCTTATAGGTGCTAAAATCCATTATTATATTGGCAAAGTAATAAATGGCAAAAGGATGACCTCACCTAAGAAGAGGGATGTTTGCACTCATTCTCATGTGAGTATGCATCAAGTTGAGAAGTGTTGAAAAATTCAACCATCCTACCATCCTGGTAATGGGAAGAAGAAGATGGTATATAAACCTATTTATAAGTTAATTAATGGAGTTTTTATTCAATCAACCCATGTAGATGTTAGTAAATCTAGTAAGGAAATTGAACACCCTAAATAGGAGAATTTGATAAAAAGGGTTATTAAATAGTTTCTTAATTTCATGCTATCATGATTAGTGGATTGATAATGAATTTATATTTCAAATCAATTTTTTGGATCCTTTTTGTATGTTGACAAAGTATTTTTACCCATGCTTTAATATATACATTTTGGAGCTACTATAGTGGGAACACTTTGAGACAAGTTCATCATGAAAAGTTTTTAATTCTCACACTTATGTTTTGGAAAAATCTATTTTTGGAATCTTTAGTGTTAGATTTATGAGTTTATTATTGAATTTTTAAGAAATTTAACTCATTGATCAGCTTGGGATATTTGATAGCAGTAGTATAGGTTTTTAGGTATGATTCAATTTTCTTATAATACTTGTTTTAGAATAACTACTATTTTGGAATGCATCTATTTATGGCACACATGTGATTGGATGCATTGATAAAACCCATTGGGGAAATGTATTATGTCATGGTCACAACCAATATTATATATTTTTTACATTAAAAACTTGTTTTTTAGTTACATTGGTGATTGTTGCAGTGTTTGGCAATTCACTACTTACAAGATGTGATAGTGGGTAGATAGTTTGATAAATTGTGACCTTATTGGTAGTTTTAGGATTTAGTATAACTCATACCTTATTTTAGGGAATTTTACATTTTTTAGTTATGAATCATATTTTTCCACTATTATATCTATGCTATGATTTGGGTTCTATACTTGATATCTTGTAGAGGACCATTTAATAACAGCATGGGAGATCACTAGGTTTATTTGTGTGAAGGTTCTTATGAAGCTATGCAGTAGAGGAAGTCATCATATCTTAGTTCTATTGAGAGGATATTGATATCCATGTAGCAGAAGAATATTTGTGAATGATGTGATCAATCATTTATTTCAATTGTTTTAGGCATAGTTATAGAACCTGAATAGATCGATAAAGACCTATCAAAAAAATTTAGAACTGACTGGTATTTTAAAAGATCAAGTTAGGTACTAGCTTTTGGTAGATCAAAAGACTTATTAGTAGGGAAGATTGATCTAGAGTTTAATTAATAAAAGGTCCCAAATCATACTAAAACTTATACCATTTCATAGGGCCCATTGAGACCTTTCAAATGGTATATAGAACATAGAAAATGAAGCTCATATGCTCCTTATGCAGTTGGTCAAAGTTTGAGTCAAAGTAAGTCAATAGGTTGTCAAAACTAGTAAAAAATAGAAAAAAATGATGATATTGGAATTTTTATGAACTATTTCCATGGTGTAGATCTCATTGAGATCTTTTTGGCATATTTTATGGTTTGGAAAATAGAGTTTGTATGTGCAAGTTATGACTAGTCAAAGTTATGGTCAAATCCAATGATGTGGCAATATGGCTCAACCCAAATTATTGATATTTATAAATTACACCTTATTAAATGGGGATAAACATAAACCATAATAAATTATGAAATAATTATCACCCCATATTTTTAAATTTAATGGATAATTTAAAATCCTATAAAAATCAGATATGGGATAATTATGAAATTTATTTAAAAAGATTATGGATAATCATCCCAATCAGAAAAGTGGACCTCCCACAAGTATATAAATGGGTTAGGGGTTATTTTTAAATCATTGGGAATTTTTAATTGTAATTTAGTGAATTCATTTAAAAAGTTTCAAAGATCTGAGAGCCGAGAGCCAAAACTGAAGAGCTAGAGCTGAGAGCCAGAGTCGAAGAGCCAACAATTGAAGAGTCAAGAGCCAAAGATGAAGAGATAAAGCTAGATATGATTCAATAAATATAATTAGTTTATATAATTAAGTTTATTTTATGTACTTTTTAATTCCTCAAAGTGAATAATAGAGCAAACTATGTATAAGCCATAATATACTAGTTTGTGAAATCCCAAGTTTTGAGGGACTTGGAGATATTTTCACTTCTCAGTGTAAAATAGGGAATTATAATAGACTCTAAGAAAATTTAAATAGTATGTTTAAAAAACTATGAATTTTTTTTATCCAATTTGTGAGTCCATTTTTGAGACTTTTTGGTTAAAATCCATAGGATTACGAGATTGCATTGACAACAGTAAAGTGGAAGGTTTGTCTGTAGGTTCTGGGACTTTCTAAAGATCTATTTTAAATTTTTATGTAGTCTTAGAGTGCACATTTGAAAATTTTGAGGGTTTTATGTTTAATCACTTTTTAGGGAAATGGATCGGTTCATACTATAAGTGAACCTAAATACAATCATTATCAAACTCCATTATCAAGTACTTGTCATGAGTTGATTTTAGTTATTCAGTTTTTTATAAAAAATTTGATTAATTTTTTTTATTAATAATTATTGAATTAATAATTATTAAAATATGACATATTAACAAAAAATTTATCACTTCAGGGTTTGAGATAAATATGTATTAAAAGTTCAAATTCAGTTTCATTTCCTTGAGTGTTTTTAGGAAATTATGTGATTTGACTAAAGGATCCAAGGTAAAAAAATTTGCATGGAAATAAGTGCCAATTTATATATCACTAATGCATGGAAAAAATCAATTAAACCTATACATTTACTATAACACTTCACATGCCCTACAAGAAGAAGCTTTCCAACTGTAAATAGAATGAAAGAATGACAAAACATGCTAAGGAATCCATAGTCTTCACTTATGCAAAATCAAAAATTCCAAATGAAAATAATAATAAAATTCATGTAATAGGTGAAAATAAATTGTATTATTGATCAAAAGGTATTAATTTTATCATGTCTTCCTCATACTTAGGTGGAACATCCATACAATGGCCAAAATAGCTAGTTCTTATAGAACTTGAGAGAGAGAGAGTGAAGAAGAGAAGTCAAAGCATCACAAGGACACTTGAAATTTTTTTAGAAGTCATTAATTGTGAATTTTAAGATGATATGGTATTAACCATGAAATTTTAATATATAAAAGTGTCAATTCAAGGTATAAACTTTATGAAAAGTGGCATAAAACTCTGCATTTTGCATAAAAAAATTGCCTTCATGATTGCTTCTATTTGAACATCCCATAACTAGTTAAGACCAAGTTTTATGATTGGAATGAAATTTGGGTACATCAAAAATTCATCTCCATGTATTTTTTTAATTCTTGGTCTTATATAAATAATTGGAAAGGAACCATCATCATTTGATGTCTATAAAACTGCTCTTCTATGCACCCTACCTGCTTGGCCTCTAAATTGGCTTAATTTTTAAATTAAAATACATAAAATTTATTAGGTGACATTTTAAAATACCCTCCGTTATCTTATAATCATTAGGGGCATATTAAAATCAACCCATTTGAAGTTTTCCACCTTCCTCACTAGCTTGTCCACTAAGATAGTTTTGACTGATTGAGATGAAGGAGTTTGTTTGCATGATTATAATATTTTTATTGAAATAAAATTTCCATATGGATTTATATTAGGTCATAATATTCCTCAAAAAATTTATTACATTTCTTGACTCCTCTTTTATCCTTCAAAACATAAAAAAAGGTGAATAAAAGCCTATTTTTCACCCCATCTATACAAGTTTGTATAAATAAAAAGTATGGGGATTATATTGGGGAAGTAATATAAAATTTAAAATCACAATAATATCTTAAATATCTCATTATATTAAATTTTCAACTCCATTTCCTCCATCAGGTCACTATCAAGGGTTTGTAAGGGTTTTAGAGCAGTTCTAACTGTTAAACTTGTTTTATAAAAACCTACCATTTAAGCTTTATAATAATTAAATAAAATGGTGTTTTAGTACATTATTAAAATCCTCCAATATTATTTTTCTCCCATTTATATCCTCTAAGAAGATATGAACTCCAAAAGTTGCCTTATCGAGCCTGTTTCCTTCATTTCAATAGGCCTGATGGGTTTTTGAGCCAAAAATAGCTTATCCAAGGTTTTAAATGCACTTAAAGAGTTATAACACATCTATATCCATCTCATAAACATGTTTCAATCATATATAAATCATATCAAAAGCTATAAATTAATATGACTCCCCTTTGGCCTTTAGGCTAGACCTTGTTTCATAAGCCTACCTGTAACTTCTATGATCTAGAGTATTATATTGAGATTAAAAATTTATAAATTATTTTTTTATGTTTTAATATGTGTTTTATAAATTTAAAAACTTAATTTAATATTATCCTTAGATTTTGGTTCACCCATTCTACCGTTCTTCCCAAGAAAATAAGGTTTATGTATAGGGAAAGTACCCTTTGTCTAAAATAAATAGAGGGAACTTCCCATATTTTTATAGGAAATTAAAACGTTTGTTGTGTTTATAAAATTAATATGGATGATAATTACCAAAATTTATCTTTTGGTCAAGTCATTTGACCCCTCAACCTTCCAAAAACATAAATAGACTCCTCATTTGTAGACTGTGTGTGAGTTCCTCCAAACTAACTACATTTTGTGTTATGAGAACCTTTTCCTTATGTTATTTTATATTATAAATTCCTGATATAAAATATAATTATACTTATGGAGGTTTCACATCACCTATTCCTTACATAAACCTTATATGGACCCCTCAACTCTTGAATTCTCAGATTGTATTTGTAACCTTGACTGTGATTCTTGCCTTAGGAGCTCCTATAGGTGTATGCATGATTTATCCTTGGATATAGTTCATATAAGATTTATTTTAATCTTATAGGTTCATTAATACATTTTTCATAATTATTTTTTCACTTTGGGTGACATTTGATAACCACTTTTGGCCTCCTTTTAACAACTACCTGACTATACTTTGCCTTTTGGAGGAACACCTATAAATGTATTTGGCATGAATTATACCTTTCAAAATAGTTTTAATAACATAATTTAATTCTCCTAGAGTCTCTTGAAATTTTTTAGGTTCATATTATCCATATTTAATATACATAGTCCTTGGCCAAAACACTCTTTTGTCTCTCTACCTTTTAGATTGTAACTTCCTCTTTAAGACCCTACTTGTAGGTTATTATACTTCAACTGAGGTTAATAATGGAACAAATAGAAATTTAATTTAAAAAATGAGGAATATTTATAACCTCTTATGTATCACAATCACCTTGAATTGTAATTTTTGTCTACAAATTGAAATTTCATGTCATGACTGAGACACCCTGCATATGACGCCTGTTGCAGGTGTGTACTAGTTTGAGACTTAATTGTGATGTTAGAAGACTCATCTTTAAGATTATAATAAATTATTAAAAATATTAACTTGTAATCAAAATTAATGTGATATAACACTATCAAATCACATAAAACTATCTTACTGCCTGCCCCTTTGTTGTAGGTGAATGTTTCATGCTTGTGTACAGACTAGGAATGCCTATGGGGGTTAGAGTATAGTGTATCAAACTCTTTTGATGACCTCCATGATTAAATGAATATATTTAAATTCATAATATACTATAAACATGGAATATTTACTCATTTAATCCTTAAAGTGCTAAACTCATTTTGTAATTTAAGCCCTATAGAATTCACTGTCTGGTTTTAGTGGTTCAAGAGGCATCTTTGAGTCTCATAATAACTGTCTTACATCAACCCCTTTGAGTCCATTTTTTTCACAATTCCTATATATTATAGAGGAAACACAAATCACTTAAATATATTTTTCAAAACCCTTTTCATATTCATTCCAAGTCACCAATAAAACACCTAAGACCTTTGTTTTGCTATTTTGGGGACTACAGGCTTGAAAACTTAGTCATTATCTTGGAATGGATCTTCCACCTTAATTAGGGATCCTATGACTTAAAAATTCATGTTAGGATATATTAAAACCTATGAAATTTCCTAGTATGAGTTATATTAATTTTATATCATTTCAAAATGTCTCCCTTTTGAAGTGATCCCTTCTAAACCACATGTAGGTGGATGTTTTAATACACTAGCAGTGAATTGGATAAGAGTACTAGGACACTATCCCTACATATGGAATTTTTATGCTTCTGTAAAACATGCCATCTACACCTCTTATAAATTTTAAATAATTTGAAATATATCAATCCCTTTCACCCCCAAAGATGATGTCAACAATGGTTGTAGGTGTAAATTGTGATGTTTATGTAGGCAAGACATGGAATTGAGCAATAATATGTTAGGGGAAAAGCCTCCAAATCCACTCAAATTCACTTGTAAACCTTAATATACATTATATTCACCAAGAAATACTTTTAACTAGCTTAAACATATACTCCCCAACATGAAAAACACTTTCATATATGTTGATTACAATAGACATGGGCATCTCATGACTATTAGGCATGGAAATTGAGCATGTGACAACATTGAAACTCTTTCACAAGAATATAAATGAACTAATTAAAAATAATAATGGTTTTAAAAACTATAATACCATGAATACAACTCTAAGAATAAGATGAGCGAGCCCATACACATGACTGCAAGTGAAGCTAGGCATGAAGTTGACAATGGAGGAAGACAAGCTAGCAAGCTACTCAAATGATGCCATGGTGAGACAAAAACATGGGAGGAGGTGGTAATATGACCTAGATACATATTTATAACCATTTAAAATATATGATACCCCTATAGGAAAAAAAATTATAAAATAAAAAGCATTTTAGCTGGAACTTCACCTAGTGACACCCTCTTGCAATATGAGCTAAATTACTCATCTAAACACCATGGAACATAAATAAAAGAATATATACCATGTTATAAGGAATAAAAAATACTATGTATCTAAAATAACTAACTTATTCATATGTATTTAGCTAAAATGGAGCAAAACATATAGGGTGCATGAAACAACTAGCAAATTTGCACAATGAACTTGTTAACAATGGTTCATAAACTATTGTTGACCAATATTTGAAAATTTTATATTAAAATTAAGGTATCTGAGTAAACTATCATCTCCCAAAATTATTTATCTTGAAACTACGTATGCTATCTATATTGAGCAAAAACTTGAAGGTCATTTCAGTATGTCTAGGAAAGCCAAAATGGAGTAGAATGCTTTTGGGTTTAAAATGACACTTAAAAATAAATTAAAACATGTATATGATATTTTTGAAGCTAAATAATTATTTAAACATTTTACAAGTGGCACACTTCCCAAGGAAGCCATACAAGTGCCAAACTCTTCATTTTCTTTAAGAGAACTACCTTTTTTCTAAACAACCTACCATATTTTAGTTACTGATAGTTGTCTAAGACTTATAAGGATACATGGGACATGAAATCACATTTTTAAACCTTCACATTTCCTAATCAACTCATACAAGTCATTAAATGCACCTTTTCGACATTTAAAATGACCCAAAATGATAAATGGAAATAATAACTAATTGACCAAAACTAATATAACATTAATTTACATAAATTAAGCTATAACTCACCTCATTGAAATATATTACACCCTCTATAGACCTAGAAAATCATGTTTTTACCTATATGTGCCCTAATTTGACGTAAAAGTCAAATTTGGTCAACAATAGTCTAATAAAAAGATAGTTAAATAAAATAACATCTACCCACACTGATATAGATTTATGAAAGAGAAAAAGTAATGGTTAATTTAGTGATGTTTACCAGTATATTAAATGAATTAGGATTAACCTACAATTTTTCCTATCTAGGATATATGGACTCAAATAAGGTAAATTAAATAGATCCCATTGATACTTAATATATCAAGATATGAGAAAATGTATCTAATAATCCTATCAAGAGGATCCCTTATGAAACAAAATTAATATATAGGTTTCTTATGACACTATGAAATCATTATAATGAACTAACTCTAATGAGGTCTTCCAATATTAGAATTAATCTAATCTAGTATTTCAAAGCTAGCAATATAAATAAGGGGGATGGTCAAAAACAATCTTAAAGGGGTAAGGTAACATGGTAGGAAAATTATGGCCTTTCTATCCTAAGGTGGGAAATGGGAAGTTTGAAAAACCCAATAGCCACACGAAGTATAAGTGTAGAGGAGATTCAAATGAGGTATATATTCATTCAATCTAGTAACTATACATCTTGTATTTATCAAATGAAAGATATATGGTAATAATATACTTACCTTGAAAAAAACCTATCTGTCCTCAATATCTAGCTTGGAAAAATATTTTTTGCAAGAGACTATTTTTTGTTTTAGGCATAAAAAATTCTGAATCAAGATCTAGGCTAAAATGACCTATACTATTGCACCTAACATTTCAAAAAATGATTTTTCATTCCAAGACTATATATAATAAATGGATTCTTTGAATGTAGAATTAAAAATAATTATGATCAATGATAATTTTAAAATGAATATTCCTCTATTTGGATTGAAATATGCACTTGTATTTATAATGATCAGTGATTTTAATTGATGCAGGAGCATCACTCTTATTTATTTTTAATTTTGGTTTGTTATTATCAATTTTATATTGATTATTTTGTCTTATGGGTCTTATATGTATTAATTTTTCACTTTTTAATCTTATCCAAGTGTTTAGAGTAGGTTAGGTTGCTTAAATCTTGAATTTGGCAATTTCCGGCCAAAATTCAAATTCAAATTTTTGAATTGCTCTCTTTAGTTTAGTAGACTTTTACATAATTATAGTGATTATTAATGATGGTTTTTAGTTTTTTAAATATATACAAGGTCTTCATGTAGATTCTAATGTTTATATCACCTTGGATATCATCATTTGTCATGTTAATTAATGGTCAAGTTTAAACAAATGCATTTTAATGTCTATTCAAGACCTACATTGGATTGATATTGGATAGTTAGAGACTTTATAGGAATATATATTGATTTGTAAAATATTTTATTAAATTATTATATATATGATAAGTAATTTATGAAGCTCCAAGAATGAATGAGAGAGAGGTGATAGTTACAAGAATGATACAGTCCTACAAGTATTTTGTGCAAAGTCCAAAACTATGATAAATTTTCAATGCTAAGATAAGATTGAATGTGTTTTTATTTCATAGATTAAATATTATTGAGTGTTATTAAAATATTAATTTTTAATCCCTTGATACATTTATACTAACTCAATCATCTTTAGATAGAAAAGAGAAAAAACTTAGTTTTCAAGAATTATGTGCATTGCCAACGAGTTTGAGTTCAAATAAACAGTTCTTGAATTTATTTGGACTAATATTATATTTTATAGATATTGAATAAGGTTATACATTTAATAAATTTTTTTTTTAAGTTTAAAAATCACAAAAAATATTTAATCTTCCTCAAAAACTACATTGTTTTCCAAATAGGCATGTATAGGCTTCTTTAGAAGGCTTATCTCCAAGTGAGTTTTATCAATATTTGAATCTTTTGTCAATGAAAATGTAGGTTTATTTATTATTGAGTCTTAATTAAGGTTTCATATACCTTTCACATCCATTTTAGTCATTTAAACCTTAAATTTCTTTATACACTTTCGTTATACCTATCTCAGCCTCAACAAAAGAACTTAGTGAAAATGTTTGGCCATTTCATGGTTTTGATATTTAGAGAATGATTAAAACCTTATAATTTATCATGTATGATGGGTTTTTCATATTGAAGGTAAATAAAAATTTATTTTTCCATTCTATCATTTTTGGATATTGTTAGAGCAAAAACTCAATTTTAGGCCTAAGAGACCAATTAGAGGCTTAATTAATAAAAAAAGGGTTTGAGTTAGTGTACTTGATTTAAAATTTGGATACTAAAATTTTAAAAATTGTTGTAATACATTTATGGGTATCTAAAAAGTTAATTTTTATGTGTTAAAACCGTTTACATTTTACAAACCATCAAGAAAAGTGCCTTTAGAGGGCTACTAGGAGGAGACCTAAAAAGGGAAGATCATTGAAAACAATATACTTCCCTTTTAAGTTGGAACATATAATTTTGTGTGTTTTTAAAGGAGAATAAAGGGTAATTTAATCCATAATTCATTGTCTTATAAAATTTATACAATTATATAATCACCAAAAGTAGTTATTTAAGAGGGATAGTAGATATAGTCCTAAGAAAGAAAGCTTGTATCAAAATTGTTTGTACTAATAAATATGTATCAGTTTGGTATAAAAGTAGGTTTGATACCTAAATAAGATTGAAAGAAGGTATAAAATCTTAGATAACAAGATTGGATTGATATTTTTTGGTCAAATATCTTGGAGACTAATTTTTAATCAGATAGTGTAGAAAGTGAGAAGACAAGATGAAACCTATAAGGAATAGAGCCAATATTGAAAATATACTAGAGGAATTTTAAAACATGAGGATTGGTTTTAATGTTAGGATTTTAGGCTTAATTTTATCACTCTAGAGTGAACCATATTTGAATATGTGCAAGGCACACCTTCTTTCTAGATGATACAATTGGAACTTTAAAGAGTGTGGGTGACTCTGTACTAAGAAGAACCTCCAGAGAGGGTTGGTTACTTTAAGATTTATCTAATGTTAAAAATAATATACTTTGAATTTAGTGTCAGGATATAACAAGATAATTGATTACTTTTGTGTAAGCAACTAAACACGAAATTAAACTAGAATAATAAGTAACTAGAAATCAGAATCAAAAAAGAACATGAGATACAAGAAACAATGAAAACTTGTATTAAAACTCTTCTCAAAAAAAAAAAAAATTGATTAAATCTCTCTTTCTTCCACACCTCTTAGATGTATAGATCTCTTTCCCTCAAGAGTTCTCTCTATCAATTACAAACACAATTCAGCTACTTGAATTGTCTACAATTTCATGTCTGCAAGCTATGAAGATCTATCCCTATTATATAGAATTAGGGATCATGAGCTATGAATTATCCACCATTAGATACACCTCCTAATCAAGGGTTTAAATCAATCCTACCAAAAATATAAATGCAGACTTACAACTAACAGTTAAACTTATCATGCAAACAATCTGTTCATCCATGAAAATAGACTTCCTAGACGCACATGTGACCGACGTCGGTCCTTATCTGCCTGCATATGACCGACATCGGCCAATCCATAATTGATGTCGACAACCTCAAGTCAATATTTGACCAATGTCAGTGACTGTGTAATACAACAACCTTGCATTTGCTCATTTGGGTGAAGCTTTTAGCTCCACAACTTAACAATCTCCCACTTGGAGATAAACAGTTGCACCTGTACCTGTATAACATCATCTTCTAGCTTCTCCATCTTCAAGCTCAATCTTGAAGACCAACAAAATTTGAATGAAGATTCAACTTCTCCTTTGTTACCGACTTTGTTAACATATTATCAAGGTTCTTATCTATATGGATCTTCTCCAGCTTCAACTCACCATCCTCCAATACCTGTCTAATGAAGTGGTACCTAAGCTGTATATGTTTGGTTCTTGAATGAAAGGTTGAATTCTTTGCCAAATGAATTGCACTCTAACTATCACTATACAATCTACAACTCTCTTGCTCCTTTCCCAACTCTTCCATGAACCATGTCATCCATATCATCTCTTTGCTAGCCTCTGTGACTGCAATGTATTCTGCCTCTGTAGTAGACAAGGCAACAACCTTTTGCAACTTTGAAATCTAGTTAACTATCATTCCACCAATAGTGAAAACATAACCTATGGTGCTTCTCCTACCATCTAAGTCACCTTTCATATCCACATCTACATATCCATGTAGAGAAGTGTTTAACCCTCCATAACACAAATGCCTACTGCTGGTCCCTCTCAAATATCTGAGAATCCACTGAACTACTTTCTGGTGTTCCTTTCCTGGATTGGCCATAAACCTACTGACAACTCCCACTGCTTGGGCAATATCAGGTCTAGTACATACCATTGCATACATTAAGCTCCCAACTACAGAAGCATATCTAACTCTACTCATGTACTCCACCTCATCATGTGATTTAGGACACTATTCTTTGCTCAACTTGAAGTGTCCAGCCATAGGTGTACTTACTGGTTTTGCATCCTGTATATTGAACCTCTCCAAGACCTTGTTCACATAATCATCTTGAGACAAAATCAAACTATGATTTTTCCTATCTCTCTTAATACTCATGCCAAGGATTTTCTTTGCTGCTCCCAAATCCTTCATGGCAAATGTGTGAGCTAATTTTACTTTAAGCTCAAAAATATCCTACATGTGTGAACCTGCAACAAGCATATCATCAACATATAGCAACAAGATAATATATCTACTAGTATCCAATCTCTTAAAATAAACACAATGTTCAGATTGACATTTACTGAAACCATGCTTAGTCATAAACCTATCAAACCTCAAATACCATTATCTAGGAGCTTGCTTAAGACCATATAAGCTTTTCTTCAACCTGCACACAAGTTTCTCCTTACCTTTGACCTTAAAACCTTCTAGCTGTTCCATATATATTTGTTCATCTAAATCTCCATGAAGAAACACTGTCTTAACATCACGTTGCTCAAGATGAAAATCCTCAATAGCAACTAAAGACAATACAGTCTGAATAGAAGTCATCTTTACTACAGGAGAAAAAATTTCACCAAAATCAATACCTGGTTTTTGTGCAAATCCCTTTACTACCAACTTGGCCTTCTGTCTCATTTGTCCATTCTCACCTTCTTTTAACTTGTAAACCCATTTGTTTTTCAGTGTTCTCTTACTAGCTAGAAAATCAACCAAATCCCACATTTGGTTCTCTTTCAAGGAATCAATCTCCTCATTCATGCAAAGCTCCCACTATTTTTGGGTTTCTACTTGCATTGCTTCATCAAAACTCTCTAGTTCTCCACTATCAATGAGCAATAAGTAGAATAGAATATTGAATTGGAGGTTTACTTACCCTTTCTAACCTCCTCATGGGCATTTAAGAATCATTCACTACTTGTTGTCCACCTAAATTCTCTGTCAGTGATCGATCTCAGTCATCTCCAGGTCTGTACCTGACCGACATCGATTCCTCCCAACTGATGTCGATTCCTGTTTGACTGACGTCAGTCACTATCTGGCTGACATTGGTGTCTGTATTTTTTTGAGTGTGAAAATTCTTTCCTGCAAGCTCATTTTGGATCATCACCTCGTCCAAATCAACATTGCTCTACTCAAAATTATTTAGCTTCTTGAGCTGATCACTGTACATCACCTTTTCATTGAAAACAACATCACGGCTTCTAATAATTTTGTTAGTTCCTAGATTCCACAATTAGAATCTAAAATATCCAGAGCCATAACCAATAAAAGTGCACCTCATAGACTTAGCATCCAGCTTCTTTCTATTTTCTTTATCAACGTGCACAAAAGCTTCAAAACCAAAAACTCTAAGAAATGAAAGATCTACCTTTTTACCTATCCAAGCCTCTTTTGGAATTCCACCATCCAGAGCAGTAGAGGGTCCTCTATTAATCAGGTAAACCACAGTGTCTATAGCTTCTACCCAAAACTGTAAGGGAAAACCAACATGCAACCTCATGATCCATGCACGCTCTAATATTGTTCTATTCATCCTTTCAAAAACTCCATTTTACTGAGGTGTCATTAGAACTATCCATTATGTGTGTATTCCATTCATAGAATAGTACCTATTGAATTTATAGTTGTAGTACTCACCACCATTGTCAGATCTAAGACACTTCAATCTCAAATCTGTTTCATTCTCAACCAAAGCTTTCCATTTCATAAACATGTCAAAAACATCAGATTTCTTCTTTATGTAATAGACCCATACCTTTCTTGTAGCATCATCAATGAAAGTAACATAATATTTTGATCCTCAAATAGAAGCTACCTGAGTTGGTCCCCACACGTCTGTGTGAACAAGCTCCAACTTGTGCTTCCTCTTTGTTGACCCAGTTTTGAGAAATCTCACTCTCTTCTATTTTCCAAAAATACAATGCTCACAGAAATCTAGAGCTATGATTTTCAAATTTGAAAGCTTACCTTTTGACTTAATAACTTTCATTCCCTTCTCACTCATGTTGCCAAGCCTATAGTGCCACAACTTTGCATCCACATCTGAAGTAGATAATACAGAAGGAGAATAATCAATAATATAATTACATAAATAGAGAGTACCTACTCTCTTACCTCTGGCTAATACAAGTGCACCCTTGGAAACCTTCCAAGATTCAGTTGTGAGAGTTACTGTGCAACCCTCATCCCCTAACTTTCCTAAAGAAATTAGATTCCTCTTCAGGCTGGGTACATGCATGACATCTTTCAACACCCATGTGTTGTCATTCTACAATTTCAGCTGCACTTTTCGTTTGCCAACAATTTTACAAGGCTCATCATCCCCTCAATAAACTATTCCAAAATCTCTCTGGACATAATCATTAAAATATTCTCTATTTGGGGTTGCATGGAAAGAGGCACAAGAATCTAAAACCCAAGATTCTATTTTATTATCCAAAGAAAATATAAGAGCATCTTGTGTAACAATACCTACAACTTTTGCTTCTTCTTTACCTTCATGCTGATTTTATTCTTTAACCGGCAACCAGCAATCTTTCTTTCCATACCCTATGTTTCCACAATTCCAATAGGTTATTTTTCTTCCATTTATAGATTTGGATCTACCTCTCATCTTTGACTTAGACCTTGATCTCCCTTGCTTTCGCTTCTCTTTTTGCCTTCCCCTACTTTCAATACTTCAAGCATTACCTGATGTTTCCTTTGTGCTTTTCCTGTAAATTTTTTCATTCAAGATTACACTAACAATATCATCTACTTTCAAGATATTTGTAGTAGATGCAGTATTACTAACTGCCATTACCAAGCTATGCCAACTTTCAGGTAAAGAGAATAAAATTAAGAGAGCCTTAATTTCATCATCAAAAACTATTTTGACTAAATTTAACTGATTTACTATTGCATGGAAATCATTTAGATGACTAGATACAGATTCTCCTTCCTACATTTGCAAATTAAATAATTGCTTCATAAGATATACTTTATTCGAAGCTAAGGGCTTTTCATATAAATTTGCCAAAGTATCCATTAACTCTACCGTTGTCTTTGCCTGTGACAAGTTGGAAATCACAGAAGATGCCAGGCTCAACCTTTGGATCCCAGAGCCTTTCTATCAAGAACATTCCATTCTTCATCTTGCATATATGTGGGCTTGCTTGAAACCCCACCCAACGGTAAGTATAGATCTTTCCGATATAGATAATCTAGTATCTGCATCCTCCATAATTGATAATTATTGCCGTTAAACTTCTCCATTTTGAGTTTACTTTCTTCTACCATTGCTTAACTCCCACTCAAACAAAAACCCTTGTGAGTGACCTGTAATCAACACACACTAAACAGATCTAAAACCACCTGTTAGTGAACCCAAGCTCTGATACCACTTGTTAAGATCTAACAAGACAATTGATTACTTTTGTGTAATCAACTAAACACAAAATTAAACCAGAATAATAAGTAACTAGAAATTAGAATCAGCAAAGAACATGAAATACAAGAAATAATGAAAACTTGTATTAAAACTCTTCTCAGAAGGAAATACTATTGAATAAATCTCTCTTTCTTCCACACCTCTCAGATGTACATATCTCTTTCCCTCAAGTTCTCTCTATCAATTACAAACACAATTTAACTACTTGAATTGTCTACAATTTCATGTCTACAAGCTATGAAGATCTATCCCTATTATATAGAATTAGGGATCATGAGCTATGCATTCTCCATCATTAGATACACCTCCTAATCAAGGGTTCAAATCAGTCCTATCAAAAATAGAAACATGGACTTACAACTAACACTTAAACTTATCATGCAAACAATCTGTTCATCCACGAAAATAGACTTTCTAGATGCATAGGTGACCGATGTCGGTCCCTGTCTTCCTGCATATGACCAACATCAGCCGATCCATAACTGACATCGGCAACCTCCTGTCAATCTCTGAGTAACGTCGATGATTGTGTAATATAGCAACCTTGCATTTGCTCATCTGGGTGAAGCTTTTAACTCGACAACTTAATAATATCCCACTTGGAGATAAATAGTTGCACCTGTACATGTACAACATCATCTTCTAGCTTCTCCATCTTCAAGCTCAATCTTGAAGACTAACAAAATTTGAATGAAGATTCAATTTCTCCTTTGTTACTGGCTTTGTTAACATATCAGCAAGGTTCTTATCTTTATGAATCTTCTCCAACTTTAACTCACCATCCTCCAATACCTATCTAATGAAGTGGTACCTAATTTGTATATGTTTGGTTCTTGAATGAAAGGCTAAATTCTTTGCCAAATGAATTACACTCTAACTGTCACTAAATAATCTGTAACTCTCTTGCTCCTTTCCTAACTCTTCCATGAATCGTGTCATCCATATCATCTCTTTGATAGCCTCTATGACTATAATGAGTTCTGCCTCTGTAGTAGACAAGGCAACAACCTTCTGCAACTTTGAAATCCAACTAACTGTTGTTCCACCAATAGTGAAAACATAACCTATGGTGCTTCTCCTACCATCTAAGTCACCTGCCATATCCACATCTACATATCCATGTAGAGAAGTGTTTGACCCTCCATAGCAAAAATGTCTACTGCTGGTCCCTCTCAGATATCTGAGAATCCACTGAACTGCTTTCCAGTGTTCCTTTCCTGAATTGGCCATAAACCTACTGACAACTCCCACTGCTTGGGCCATATTAGGTCTAGTACATACCATTGCATACATTAAGCTCCCAACTATGGAAGAATATGGAACTCTACTCCTGTACTCCACCTCATCATGTGATTTAGGACACTATTCTTTGCTCAACTTGAAGTGTCCAGCCATAGGTGTACTTACTGGTTTTGCATCCTTCATATTGAACCTCTCCAACACCTTGTTCACATAATCCTCTTGAGACAAAATCAAACTATGATTTTTCTTGTCTCTCTTAATACTCATGCTAAGGATTTTCTTTGCTGCTCCCAAATCCTTCATGGCAAATGTGTGAGATAATTTTACTTTAAGCTTAGAAATATCCTGCATGTGTGAACCTACAACAAGCATATCATCTACATACAGCAACAAGATAATATATCTACCATTATCCAATCTCTTAAAATAAACACAATGGTTAGATTGACATCTACTGAAACCATGTTGAGTCATAAACCTATCAAACCTCAAATACCATTGTCTAGGAGCTTGCTTAAGACCATATAAGCTTTTCTTCAACCTGCACACAAGTTTCTCCTTACCTTTGACCTCAAAACCTTCCAACTGCTCCATATATATTTATTCATCCAAATCTCCATGAAGAAATGCTATCTTAACATCAAGCTGGTCAAGATGCAAATCCTCAATAACAACTAAAGATAATACAGTCTGAATAGAAGTCATCTTTACTACAAGAGAAAAAATTTCACCAAAATCAATACCTAGTTTTTGTATAAATCCCTTTACTACCAACCTGGCCTTATGTCTCATTTGTCCATTCTCACTTTACTTTAACCTATAAACCCATTTGTTTTTTAGTGTTCTCTTACCAGCTGGCAACTCAACCAAATCCTACGTTTGGTTCTCTTTCAAGGAATCAATCTCCTCATTCATGCCAAGCTCCCACTATTTTCAAGTTTTTACCTGCATTACTTCATCAAAACTCTCTGGCTCTCCATTATCAGTGAGTAATAAGTATAATAATGAAGGGGAATATCAAATTAGAGGTTTACTTACCATTTTTGACCTCCTCATGGGTGTTTGAGACTCATTCACTGCTTGCTATCTGCCCAAATTATCTATCACTGACTAATCTTTGTCATCTCTAGGTCTGTACCTGACCGACATTAGTTCCTCTCGACTGACGTTGGTTCCTATTTGACCGACGTCGGTCACTATTTGGCTAACGTCAGTGTCTATGTTTTCTTGAGTGTGAAAATTCTTTCCCACAAGCTCATTTTGGATCATCACCTCATCCAAGTCAACATTGCTCTACTTAGAATTATTCAGCTTCTTGAGCTGATCACTGTACATCACCTTTTCATTGAAAACAACATCATAGCTTCTAATAATTTTATTAGTTCCTAGATTCCACAATTGAAATCTAAAATCTCCAGAGCCATAACCAATAAAAGTGCACCTCATAGACTTAGCATCCAGCTTCTTTCTATTTTCTTTATCAACGTGCACAAAAGCTTCAGAACCAAAAACTCTAAGAAATGAAAGATCTACTTTTTTACCTGTCCAAGCCTCTTCTAGAATTCCACCATCCAGAGCAGTAGAGGGTCCTCTGTTAATCCGGTAAACTACAGTGTCTATAACTTCTACCCAAAATTGTAAGGGCAAACCAACATGCAACCTCATGCTCTGTGCACGCTCCAATATTGTTCTATTCATCCTTTCAGAAACTCTATTTTGCTAAGGTGTCCTTAAAAATATCCTTTCCCTACATATTCCATTCATAGAATAGTACATGTTGAATTTATAGTTGTAGTACTCACCACTATTGTCAGATCTAAGACACTTCAATTTCAAATCTGTTTCATTCTCAACCAAAGCTTTCCATTTCATAAACGTGTCAAAAACATCAAATTTCTTCTTTATGCAATAGACCCATACCTTTCTTATAGCATCCTCAATGAAAGTAACATAATATTGTGATCCTTTAATAGAAGCTACCTAAGCTGGTCCCCATGCGTCTGTGTGAACAAGCTCCAACTTGTGCTTCCTCTTTGTTGACCCAGTTTTGAGAAATCTCACTCTCTTTTATTTTCCAAAAATACAATGCTCACAGAAATCTAGATCTATGCTTTTCAAATATGAAATCTTACCTTTTGACTTAAGAAATTTCATTTCCTTCTCACTCATGTGGCCAAGCTTACAGTGCCACAACTTTGTATCCACATCTAAAATAGATAATACAGAAGGAGAATAATTAGTAATACAATTACATAAATAGAGAGTACCTACTCTCTTACCTCTGGCTAATATAAGTGCACCCTTGGAAACCTTCCAAGATTCAGATGTGAGAGTTACTGTGCAACCCTCATCCCCTAACTTTCCTATAGAAATCAGATTCCTCTTCAGGATGGGTACATGCATGACATCTTTCAACACCCATGTGTTGCCATTCTATAATTTCAGCTGTGCTTTTCCTTTGCCAACAATTTTACAGGGCTCATCATTCCCTAAATAAACTATTCCAAAATCTCCCTAGACATAATCATTGAAATATTCTCTATTTGGGGTTGCATGGAAAGAGACACCAGAATCTAAAACCCAAGATTCTATTTTATTATCCAAAGAAAATATAAGAGCATCTTGTGCAACAATACCTACAACTTTTGCTTCTTCTTTACCTTCATGATGATTTTCTTCTTTAACCAACAACCATCAATCTTTCATTGCATGCCCTATCTTTCCACAATTCTAGTAGATTATTTTTCTTCCATTTCTAGATTTGGATCTACCTCTCATATTTGACTTAGACCTTGATCTCCCTTTCTTGTGCTTCTCTTTTTTCCTTCCCCTGCTTTCAATACTTAAAGCATTACCTGATGTTTCCTCTGTGCTTTTCTTGCAAATTTTTTCATTCAAGATTACACTAACAACATCATCTACTTTCAAGATATTTTTAGTAGATGCAATATTACTAACTTCCATTACCAAGCTATGCCAACTTTCAGGTAAAGAGCATAAAATTAAGAGAGCCTTAATTTTATCATCAAAAACTATTTTGATTGAATTTAACTAATTTACTATTGCATGGAAATCATTTAGATGACTAGATATAGATCCACCTTCCTGCATTTGCAAATTAAATAATTGCTTCATAAGATATACCTTATTCAAAGCTGAGGGCTTTTCATATAAATTTGCCAAAGTATTCATTAACTCTACCGTTGTCTTTACCTGTGACAAGTTGGAAATCACAGAAGATGCCAGGCTCAACCTTATAGATCCCAGAGCCTTTCTATCAAGAACATTTCATTCTTTATCTTGCATATTTATGGGCTTGCTTGAAACCCCACCCAATGGCAAGTACAGATCTTTCTGATACATATAATTTTCTATTTGCATCCTCCATAATTGATAATTCTTGCCGTTAAACTTTTCCATTCTGAGTTTACTTTCTTCTACCATTGCTTTACTCCCACTCAAGTAGAAACCCTTGTGAGTGACCTGTAATCAACACACACTAAACAGATCTGAAACCACCTGTTAGTGTACCCAAGCTCTGATACCACTTGTCAATATGTAACAAGACAATTGATTACTTTTGTGTAAGCAACTAAACACGGAATTAAACCAAAATAATAAGTAACTAGAAACTATAATCAGCAAAGAACATGAGATACAAGAAACAATGAAAACTTGTATTAAAACTCTTTTCAAAAGGAAATACAATTGAAGAAATCTCTCTTTCTTCCAAACCTCTCAGATGTACAGATCTCTTTTCCTCAAGATTTCTCTCTATCAATTACAAACACAATTCAACTACTTGAATTGTCTATAATTTCATGTCTACAAGCTATGAAGATATATCCCTATTATATAGAATTAGGGATCATGAGATATACATTCTCCACCATTAGATAGACCTCCTAATCAAGGGTTCAAATCAGTCCTACCAAAAATAGAAATGCAGACTTACAACTAATAGTTAAACTTATCATGCAAACAATCTATTCATCCATGAAAATAGACTTTCTGGATGTACAGGTGACCAACGTCTATCCCTGTCGACCTGCATATGACCGACGTCAGCCGATCCATAACTGACATCGATAGCCTCCAATTGATCTCTAACTGACGTGGTGACTGTGTAATACAACAACCTTGCATTTGCTCATCTGGGTGAAGCTTTTAGCTCCACAACTTAACATTTAGGATGAAAATAGAAAAGAAAACTAAAATGGAAAATCTTATCTAATGGGGTGATGCTCTTGAATGATTGGTATTCTCTAAATTTTTTTTGAAACTGATTAAGACACAGATGAATTTGAAATAAAACTCTACATTCAATTCTAAACATCAGTGTTTCAAAAGAAGTTTGCAAAACAAATTCAAAAACTAGCTCTTCAAATGACTTGTAAAAGATGAGATTTGCACAGTAGGTGTGGAAAGGACCTAAAAAAAGGGAAATTAGATGCCACTTGTATGTTGGTACATAGTCAAATTACACTCTATTTTTATCCAAAAAACATATGCAAAAAATATTCTTTATTTGATAAAAATGGTTTCAATTACAATTTCTTCTCTGCTTCAAGAATTAATGAAAAATGGCTTGAAAGAGCCAATATATATGTTTAAAACTAACCTAAATCCAAATTGGTAGGTAAAAGAGAAGTATTAGTTTTATTTGAGTTAATTTAAGACTAAAATCCTTTTACAATATTAATTAAAGGCTTTAAAATCTTCCAAGTCTTTAAAAAATGCATGTTCTTTATTTTTGGCATAGAATTGAGAAGTGGTGGGCCCATGTTGACTTCCCAACTTTAATTTCATGAAAATAATGCCATAATTGGAATATAAATCCATATTTAAAGTGATTATAAGATACGGAATGTTATTATCTTTCATGAAAAGCATGGGAGATGCATGAAACTAGTCAAACTAGTCAATTGAAGAGATGTGGACTCAAAGACCAATCAACTTCCACTTGAACTCAAATTTCATGAATTGGAACTTGTATATTGAATTTAGAATGATATATTCACTTAAAAAATAGATATTTAATGTGTTAACTCTAAAATTAATTCATTTTATATATTTTCAATGCCATTCTTCAAGTTGACCATTTGACCAACTAGGCCTATTAGACCAAATAGGCCTAAAAGCCAATCAATGCATTTGAACTTAATTAAAATTTAAAAAAATGACATGAAACCTAAAAAAATTTAAATATACTTGGAACAAATTTACTCATCACTAGATATTTGATTTTGATGAAAAAACACTCGCCATTTAGTCAACAGGGTTGATTAAGCCTATTTTGCTCCATTTCCTATAGATTGGCCATTTTGATCAAGTTGGTTAAGATAAATTTAGGATTATTTGTAACCAAATGAATATTTTAGGATAAATCAAAAGTCTTAGGCTTTGATCTCCATTAATTATATTTCATTGAACTATCCTATAATTAATTTTACATGTTTTTTCCCACAAAAAAACATGATTTCTTCCCTCATCCGTAAATATCCATGCATAAAATTCACATTTATGGAATCCTCTCTAAGTTTAATTTATATTTTAATTTTTTTTAGGTTTATCCATGATGATTTTATGGAAATAAAATCAACTTTTTTTGAAAACTAGTTTTTTGAAGGTTTAGGAGGGCTTTGAAGTTGAATTTTCAAAATGATGGTTCATGGAGTAAAGACATCCAAATAAAAAAATATTGAGATTTATAAATATAAAAATTACCCCCATAAAATCCATGAAAATATTGGGTTCCCATGAAAAATATATTAAAATTTACCATGTGGATAAATATGTCTGTGGGATTTTGACTGCATTCTGGGCTACCTACGCTCTTAATGATTGTTCATAAAGCATATCCCCTCCAATAGTATCAATTTTTCACTAATTATAATTAAATATTGTTACTAAAAAAATACTAATATCATTTATCCAAACTCCACACATGATGAAATATATGAGCATCTGAATAGGAGGGCTAAGAAGGGTGTCTAGAACTGCAAAAAGTGAAAATTTACCAAAATGAAAATAAATATTCACCTACTTCCTAATTCCTTAAAAAATAATCATAGGTTCTTTACCATGCTATTAAAACACTCAAAAAGTAAATTTTTCTTGAAAATTCAAGAAACCCCATTTTGGCCTATATGCCTATTTACTTGCAAAAGACTGTATAATCATGGATTGCTTAAAATTTAGAGTTTTGAAATTCTTAAAAGGTTTGATTATGATTTAAAAACATCATCCCATTATTTTTAAACTTTTATTTTGGCATAGAAACCTCTATGGCACTCTAGAACACTGCCTACTCCAATGGTGTTCTCCAACAAACATGCTAAGGATTGTTACAAAATATAAATTATATCTACTCATATAATTACCATTAAAATTTTTCATAATGTTCCTCAAGTCATGATGACCTTGTGTACAAAATTTAAGGTCTTGAAACCACCTATAGCTCCTAAAAAGCTCAATTTTCTCTCAAAATTGACCCCTGTGCATGGATTATCTGCATATTTAAACTTGACAATGATATTTTTAAAATATAATGACCCATTTCAAATCAATTTTTGACATTTTTTTACCAAAATTATTTCTTTAAATCCATAACTCCTTAGTTTAACTAGTTATAAAGGGTTAATGACCTATTTTAAGAAAGTTTCGTATGATAGGGGTAGTAATTTGACCTCGACAAGTAAAATTACTAACAACTTTGGTTATTTTCATGGGTTGACTAGATTTTTGGTCAAATAAATTAGAAAATCTGGTAAAACTAACTTGGATAAACACTAATTTTTGGAAGATCTTTTGCAGACAAAGACACAACAAGACAATTTCCATAATAACAACAACAAACATGTGTATGTGTGCACTTAGAGGAATGAAAAACAACAAATGTAAAGGGAAAAAACAACTAATAAAAATGTGTGTAGATATTCACTTAGAGGAAATCAATAACAACAAGTCTATTATGTACAAACTAACCTCCACCTTGCTAGTTCTCTTAGATCAAAAAAAAAATTCTCCAGTACACTTCCATAATGAGATGGAAAATGATGTACTACATGTTCCCTTGTAATATTTGTTGTTGAGAACTCAAGTATCTTCTTTGCTAACTCCTTTGGCATGCTCATATGTGTAACAATAGGAGAAAAATAACCTCCAATGTAAACATACTCACTTGGTGGCTCCTTCTCCTTATCAAGGTCCATTTCTACACATTCTGGTTGATTAGGCTAAGCACAACTTATAATTGTATTACCTTTTGGAAACATATCCATGAATATAAGCTCATTAATAAGATAACATCCCAGTCTAAATATCTAAAATAAGTCCCTATCAATAATGAACTCTTGAGGTGGTTTAATTTAAGGGCTACCCATTCTTTTCTCTTTGATTTACTTGACAAGGCTACTCTCTTTGGCTATAATTAGACCATATTCCCCCTAGAGAAGAGCATATCCTACTCCTAAAACTTCAAATAAGTCCTCCAATGAGAATTTTGGCTGATTGGTAATCTCTAGTTGCTCCACAAATTGATCAATTGGATTAGCTACTACATTCATTTTTTCATTCTCTTCATAAGATGGAAGCATTGTTTCATTAACCTCTTCATGAACACTTGCATCCTCCTCAGCACACTCTTCTTGAAACTCATTTGAATCTGAAATTTTTTGCTCTAATTCCCACATGACATACTCCTCTTCCTTCTTCTGCATGTTGCTCTAAATGGATTTCCAAGATAGAAATGAGTTAGACTCTTGAGGAGGGAGGGATAGTACCTAAGTAACTTTAGATTGACTTGACTACATGGCTTGGTTCTAAGATGGGAAAGATAGAGGCTCTTTTTTGACCATTTGATTATGGTTCTCCTCCTCTTTCTTTGTCTTCAACTCTAACTCTTTAATCTACTTATCAATATTCCCTTAGAATATCTTCTCTTTAAAGTGGTCAATGATCTCAATAGTAGGCTGTCCCATAACAATCTATTTCTTTCTTTGATAGTTATTTTGGATAGATCTCCAAGAATGGAAGGCCTAAGAAATACATGAAGAATTTGGAAAACTCAAAGAGACTCTTGGAATAATATCATGAGAAGGAATGGATGGGATATAAGAAGAGTGAGGTTGAATCTATTATTCCTTAAGACCTTTTAGTTTATCCTCAATGACCTGAATATAACCACCTACATCCATAATATCACCAGTAAGATTACTCCAATTTACCCTCTCAATAGGTGCACATTCTTCTTTTATTTTATACAATGACTCTCTCACATAATGGATATGGTGAGTAGGGGTATCTTGGCCATAATAGCTCTATGAATATAGCTCTAGTGCATGCTTTCAAGGCTCAATAAAGTTTTTTTAAATGTTGGTATAGATTGAGTAGCTATAAAGTGGCCATGATTAGGTTGGCTAGATGGGTAGGATGGCTCATGATAAGACTAGTAAGGGGAATTATTATGATGTAATGGTTATTCATAGGGAGGGTCTAGGCAATACTATTGCATATATGCTTGATATAGATCCTCAAACTCCTAGTGAATATCATAGTGTGGCTGGTCATACTAATGATAGTGAGGATTATATGGATCCATACCAAAATAATCCATTTGAGACCATTAGTAAACCAAGCACTGAAAGTAATCAATATTGAAAAGATACCTAATCTTCAGAATACCTCCAAAGGCTAGTATGTTTAATGAGAGTCCCAGTAGATGTACCAAAAATTATTATCACTCTGGAGTGTATCATGTTTCAAGATGTACAAGGCACACCTTCTCTCCAGCTAATAAAATTGGAACTTCTCAAAGTGTGGGTGACTTTGTATTGAGAAGAACCTCCAGAGAGGGCTAGTTCCCTTAAGATTTATCTAATTCTAAAACTAATCTACTTTGATTTTGGGAAGAAAAGGGAGAAGGAAATTGAAATGGAATATCTTATCTAATGGGGTGATGCACCTGAATGATTAGTATTCTCTAAAATATTTTTAAAATTTAGTCTTTCAAAACAAGGCCTGAAAGAAGTTTGCAAAGCAAATTCAAATCCTATATCTTTAAATGACCTGTAGAGGATGAGATTTTCATAGTAGGTGTGGAAAGGACCTTCAAAAATGGAAAGTATATGCCACTTTTATGCTATTAAATATTCAAATTACACTCTATTTTGATCTAAAAATATATATGCAAAAAAATCTTCTTAATTTGATAAAATTGGTTTCAATTATAATTTATATTACTACTTCAAGAATTAATAAAAAATTACTTGAAAAGATAATATGTGTGTTTAAAACTAACATAAAGCTAAAGTGGAATGTAAAAGAGAAGGATTAGTCTTCTTTGAGCTAAATTAATACTAAAACCCTTTTACAATATTAATTAAAGTCTTTAAAATCTTCCAAGTCTTCAAAAAATGTATGTTCTTCAATTTTAGCATAGAATTGAGAAGTGGTGGACCCATGTTGATTTTCAAACCTTAATTGCTTAAAAATAAAGCCATAATTTAGATTATAACTCCATATTTTAAGTGATTTTAATTCATTTAATGCCCTTTTCTTTCATGAAAAACATGGGAGATGCATGAAATTAGTCAAACTAGTCAACTGAAGAGATGTGGACTCAAAGACTAGTCAACTTCCACTTGAACTCAACTTGCATGAATTAGAACTTGTGGATTTAATTGAGAATTATATATTAACTTAAACAATAGATGTGTCATTTGTTAACTCTAAAATTAATTTATTTGATAGATTTTCAATGCCATTCTTCAAGTTGACCATTTGACCAACTAGGCCTATTAGACCAAATAGGCCTAAAAACCAATATGTGCATTTGAACTCCATTAAACTTGAAAAAATATGTATTGAAACCTAAAAAAAATTAAATAGACATATAACAACTTTATCATCACAAGATATTTGATTTTGATGAGAAAACACTCATCATTTAGTTAATAGGGTTGACTAGGCCTATTTTGCTCCATTTTCCTATAGACTGGCCATTTTGATCAGGATTTTTGGGATACTTTTGATATTATTTATGAAAAAATTAATATTTTTGGATGAATAAAAATAATTATTATTTGAGCTCCATTGATTATATTTCATTGAACTATCCTATGATTAATTTTACATGCTTTTTCCCACAAAAAACATGATTTTTTTTCCTCATCCATATATATCCATGCATAAAATTGACATTTATGAAATTCTCTCTCAATTTAATTAACATTTTAAAAGTTTTTAGGTTTATACATGATGATTTTATGGAAATAAAATTGACTTTTTACAAAACTAGTTTTTTGAGGGTTTAGGAGGGCTTTGAAGTTGAATCTTAAAAGTGATGGTTCATAAAGTAAATACATAAAAATAAAAAAATATTTACATTTATTAATATCACACTTACCCCCCTAACATCCCTAAAAATTTTGGGTTCCCATGGAAAAGATATGAAAAGTTATAATGTGGAGAAATTTGCTTATCAGGTTTTGACTTCATTTTAGGTTGCCTACACTCTTAAAGATTGTTCAAAGAAAAAATTCCCTAAATTGTTATTAATTATTCATTAATTATAATTAAATATGGTTATTAAAAACATACTAAGATAATTTAGACAAACTCTACATGTGGTGAAAGATAGAAGCATCTGAATAAGAGGCTAGGAAGGGTGTCTAGAACTATAAAAAGTGACAATTTTACCAAAATGAAAATAACTCTTCACCTACTTCACAATACATAGAAACATAATTTTGGGGTCTTTAACATGCTATCAAAACACTCTAAAATCATGTTTTTCTTTAAAAGTTAAAAAACCCCTTTTTGGCCTATATGCCTATTTGCTTATAAAATCTTGTATAAGCATGGTTTGTTTAAAATTTAGATTTTTGAAACTATTGAAAGGTATTATTATGATTTAAAAAATCATACCATTATTTTTAAACTTTTACCTAGGATTAAAAACCTTTGTGGCAGTCTAGAACACTACCTACTCTAATGGTGATCTCCAACAGACATATTAAGGACTGTTACAAAAAATAGAATCTCCACTTATCTAATGGCCATGAAATTTTTTAATAATGTTCCTCAAGTTAGGATGAGCTTTTGTACAAAATTTTAGGTTTTGAGACCACTTGTAGCTCCTAGAAATCTCAATTTTCTATCAAAATTGACCCCTATGCATGGATTGTCTACATATTTGAACTTGAAAATCCTCTTTTGAAAAGATAATTACCCATTTAAAATCCATTTTTTATATTTTCTACCAAAATTAGTGCTTTTAGGACACAATTCCTTAGTTTGACTAGCTTTAAAGGGTTAATGGTCAATTTTAGGAAAGTTTTGTATGATAGGGGTAGTAATTTAACCTTGATAGATCAAATTACTAACACTTACATCAGTATAAGCTACTAAGATAAGGGAAGTATTAACAAGGTATTAAATTGATATAGAGGAATAAACTCAAGATCTAGAAAGGGAAGATGGAAAAGTTGGAGATCATGATGAACAAGGTATTGAAAGAATACTAAAGTTTGTAATGAAATAGGGGTCCAACATAAAATTAGAACTGCCTACATATTTAAGAAGCTTATATGGAGAAGAAATTATTTATTGGATTTTATAACTATACAAATAATTTGATAATGAAAGTGTTCTAGAGGAGAACTAGGTGATGTTTTCTCATACAAATCTAAAAAGGCATGCATCCCTTTGGTGGGATTTCATTCAAGAAGAAATAAGGGCAAGACAAATATCAAGTCTTGAGATCAGATGGAATCCAAGTTCAAGTTTAAATTATTTCTATGTAACATTTAAAAAAACCTCTTAAAAATATTGTAGACTTTAAATCAAAAAGAAATGAGTGACAAGGAATATACAAAAGAGTTTTATAAGTTGGTCATTAGATTAGATCATATAGAGGATGACAAATAAAAAGTTTCTAGATATCTTATAGGTTTGATATACAATTTATAAGTTAATTAAGTCTAGTTAGCCCTATACTCTTGAAAAATGTTATAAACTTACATTAAAAGATCAACCAAAGCTTATTAGAAGATAACCATAATTGAATAGAGGTAGATGCAAAAGTTACAAAGGAAGGGGTCATAAAGGTAGTATAAATACCTCACAGATAAACCATGAGAGGCTAACACTTCACAATAATATTCATTTAATTCTATAGGTATATTTAGAGGTATAAGCCCATATTTCAGAGGTGGATATGCATCAAGAGGAAGAGGATCTAGTGGCTTCATAGGTAAGAGCTTCAAGTGTAATAAATTTGCAAAAAATAGGTTTTGGGAATGTCCAAAGGGTCAACAAGCAGGAAGTTATAGAATTAAAAATATAAATTAGGCTATTCAAGCAACAAAAGAGGATATTTTTGGCTCTCCATCTTATGTGGAAGAATAATATGTAGGTGAATCTTTAACTATGAGGTGAGTTCTATTCAAGACACCTAAAGAAAAGGAACTTGTACAAAGAAATACTATTTTCAAGACCTTATTCAAGAGTCAAGGTATATGTTACAAAGTTGTTATTGATTCAGGTAGAATAGATAAAATAGTTTTAATTGAAATTGTGGATAAACTAAGATTGAAAATTATGCTTCATCCAAGTCCATACAAGTTTCATGGCTATACAAATGGAAACAAGTATTGGTTAATGACAATGTTGGGTAGACTTTCAAATTGGGAGTTATAAAGACAAAGTCCTTTGTGACATTATGTCAATGGATGTGTGCCATGTGCTACTTAGGAGGCCTTGGAAATATGACAAGAATACATTACATGATAGAAGGAAAAAAAATTATACCTTGGATAAGGATGGTATAAGCCATACCTTGCTGCCTATGAAAGAAGAATATGGTGAACAAAACATTGGTTCAAGTGTAATGCTAGTAAGTGAAAAAGAGTTTGTGAGTGCAATAAAATAAGAAGAGATATGATTTATAGTGGTACTCAAGCCTATAATAGTCATAATATCAAGCAAGGCAAATTTTTGAATGACAACCACTAAGAGGGTGGGTGAATCAATGTTTAAAAACTTTCTATCAATTATACTTTAACATTTCTTGAACCATGAAAACAATACAGTGATATAGTAATGCATAAAGAACCAATTACATGAGTAAAACACAAGAAAACACATATAAGAGTGAGAAACACTCAAGGTTATTAAATACCATGATGATATTTGAGAATTGACTATTTTATTATGAAACAAAAGATCAAATTTAGATGAGAAACAACTCAACTTCGATCACAAACCACAATAAAGTCGAGCACCCACTTAACTAGGCTTTACCAAGAACCTACTTGCAAGGAAGCACCAAATGCCTAAGTGACTCAGCACCAACTCATCCACCTCATGAATTTTTATCACTAAACTTATACTCTTCTATTATGGTCTCATTTTAAGACCTTCTTCTGCTCAACCATGTAATATTTTATTCACTTATAGTGCATACATCCAAATAGGCCTAAATTGCCTTGTATATGTATTAGACAAATGGTCACACATCACTTGGTCAATTTCAAACCTTCAAAATATTATGCAGTCCATAGAAAAGGTCTTAGAAAATCTTATGAACATGATTCAAATGTCATTTTAACACCTTTTGGTCTGTAATAACTCAATTAGGCCTTACTCCTCCTTTAGGCCTCATGGTGACCTAATTGCATTAGATATGTCTTCTTAACATCAAAAATTGATTTCATTAGGCCCATATGGATTTGTAGAACAAATAAAAACCATTTAAAAAAAATATCCAAATAACTCTTATAACCTCCTCCATGCTTCATTAGACCTGTACCTTTTTTTCATATCATGAAAGCTCCTTTAGGACAAACTACCTTATTAGGCCTATGTACCTCAAAAGTCTATCTTGAAAAAATAAAGCTTAAACACTATTTAGATATTAAACTCTGATAAATGAAACATTTAGACATATTATCCATAACCTCTGGGTCTTCATGACATTATTGGAACACTTTCACTTAGGATATAAAGGCTTGATAACATCTTTGTAACTTGCTTACTTAGAACTACTAATTTACCTCAAAAACCAATCATGATGAATTAAATCTCTAATTATTGTGTAGACACATGTCATGAATTATGATACATAAAAATAGTTCTATGATATCTCCATATCATTCTCATATAAAAAATTCATAAGTTGTAATGCTAAATATTGGTTTTGTAGACCAATTTCTTGACCCTATGTTTCATAGTCCTATCTAAACCAAACATACAATTTTGTGAAAAACATTTTCACTACATTCAATAAACTCCAATTCTTATGAAAACATTATCATGACTTAGAATTCATAAATCAATCCTTAATACACTTTGTTGCATCAAATATCATGCATAAACCTTCAAATCTATCTTTTCATCTCTGCTTGGGTTTTACACTATTCATCCCATTAGGTATGTCTACAACTGGCTTACTTAGATTACCAAATTAGAACACTTAAAGGCTATAAACTATCCATAAATCATCATAGACATGTAAAATGAGCCTCTATCTTCTTCTCCCATCTATTTTATCTTCTTGACCAATACAACTTTTGATAACTACAATAATTTCTTGGTAAATAAGCCTTTATCTATGCATTTTCTCTCTCATCTGACTAACATCCACCACCTAGAGATACTTGAAAGAGTTTATTACATGATCAAATAGCTTATCTAGGAATTTAAATCCAATTTGAGCTGATTTGAATAATATCTTTCACATCAAGTGCTTATTATGGTTTTAGGGAGGTTTAACACAAGTTTTGGTGTTAATAATTGTTCATAAAGGATTGCCACTTGAATCTAAAAATAATGATTGGAGATCTTATCTAGGACCCTTCATCTCGCATTAACATCTCAGATTCCTAAACATCTAAAAGTGCTTCTTAGGTTTGAGACCTCATTTTGTGAGCTTGAGAAGGCCTAAAATAGTGATTCATTTACTTTCCTTTCAAATATTGACCTCAATCTTTGTGATCATGCATAAAATAACTTATCTCACCTATTTTCATGATCACATGTGAATACTTGCCTATAAATCTGATCTTCATATTTCATTATGCTAGGTAGGATCTAAGAGTGGTCTAGGTGTAGACTTAGACTAAAGGTCTTACCCCTAGAGGCTCACCCTAAAACTCTCATGATTACTTTTATATCTTACTTACATTCTCAAATAGTGACATAAACTTTCACATGCTTGTTTTTATTCATTTTTCAATACACATGCCTCTTCATGTCATGACTAGGCTTCATATGCATTTTGACATCAATGACCTTCAATGACATGTATCTTCCATGTAGACACAAGACATTAGTTTCCTTCAAATTATCTCTTTCTCTTTATCTCATGACAACATGACAACATTCTTCCATGCATCTTGTCACTAACTTGTCACATCACATACTATTAACTATCCTTAATCACCTTGGAAATAAACCTTAGTAATATGCATATTTGACATCAATTATGACACTCAATAATCTCCCCTTTTGTCATTAATGGGAACCACTCTAAGAAACTTCTCTCAATAGGTAATTTCTCCCTCATTATGAACTTTCTCCCTCTTCAACACAAATGATAAATACATGCCTACAACTTTTTGGATCACACATCTTTTAACCAAAACTCTTAACACACATGAATATGATTTTATGAAGCATTATACAAATGTGCTCCCCTTATCTCCACTCATAGATTCTTGGCACTACTCACCTAGTTTTGTACCTAATGAACCACATTATTAGCTCCCACTCAAAACTTGACTTCCATAATGACTTCTAGGGGTAGGAATTACACCCAATTCTTATCTTAAATGTTCAAATATTGCCTTTGGAAGTGGCTTGGTTAAAATTTTTGCAATTTGATCATTTTTAGAAACATATTCAAGTTTAATACTTTTTTCACTTACCTATTCTCTTAGGAAATGATACTTTATGGTAATGTTCTTAATCCTTGAGTGCATAACTGAGTTCTTTGATACACTTATAACACTTGTATTGTCATAAAATATAGGACTAGGACTATTATACTCCACTTTATAGTCCTTCAATGTCTACCTCATCCATAATAATCAAGTGCAACATGAAGCTACTATAATTTACTCATCCTCACAAGTATATAATGCCACTAATGGTTGCTTCTTGATTATCCATGATACTAGACAATCTCCTAAGAATAAATATCCTCGACTAGTGCTCTTTCTATCATTTAGACTCCCTACATAGTCTACATATATATAGGCTATCAAGTAAAACTCCTTGCTCCTTAGATACCACAACCCAAAATGAATAGTTCCCTTGAGATACCTAAGTATCCTTTTGACTACTTTCAAATGATTTTCCTTTAGGTATTTTTGAAATCTTCCCACAAGACCTACTACTTGCATGATGTTAGGTCTAGAGGTGGTATTGTATATCAAACTTCCAATCATTTATCTATATGATGTCTGATTGACCTTTGTAGATCCATCCTCCTTGTTTAAATTACATCCTATGATCATAGGTGTGTTAACTGCCTTGAAATCTTCCATCTCAAATTTATTCAACATTTCTCTTATGTACTTAGTTTATGAAATGAATATACCTCTTTTTGATTGACTATTTTGTAACCCAAGAAGGAATGATAGTTCTCCCAGCATGGACATCTCAAACTCCTTAATTATCACATCTACAAAGTCCTTAGTCATATTGTCATTATTTCCACAAAATATGATGTCATCCACATAGACAAATACTATCAAATGTTGGTTATCTTATGTCTTTATGTATAAATTACTATATGCAACTCCTCTTTTGAATCCTTGGTCTAATAGATACCTATCCAATCTGGCGTACCAAGCTCTAAGAACTTGATTTAGACCATAAAGACCCTTTTTTAATCTAAAAAAATAGTCTTTATTATCTAATAATGAGAAACTCTCAGGTGTTGGTGTTACCCAAAATATCACACATAGGATTTTGGGATAACCCTATTAATTTTTTTTTTAAAATATATTTTGAGTTAGTTGTTCTTATTGAAACTAGTCTTATGAATAAGACTTAGTATTTTTTAACTTTAATTTTGCTTACCTCCTTTTCCAATTGATTCAAATTGATCTAGAAATTTAAAAATATTTACCTAAAATCCATCATTGAAGAACCCATTTACTTATTTTTTCCAAAAATATCAAAAAACTATGTGTTTAATCTCACTTCTAGGCTAACTCAATTTTTTCAAGTTACTTAACTTATCAATTGAAAAGTAAGCAGTCATTGCAAACCTAACTTGCACCAACCAGTTTAAACTAGGATTATCAAATAACTTTACTTCACATTAGAAGCCATGTAGAGTAGGACCACAAACCCATAGAACACTAACTAAAGTAAATCAAATTTCTAAATTGACTTCACTTTCTCAAATATACAAGTAAAATCAATAAGGGTCTACAAGTTCAAATTACTCTCAAGCCTAGACCAAATCAGAGTTATGAGGTTATTACACTTCAAAATCAAAAATAAGCAAATTAATCCAAGAAAACTGATAAAATATAAAGGCTTGCATGGATCCCTCACACATGTCTCCTACTTATCATTAATGTATTGGATAATATAAATATTGAGAAAATCCACCTCATTTCCCACCTGGCATTCAAGATATATGATCAAGCTGCCACCCCTACAAATCCTGAGTGACACTATTCAATCTTTTGGAGAGATTTTGGGTCAAACCCATGATGATAAATTTGTGTTCAAGGTATGTTGATCATTTATCTTTTTTTTCCATGTCTCTTTTTTATGTTTTCTTCTCATCTTTCCTCTATTAAGTTTTCAATCACCTCCATGAAAGTTTTTCCATCTTTTCCTATTTTGCTTGCAATTGCTTGTTATTCTACATGCATATTATTGTTCTAAAACCCTTTTATAATATTCATAAACATTTTGCATGTAAAAATATCAGTAAAATAATAAGGAATGAGAATCACCCTAAAAAAAACCTACTAGTTAACCTAGCTTTGATTTCCCAAGATTTCCTTTACTTATTGTTTACCCAAAGTCTTGACCTTAGGTTACTACCTTCAAGAAATATAAAGCTCAAAAGTACCCTACCTATCTAGAGTTATAGTACTTATTAATTATACTCAAGTTTTCCAATCCCAGTATCTTGTTAAGGGAAACCTAAAGCACTAAACCTTAAAAAACCTAATGAACTATGCAAGTGGAACCCAGACTCCTCACTACTAGTTACTTACTTGGGTCTACCAACCTAAGTTACTTGTCCTAGAAAACTTGAAGTGACTACTTTATAGAAACCCAAACTCCTTGTAGCACCCTACCTACTCAGAGTCTTGAATATAATTTACTTGATAATATAAATCTAAAGTTATAATTTGAGAGAAACTAAAAGTTGTCCACGCCTATTATTTGTTATTTACTCAAACTCTTGAATACTTAAGGCTTGATAATTATATAGAATAACTTAGGGTTATGATAATCTATTAATTACTATGAATCACTTAGATTTTTCAAGGCTCTCTACCTCTTGAAATCTAAATATTTCTTAGGGGTATTGTTCAAGGCAACAACTTGACTCATTTCTTCAACCTTTTCTAAATTAGCAGGAGTAGTTATTAAGTGTTCTAGAACACTTGTCAAGTTTTTCCAATGTTAACCATAACCAATGTTAGGATCAAAAGGATTAGAAGAAGAAATATCTCTAGTAGAAGTACAAGAAACAAATTTAATTGAATAAGTCCCTAACTTATCACTTGAAGAAATCCTTGTGCCAGTTAGGAGGAGTAAGGTAAAAGCAAAGAATGTCATGAAATCTCAGGAACCAAAGATGAATTATGAATACAAAGGATACCTTTTTGAGTCCAGTGTTGTATCCAAAGTAATATAAATTAGTGACATATATATGGGATATGTGTCTATAACTATGTTATTATAGATATCCAAAGATATCATCAAGACTCCACTTATGCAAGAAATAACAAATAGTGGAATCCTATAAGCTACAACTTTCCCAAGTTCAACACAAATACCTAATTTTGTCTTAGAATGTGCCAAATACTATGAATCTCTCACTAGAATAGTGAAGGACACTTCAAGAAATGTGTTAATCAAGCTTGATGTTCAATACTATTACTACTATTTAAAGATCCCAACAAAGTCTAAAGTAATTTATTTCTCAATGGACAAATCTAAGAGTATTTTGGAAAGACAAACTATAGAATTTATTAAACTAATGAACACTAACTATCTGAGGAAAGTCAAGTAGCCCTCAAGGTTCCAAAAGTAGTTAGTAAGGTCTGACTTCATTCAAGAAGTTGATGACATCACACAATAAATATGTAAAATCAATAGAGAAAATAATGCCAAGTGATTTTCAACCTAGATGTATGCATACATCAAGGCCATTGATGTTAACAAGAGTTTTGTAATAATTGAATGGTCAAGATTGATAAGTGATAACACTGATTACCAATTGAGTTAGGTGTCAGAAAATTTTGACTTTAAAATGACTTCGTACTTAGTATATGTAGTAGCATCAAGTGGAGATTTTTCTAGATTGATGACCAAAATATCTTTAGCATTAGTACCTATATATGAATATTACCCCTAATTGGTTCTCTCTAAGTATTTTAAACATTATAAGAGGGTAAATGATGGGTTCTTTAATGAAATCAAAATGTGGCTCTAAAACTCAAGAGAGTATCTAATGTAGCATGGGATATAGTTTCCCAATTTGGATTCATTTTCATTTAGTTCCTAAAATTCACATACATCAAATTTGGTGGTTTCTTGGGCACACCAGTCAAGTTTCCAAGGTATCCTAGTGATAAGTGGATCAGAGTTGTGAAGATAACTAGTTGAGTTTCATGATTTATAGTCAAAGATTCACCATCTCATTGTCAGTTTTCCTATTATTATTTAGCATTATCATTGTTATAGCATTTACAAAGAAAATAAGATATAAAAAGAGATGTACCAAAACTATAATTAGACTCATTTTGAATCTAGAACAAATTTTGATTATAGAGGTGTGGCCCAAAATAAAATTTCTCTTAAGTATATGCATATCCCAGTGCTTGAAGAATTTTGTATTAATTATAGGGATAAGTTTGATGTAAGAAAGAGAGACAATAGTAGATTGATTATTGAACAAGTTAATTCTTTTGATTTATCAATAATTATAGAGGACATGGAGGATGATGGAATTGTAACTAGTGATGCCTATCATGCAATAAGAGGGGATAATGCTCCACTTCCAAAGATTATTTTTGTAAAAGATCAAGTTAAAAATATTAAAAAAATAAATTATATGATCCTTGCCATGAATTCCAATTAGGTCCTCAATAAGGGATATTGCATGAAGGAATTAATGATTAAAACTACTAGAATAAGCCAAAAGAGGAAGATATTTCAAGGAGAAAGTAGTCAAGAGTTGAAGAAGAAATTGAAGTTGAAAATAAATGTTGATGACACTTATTTTATGGTTAAATAAATAACCAATTCATCTAGCTTCTAACACACCTCCTTTGGTCACTCTCACATATAATTCTCCACCAATTATTTCTAATTCTACTGCACCCACCATTGATCCATCAATACTCATGCCACCTCTGAAATCTCATAGCATCAGGCCTCCCCAAAATCCCATTCAAAATAAGACTGATGTTCCTCATCATCCTCCTCTATTTTTTCCACCCACTACTCCACCTCCACCTATTTTAGATGATAAACTAGCCACTCAAAATGAGCCAAAAATGTAACTGATAAAAAATATACCTCATCTCAGGAGGTATCACAAGAAAAGAAAAAGAAAATGGTTGACCCTAAGAAGGAGGTAGAGAAAGAACCTGAGGTAAAGACAATAAAGGCAAAGGAAAATGATAAGTAAAAAGAGGTAGAAATAGAGGTATAGGTAGAGAAGGAGAAGGAAAATGGAAATGAATATAAGAAGTAGGTAGAGATTGAGAAAGAAAAAAATTCTAAGAAAGAGAAAGAAAAGGATGAACAAATAGTTCCCAATATTGTTCAAGATGTTTTAGATACACAATAAGCTCCCTCTCATGAATTAATGATTATAAATAATTAACAACAAATTGTTTTACACTCATCTACTCCTCTAAGTTTAGACTTTTCATCCTAGTTAGCTTTACAAATAGTTCTTGAGACTAAAAAAGTGATAAATCTAGAAGAGATTGATTTGTAGTTGTTAAAGATTCTGGATAGAAAAGGAAAGAATCCCAAAAGTGCTAAAGTAACTTTCAAGCTGATAATTATAAATTTAGGGTAGAAGTTTGTAGAGGTAGCTTCTCCTCCTCAAGGTAAAAGTAAGGATGAAATCATTTAACAAGCCTTAATAGTCACCAAAATATCCCTTGGAGAAGTTACCATAGAAGGTTTGAAGTAAGATACTCAAACCTTGATCAATAATCTATTCTAGAAGCTTAATGAAGATAAAGATTAAAAATCTAAATTAAAGGAACAAATTACAAAATTGTGTGAAATAATTGCTAAAGTGGTAAAATCTACTCCTCAATAGTTAATTCTTTCAGGTGATCCAATTGATCAACAAATAATAATTGTGGTAGAGGAAACTAGAGATAAAGTTAAAGCCATTAATAAATGGGTAGAGAAGATGATAAAAACTACTTAGAAGATCTTTCCTAAGGTCCCAGGTATTCATGTTGATATTGAAAAGAAGCTAGCATAGATGAAGGCAGTAATGAAAGAAATAAAAAATGAGAATGGGATTTTTTAGTTGTAGTAAGAAAATATTCAAAAATAAATAATTTGAGTGAGAGTTTTAATTGAAGAGTAGATTATTCCTAAGGGATCGATAAAGAAATCAAAACAAGATGAATACCTCCTATATTTTTGTATGTGTATCCTTGGGGAAATGTGTGAATAAATGAAGACTTTAGAAGAAAATGCTCGTAATTAAAAAGTGAATCTAGAAGATTGTATTTTTTGTCTCACTAACATTTAGTTTGAGAAAACCCTAAGGGCATCTAAACAGTTATATAAATAGTTTAAGTAATTGATTGAGAAGGTCATAACTCCTTTTACATCAAAATATATAAAGGAATTAATCAAGTGTTAACAAGAAATCAAGAGGCTTGAACCAAGACTTGAGAAGGTGAAATCTTATGGAAGAAAGCTAGAAAGAGAAATAATGAGATATGAGATTGAAAGTAGTCATTTACAAAATCAAATGATGTAGTTATATAGTTCATGATGACTTAGTATATTAAATATAGAGAAAAGTGTAGATATGAAGTCCACAATGTGGAATGACTGTTATCACTCTTCTTCTCAATAAATTCTTCTTTCCATTTTGTTATATTTTATGTTTAAATTAACTTTGTTAAAATTAATTACTTTAATTAAATTCATTTAGTGAAGTTAATTATCAAGGTATATTACTTTGTAAAATGTAAGACTCAAGTAACTTTGGTAAACACCATTACTTGAATTCATTTCAAGAAATAAAATTACTTAAGCAAGATTTGTGTTTCATGTAAAGAGATTATTTTTTATTCAAATTGTAAAACCAACAAGTAATACATGTCATTAGATGTTGTATGCTATAAAGGATAAATTATAGGATAATGCCTCGATGGTTCCCAATTTTTAGCATAACACATAGAAATTAAAGGAGTTTTCTCCTATTTGATTTTGACTTTTAAAATTATATAAGTGCATGATTACGTGCCTGAGAATGGTAATTTTTGGAAAGAAAATGTATCTAAAGCAAGGGAGTTTAAACAATCTAAAACTTTGTGTTTAGATTTTTGAGTTTTTCTTTTGTGTGAAATTGGTTCAAAGTGAATTAGAAAGAAGTTGATATTTTTGGAAATTTTCATATTAGGTGATCATTTGGTGATTAATGAAGATTAAAATGGTAAACTTTGTGTTATCATTAAATCTAAATGTGAAGTTTAGTCTTTCTTAGTCATTTGCTAAAAATGTTATCATATTTTGAATGTTTATTTACTTGTACAAATTTAATAAGATCTATTAAACTAATTATTGTTAACTACAACTTCTTTCTTCTCACATGTTTTAGTCTTTCATTCTTTATTTCCCAAAATTTATTTACACATTATCTAAAATAGTTGCTTACTTGCTATAAAATCATCTTGTTATGGTTCATGAACTCTGTGATTAATGTAATACCCCAAAAATAAGACAATTTGCACATAATTTGTATAATCTATGAATAACTAAGAGCTATGAATAATTATAAGTAAATAGACATGAGCATGTTATATCTTCACTTTTAGATGATGGTGATTTAATCCCATGAATACCTAGGTAGTTTTGATAGCCAATAAAATATTTAGCTAATAGTTTTTGGTGAATCCATTGAGGAATGAACTTAACTCCTATAATCTAAAATTAGACTAATCCTACAAGTCAAGATAGGTGTAGTTTGATGACTAGTTCTAATAAAATACCTAATTTTTCCAAATTATTCATCTAAAACATTGCATGCAAAGTAAGTTACTCACATGTGAGTAAAGTGTGTCCTTGCTAAACTTAACTCAAATTTTTAAAAAATAGATGCATCACTTTTCTTTAAGTTACTGCATGTCCAAAATCCATGTTTTGGTTTATGATTTTTTCATCTTAAGTTCACTACATGTCAATTAAACACTGCCTATGTATTTTCCTATAAACTAAATTACTTGAGTAAATCTTTAGAAGAATTTTTGTGCTTCAATCTAGCAACTCAGCTTTTCACTAAAGAAAGGAGAGATCAATGCCAAACTAATGACTTACTTGAGTTACAAAAGTAATTTAATTTTATTTTTCCCATCCAAGCTAGAACAAAATGAGCTAACCTATCACCCATGAGACAAGCATAAACTCTTATGAATCAACTAGATCATAATTCCTCAAGAATAATCTAATCTACCAATTCTCAATTCCTCATTCCCAAAATAATGGCACTACTACTTTTGATCTCTTGGGGGATAATTATTGGCCCTCTAAATTTAATTCCTCCCCTTTATGACTTGCCAAAGGGGTCAAGAATTTTTTTTCCAAAGCTCACTAATGATGGAAAACAAAGTCCAGATGATCACTTGGCTACCTTCTTTGTAACCTGTGGAATAATTAGATTTGAGCATGAAGATGTCTCAATCAAACTCTTCATTGAGAACTTACATGACTTAGTTACATAATGGTTTTATCATTTGGATCCTAGCACCAAATTTAGTTGGGCCACTATGCATGAGTATTTTGAAAAGAGATTCAAAACTGTAGAAGATTCACATATATTACTCGCCTAACTAACTTAACTCAAAAAAGAACCACATAAACACATGTAAGATTTCATTGCCATGTTTAATATTTTACTCTATAAAATACATCAAACTGCTCTACCCACTAGAGATAATTAGAAGTGCTTCTTCATTAATGCCTAGTTACTAGAGGTCAACTATTAGTTGCATAGATCACATCCAATTGATTTAGAAACAACTCAAAATATTGCTATGGAAGTTGAAGATGACTTGATAATGGCTAGAAAGGTCAAGAAAATAACTTCAAAGGAAAATTATTATACTTTAAACACATCACATACCATTGATCCCCTATTACAAAAGTTGGCTAATGAATTGATACAAGTCAAAATGCAAATTGCTCAAGGTACTCATGTTGCTCCTACTAGGAATGCACCTACATAAAATTTTAATAATTAGAATAGGAACCAAATTGTTGGTCCTACACAAATACTGGCAATTGAAGATGATCCCAAAAGTCATGTTGAGATGAATTAAGAAGATCATATGACTGATGATACTAATAAAATTCTTGTTGATGAAGATGAATTTGTATATCTTGTTGGCAACTCCAACATAGGCTATATTGAATATCAATCAAAAAGTGATTATGAAGAAGCATTTAAAGAAGATCATAGTCACTCTTTTGTAGTCTTTAAAAGGTCATAGACTCATCAAAATGGTGAAAAACCTTCCAAAGAGAAAGAGAGAGAAAAAGGAGACTCTAGATTAGATGTAAGCAATCTTAAAATAGGTCTTCCTCTACCTTCTTCTTTATCTCCAAAAGATAAGTATGTAGCTTCTTCTCAAATTCATAATCTAATAAATCATACTTCTAAAGCTAATATTTATCTATCTACATCTATCTCCTTTTTTGACATAATTGATCACATAAAGAAAATCAATATTTAAATGTTAGAAGCTGAATATTTGAGGTCTTATCCATATCAACTAAATAGACTAGTCAAGTATGTTCAAAGTAAAGGGTCAAATAATATAGTCAATACCTCTAAAGGTATCTTTCCTACTCCTGAATATGTTCCTTCCGTAAAAAATTCTAAAACTTCTTCCCCCATGTTTACTTCCACCTCTGAAAGGATATAGTCATTTTATGTGTCTCTCTTGATCAATGGGTTCAAGTTGAGAAATTATATCATAGATTTTAAATCCTTAGATAATTTTATGTTAGCTAAATTAATTGATGCTCTTGGCCTCAGTTTAACTAAGATAATAGGGATATGTTACTCAATGGAGAGATAAGTTACTCTAGTTGGATAGATCAAAGATGCCTAAGTTATCTTGATAGCTCTCCCAGATAAAAGACTCAAAATGACAATTTTGATTATAGATATTCTTATCTCTTATAGAATATTACTAAGTAGAAACTTATGCAAGGATCTAGGTGGAGAAGTCAAGATGGATTGGTCATGTACTCACATTCCAATCAAAGGAGTAAATCAAAAACTTGATCCTGAAAAGAAGTCCAAGTATATAGTTTCTAAGTCTAATGATCCAAGGTCACAGATTATTTTTGAAGAATCAGACCATGTAGTTTACTACCTCAAATTGGGCAAGGAAATACAAGGACCAAAAGAAGTAGAAGAAGAAGAACATAAGATATGGACTTTAGAATTTTATGGAAGCTACAATTTTCTTAGTTTAGTTGTTGGGGTGGTATTGATATCACCTAATGGTAAAGTATTTCCTTACTTTTATAGACTCATGTTTGAAAATACTAACAACATAGTAGAATATGAGGTACTCCTTTTAGGACTTAAACAACTAAAGGAAAAAGGAGTAAGACTTATAAAAGTAAAAGGTGATGTTGAGTTAATAGTATGATAAATTTATGGTCAATATCAAGTGAAGAAAGATAAGCTGAGGTACTATTATGATCGATTTCTCAATGTAACACTTGAGTTTGCAGCCTTCTCAATCAACTCAAGTCCTCATGATCAAAAATCTAGAGTTGATTCTCTTGTAGTTACTACATCTCTAATTAGACTACATCAACTACCTATGCTTTTTTGAGAAGGTGACTACAGAGTAGAGATGGTTTACCATCCAAAGGTTCCATATAATGTCAACTAATGGAAAGTTTTTAGTGATGACAAGTAAATAGTTTCATTCCTTGAGCACAATATAACTTTGAGGAACTATACTTTGAATCAAGTAGTTCATTTCCATGCCAAACAAAAATAGGTATCATTAAACCTAATCTTATTGATAGTCAAGATATAATTCAATTGAAAGGAAATAAAATCCCTAAAGGGTTAGTTTATTTAGAATAAATATTTGAAAAGTATGATCAATTTATAAAGAAAAAGAAATAATAAGGTAATAGTTCATCTATGGAAGTATAGTAGATTAATCTCAGCAATGAAGAAGAGTTTAAGATGGTCAAAATTGGAAAATGTTATTCTCAAGAAGAAAAAGAAGCATTCATTGAGCTTTTCAAAAGATATGTTGATGTGTTTGCTTGGTCCTAAAAAGACCTGAAGACCTTCTAGTTAGATGAGGTATAGTATTATATTCTACTTCAGCTAGAAGTAAAGCCTTTCAAGCAAAATTTATGCCACCAAAACCTAACCATATCAGGTACTATCTACACTAAAATAAAGAATCTTCTTGATTCTGAGATCATCTATCCAATTGATCATTCAACATGGTTAACTAACATTATCCTAGTGAGAAATAAAAGTGGATAAATATGCCTGTGTCAATTTTCATAACTTGAATCAAGCTTCTCTAAAATATAACTACCCTTTGCCCATTATGGATCACACCTTTCAAGTAGTTACAAGTTTAGATATGGTATCCATGTTAGATGGATTTTCAAGGTACAATCAGATAAAAGTGACTAAAGAAGATCAATATAAAATAACTTTCACAATGTCATGGGGAATGTTTGCGTATTATAAGATGCCTTTTGGGCTTATCAATGCTGGAGTAACTTTTTAGTGAGAAATAGATATGGCATTTACACATATTAAGAATAAGAGTATTGTGTTATACTTTGATGACTTGAAAATATTCTGCAAGTAAAGGGGTAACCACATGATTGACTTAGAAGAAGTTCTCATCTAGTGTAGGAGACATGGGATTTATTTGAATCCCAAGAAATAAATATTTGTTGTGACTAAAGGGAAACATCTTGGTCACATTATCTCAAGGGAAGGAATGAATATTAACCTAGAAAGGGTGAAATCCATTCAAAGTTTATATTTTCCTACCTCTAAGAAGGGTGTGCATTCCTTATTTCATAAGGCCAACTTTTTCCAAATATTTATTCATGACTTTGTTGAGTTGACTCACCACATATTTGATATGATGAAAAAGAAGAAAGATTTTAAATGGAATGTTGAGGGTAAGTTGGCATTTGAAAAGATAAAAACAACTATTAAATCAAGCTCCAATGTTAGTTTCCCTAGATTTCATTAAGGAATTTATTCTTTATTGTTATTCTTATGAGCACACTATGTCATCCATACTCATACAAAATAATGATGAGGGTATTAAATCCCCCATAGCTTTCATGAGCCACCCATTAAAAATATCTGAACTAAAATATTCACAAATGAAGAAACATGCCTTTGTTATAGTCAAAGCATGTAAAGTTTTTAAGTACTACATTTTTTCCTCAGATACTAAAGTTTATGTACTTGACACTACAATCAAATATAATCTAATGCAGTAGGAGATAGGATTACTAAGAGGCACCTGGGTAGATAATGTACAAGAGTTTGATCTTGATATCAAACCAACAAAACTAGTAAGAGGAAGAGGCTTGTGATAATTGATGATAGAGAGAAATCTGATGACACATATACAACTGAATCATATGAATATTTTCCTATGGTGATTTTTGTTGATCTTATTAATGAATGATATAACAAGATTTCTTACTTCCTAACTTATGGATAATTTCCATCTAATCTAACATGTAAGTAAAAGTGTACCATCAATATAAAGTCAAAGGATTATGTCCTTTGGGGTAATGGTTTGTAAAAAAGAGGAATTGATGGTGTCTTTCTCTATTGTGTGGAAAAAAAGAAGCAAAGGAGATTAATAGAGTAGTTCCATGATAAATCATGTGGAGGCCAGTTCTTAGCACAAGTCACAACACATAAAATATTATTAGCAAGGTATTTTTGGCCTACCCTTTTCCAATATACTTCTGAGTGGGTTTCTATGTGTCAAGCATGTTAACACTTTGTGGGATGTGTAAAGTTGATGGTATTGCCATTAAAAATAGTTATAATCAATGAATATTTCTATCAGTGGGGTATGGATTTTATTAGCATGTTGAATCCTTCTTCAAGTTATGGATATTTTTATGCTTTAATTGCAACTATTTACTTAAGCAAATGGGTAGAATCCATTCCTATCAAGCATGCCACTTTAGAAGTAGTATGTTATTTCATCAAAGAAAATATTATACTAAGATTTGGTGTCCCACACAAGATAGTAATAGATAATGCATCCAACTTTTATTTAGAAGAACTAACTAATTTCTAAACCCATATGGATTAGATCTAGTTCATACTTTGAATCATTATCCTCAAAGGAATCGATAACAAGAACTTGATGAACATCATTCATAAGTTGGTGGATAATAATCAATGTACCTGGCATAAGGAGTTATTTGATGCACTATTGGATGACATAATCACTCCAAAATAATCCATTGGTATGTCACCTTTTTATTTTTTATATCAAATAAATGTTGAGATACCAATCACCATAGAGATTCTTGCTTTGAAATTGTCTAAATCCATTAAAGATGCAACTTATCAAGACTCACTTGATAAGAGTATTATGTTTCTCACTAAAATAAAAATATGTTCATAGTGAAGTTACTGACTAGATAACTAATCATCAAATGAAACTAAATAAGATATTTTATAATAGGGCTCAAGATAGATAGTTTGAAGTTAGTGAGTTGGTCCTTCTATTGGATAAACAAAATGAACAAAAAGGGAAGCATGGTGAGTTTGACTCCATGTGGAAAGGGCATTTCACTATAAATAATATTTCTAGAAGAGATAGCTTCATCCTATCTTATTAGGATGGAATTGAACTACCACTATATTCAATGGGTAGTACTTGAAGCTCTACATGAATTAAGTAGTAGGGTAACACCTCTATGTATATAAATAAAATTTTCCATCTTTCTTTTTTTAGTTTTTTTTTCTCTTTTTTTTATTTGTTTTGTAGTTTTTGTGATTGAGTTTTTACAAAGACTCCATACCCAATTGATAAGATTCAAAACCAGAGATACTAGGATCTCATCCTTGTTTCTTTCTTTCTAATAGAAATAAAGATTTCCCTAATTGGAGCTAACTAGTGTTACCCAAAATTTTGCACATAGAATTTTGGGATACCCTTATTAAATTTTTCCTTTCTTATCTTTTTTGAGTCAATTGTTCTTATTGAAACTAGTCCTCTGAATAAGACTTAGTATTTTGTAACTTTTTGGTTTTCTTGAATCTTTTTCTAATTGCTTCAAATTACTCTATAAAGTTAAAAATGTCTACCTAAAAGCCATCATTGAAGAACCCATTTACTCATTTTTTCAAAAAATATCAAAAATTTGTGTTTGAGCTCACTTCTAGGCCAACTCAGGTTTTGTAAGTTACTTTACTTACCAAGTGAAAAGTAAGTGGTCATCACAAACTTGACTTACACCAACCATTTTAAACTAGGATTATCAAATAACTTTACTTCTCATTAGAAGATAAGTAAAGTAAGACCACAAACCCATATAATACAAAATAAAAAAAATCAGGTTTCCAAAGTGACTTCACTTGCTCAAAGATACAAATAAAATTAATAAGGTTCTATAAGTCAAAATTAATCTCAAGACTAGACAAAATTAGAGTTACAATGTTACTTCACTTCAAAATAAAAAATAAGTGAAGTAATCCAATAAACCTGACAAAATCTAAAGGCTTGCATAGCTCGCTCACACATGTCTCCTAATTGTCATTAATGTGTTTGATAATATACATATTGAGAAAATAAACCTCATTTCCCACTTGGTATTCAAGTTATCTGATCAATCTACCACCCCTATAAACCTTGAGCAACACTATTCAAGCATTTGGAGCGATTTTGTGTTCAAGGTATGTTAATCATTTCTCTTTTTTTTCATGTCTCTTTTTTTGAGTTTTCTTATTGTATTTCCTCTATTAGGTTTGCATTCATCACCATGAAAGCTTTTCCATATTTTCCTTTTTTTATTGCAACTATTTGTTATTCTACATGCATATTTTTGTTATAAAACCTTGTTATAATCCTCATAAACATTTTGCATGTAAAAATAGAAGAAAAATAACAAGGAATGAGAATCACCCTATATAAAACCTAGTAGTTAACCTAAATTTGATTTCCTATTATTTATTTTACTTATTTCTTACTTGAAGTCCTAATCCTAAGCTACTACCTTCAATAAATCCAAAGCTCAAAATCACCCTATCCATATAGAGTTATGGTTACTTATTGATTCTACTGAGGTTTTCCAACCCCAATAGCTTGTTAAGAGAAAATCAAAGTCTTAAACCTTAAGAAACCTAGTGAACTACCCAAGTGGAACCCAGACTCTTCACTACTAATTACTTACTTGGGTCTTCCAACCCAAGTTGTTCTAGCAAACCTGAAGTGACTGCCTTCTAAAAACTCAAAATCCTCATAACACACTACTTACTCAAAGTCTTAAATATAATTAACTTGATCATATAAATATAAAGATATAATCTAAGAGAAACCTAAAGTTATCCATTCCTATTATCTATTATTTACTCAAATTATTGAATACTTAAGACTTGAGAATTATATAGACCAACCGTGAGTTGTGATACTCTGTTACTTACTATGAATTCTTTGGAGTTTTCAAGGATCTCTACTACCTAAAATTTAAAGATTTCTTAGGGGTATTGTTTAAGGAAACAACTTGAATCATTTTTTCAACCTTTTCTAAACTTGTAGGAGCAGTTACTAAGTGTTCTAGAATACTTGTCAAGTTTTTCTAGAGTTAACTAGAATAAATGTTAGGAATAAAAGGACTATAAGAAGAAATAGCTATAGTAGAAGTATAAGAAAAAACAATTTTAATTGAAGAAGTCCCTGAGTTATCACTTAATGAAATCCCTTGACCAAGTAGGAGGATTAATGAAAAATCAAAGAAAGTCATGAAATCTCAGGAACCGAAGATGAAGTATGAATACGAAGGATACCCTATTGAGTCTAGTGTTGTATCTAAAGTAATAGAAATTAGTGACATATATATGGGACATGTGTTCATAATTGAGTTATTAGAGAGATCCAAATCTATCATCAAGACTCCACTTATGATAGTAATGACCAATAGTGAAATCCTACACACTACATTTTCCCCAAGTTTGGCACAACTACTTGAGTTTTTCCTAGAATATACCAAATACTATGACTCTCTCACTAGAACAGTAAAGGACATTTTAGGGAATGTGGTAATCAAGCTTGATGTTTAGTACTTTAACAAATGTTTAAAGATCTTATAAAATTCTAAAGTAATATATTTATCAATAGAGAAAGCCATGAGTCTCTGGTAAAGACAAACTCTAAAATTTATTAAAGTAATTAACTCTAATTATCTAAGGAAAGTTAAGCAACCCTCAAGGTTCCCAAAGTAGATAGTAAGGTCTGACTTTATTCAAGAATTTGATGATATCACATAATTACTATATATAATAAATGGAGAAAAGAATGCCAAGTGCTTTTCAACCCAGATGTATGCATACATCAGGGCCATTAATGTTAAAAAGAGTTCTACAATGATTGAATTGTCAAGATTGATAAGTAATAACATTGACCACTAGTTGAGTTAGGTGTTGGCAACTTTTGACTTTAAAATGACTTTTTACTTAGTATATGTAGTAGCATGAAGTGGGGATTTTTATAGATTAAATAAAAAAGGAACTGTGGCATCATTGCCTACATATGAATATTACCCCCAATTAGTTCTCTCTAAGTATTTCAAACATTATAAGAGGGTAAATGATGGGTTCTTTTATTAAATCATTTTCAAGTTAAATGTGGCTCTGAAACACAAGAGAGTAATTGATGTAGCATGGGATGTAGTTTCCCAATTTGGATGCATTTTCATTCAATTTCTCAACTTCACATACATCAGAGTTGGTGGTTTCTCAGGCATACTAGTGAAGTTGCCAATATATCCCAGTGATAAGTGGATCTTTATGGAGTTATGTAGGCAAATAGATGAGTTTCATGATTTACAGTCAAAGATTCATCATCTCACTATCATTTTTCCTACTTTTAATGGAAATTATCATTGTTCCAATATTTAAAAATCAAAGAACATATAAAAAGATATGTACTATAACTATAATCAAATACATTTCAAAGCCAAAGCAAATTTTGATTGTACAAGTGTGGCCTAAACTATAATTTCTCTTGTGTATATGCATATCCTATAGCTTGAAAAATTTTGGATTGATTGTAGGGATTAGTTTGATGTAAAGAGATTTTACTATTGAATAGATTCATACTTTTGATTTAGCAAAAACTCCAGAGGACATGGAGGACGATTGAATTGTAACTAGTGATGCCTATCATACAGTAAGAGGGGATAATGCTCCACTTCTAGAGATTGTTTTTAGAAAAAATCAAGTTAAAAATATTGTAAATATAACTTTTATGGTCCTTTCCATGACTTCAAATTGGGTCCTCAATAAGGGATATTACATAAAGGAATTAATTACTGAAACTACTAGAATAAGCTAGAAGAGTAAGATATTTCAAGGAAAAAGTAGTCAAGATTTGAAGAAAAAATTGAAGTTGAAAAGAAATGATAATGAAACTTATTATGTGGCCAAATGTAAATAACTAATTTAGTCATTTTCTACCACACCTCCTTTAATCACTCCCAAATATACTTCTCCACCCATTATTTCTACTTCTACTGTGACTACCACTGATACATCAATACTCATGCCACCTTAAAAATATCATAGCATCAAGCCTCCCCACAAGCCCATTCAAAATAATAATAATTTTCCTCCTCTATTTTACCTACCCACTTCTCCACCTCCCCCACATTTAGATGATCAACCAACCACTTAAAAGGATCCAAAACAAGTAACTACTAAAATAAATACCTCATCTTAGGAAGTATCACAAGAAAAGAAAAGGAAATAGTTAAACCTAAGAAGTAAGTTGAAAAAGAACCTAAGGCATATATAGTAAAGGCAAACGAAAAGGATAAGGGAAAAGAGGTAGAAAAAAAGGTAGAGGTAGTGAAGGAGAAGGAAAAGGGAAATGAATCTTGAGAAAGAGAAAAAGTATGAGAAAGAGAAAGAGAAAGAAAAGGATGAGAAAATAGTTACAAATATTACTCAATATGTTTTAGATACATAAGAATCTCCCTCTCAGGAATTAATGATTATAAATAATAAATAACAAATTGTTGTACACTCAACTACTCCTCCAAGTTTAGACTTTTCATCTTGGTTAGCTTTGTAAATAGTTCCTGAGACTAAATAAGTGATAACTTTGGAGGAGATTAATTATAGTTATTAAAGAGTCTAGATAGAAAAGAAAAAAATCCCAAAAGTGCTAAAGTAACTTCCAAGTTGATAATTGAACCTTTAGAGTAGAATTTTACATAGGTATGCATTCCTCCTCAAGGTAAAATTAAGGATGAAATCATTGAACAAGAATTAAAAGTCACTAAAATATCCCTTGGAGAAGTTACTATAGAAGTTTTGAAGCAAAATATTAAAACCTTGATCTATACTCTATTTTGAAAGCTTGATGAAGAGAAAGTTGACAAAGCTAAATTGAAGGAACAAATTGCAAAATTGTGTGAAATAATTGCCAACATGGCAAAAACTACTCCTTTATAATATATTCTTTTAGGTAATTAAATTTGTTATAAAATAATAATTGAGGTAGAAGAAACTAGATATAATTCTAAATACATTGATGAATGGGTAGAGAAGATGTTACAAACAGCTCAGAAGATCTTTCTTAAGGTCCCAGGTATTCATGCTGATATTAAAAATAAGTTAGCACAAATAAAGGTAGTAATGAAATAAATAAAAAATAAGAATGGGATTTATGAGTTGTAAAAAGAAAGTATTCAAAGAATAAATAATTTGAGTGAGAAAGTTTTAATTAAAGAGGAGATTTTTCTTGAGGGGTCAGTAAAGAAAGCAAAACAAGAAGAATACCTCCTATCTTTTTGCATGCTTATCTTTGGGGAAATGTGTGAAGAAATGAAGAATTTATAATAAGATGCTTGCAATGAAAAAGTGAATATGGAAGATTGAATTTTTGGTCTCACTAACATTTGGTCTGATAAAACCCCAAGGAAATCTAAATAGTTAAATCAATAGTTTAAGCAATTGATTGAGAAGGTCACAACTCCTTTCATAGAAAAATATATAAAGGAGTTAATCAAGTGTCAAAAATAAATAAAGAGTCTTGAAACAAGACATGAGAAGTCGAAAGCTTATGACAAAAATATATAAAGAGAAATGATATATATGAGATCGAAAGGTAGTCACTTACCAAATTAGATGATGTAGATATATAGTTCATGATGACTCAACATATCAAATATAGAGAAAAGTTTAGATTTAAAGTCCATGATGTGGACTAATTGTTATTACTCTTCTTCTTCTCGATAACTTCTCTCTTCTTTCCATTTTCTTCTATTTTATGTTTGGAGTAACTTTTTTATAATTAATTAATTTAATTTAATTCATTTAGTAAAGTTACTTGTCAAGGTATATTACTTTGTAAAATGTAAGACTCAAGTAATTTGGCTAAATACCATTATTTGAATTCATTTTGTAAAATCAAATTACTTAAACAAGATTTGCATTACATGAAAAGAAATTATTTTTGATTCAAACCATAAATCCAATAAGTACTACATGTCATCAGATGTTACATGCCATAGAGGAAAAATTATAGGAGAATACCTCAACAACTCCCAATTTTTAGTGCAACACATGGAAATTAAAGCAGTTATCTCCTATCTGATTTTGACTTCTAAAATTGTATAATAAGTGTAGGCCTATGTGCCTGAGGATGGTAATTTTTGTAAAGAAATTATATCTAAAGCAAGGGAGTTTAATTAATCTAAAACTTTGTGTTTAGAATTTTGAGTTTTTCTTTTGTATGAAATTGGCTCAAAGTGAATGAGAAAGAAATTTATTTCTATGGAACTTTATGTCTCAAGAGATAATTTGGTGGATTTGTGAAGATTAAAATGGTAAACTTTGTGTTATCTTCAAATATAAATGTGAATTCCAAAATTTCTGAGTTATTTTATAAAAATATTATCATATTTTGAATGTTTATTTACTTGTACAAATTCAATAAGATATATAAAACTTATAACTGTGAAGTAAAACTTCTTTCTTCTCACATGTTTTAGTCTTTCATTATCAATTTCTCCAAATTTATTTATACATTATCTAAAATAGCTGCTTACTTATTAAAAAACACCTTATTATATTTCATGAACTCTATCATTAAAGTAATGCCCCAAAAATAAGAAAACTTGCACATAATTTGTATAATCTATAAATAACTAAGAGCTATGAATAATTAGAAGTAAACAAACATAAGAATATAGGAGCTTCACCATTAAATGAAGGGTATTTAATCCCATGACTACCTAGGTACTTTTTATATCCTTTAGAATATCTAGATAATAGGTTTCTCTATGTACACCTTCTCTTCTAAGTTCCCATTTAGAAAAGCTGACTTGACATCCATTTGATATAACTTGAACCTTTGAATCTTGCATACGTTAGAAATAATCTAATAGCCTCCAATCTTCATGCTGGATCAAAGGTCTTCTCAAAATCTACCCCTTAAACTTGTGTATACCCCTTGAATATCAATATAACCTTGTTCTTAGTGACTACTCCATCTTCATTCAACTTATTTATGAACACCCATTTTTTCCTAATGGCATTCTTGCCTTTAGGCTGAGGAACTAGTTCCCAAGTCTCATTCTTTTCTATTTGGTTTAAGTTCTAATTCATATCACCTAGCCAAAACTTGTCTTTGCTTACTTATACAAGGTTGTTAGGTTCAATTTTAGACATTAGAGAAACATTCTCTTTATTTAGGTTACTTACTATTATTTTCCTTGTTTGCATACATGCATCCTTATTGTCAATGATTTGTTAATCAGGAGGGTCTCTCTAAATATGTCTTGAAGGACGTTTTGAATCTTGTCTTTCCTCAACTTATTCTTCTTCCTCATCTATATCTATTATTTATTCTTCATTATTTAAGTCCAAATTCATTGATGCATCCTTTGATTGAGAGTGTGAGTCCTTATAACTTGTCTCATCAATCTTCATATTGGTGCTTTCCACTATCTTTGGCAACATATTATTATAGCATTTATAGGATAGGATAATTGATGAGTATCCCAATAATACACCTTCATCAAACCTAGAATAAAACTTACCGAAGTCTTCCTCATCTCTTTTAATGAAGCATTTTCTTCCAAATAGTCTAAAGTGTTCCACATTAGTAGGTCTACCTTTCCACATTCATAAGGGGTATTATTGCCATTACTCCTTATCTCTCCTCTATTCAGAATGTAGACTACAATGCTTACTACCTCTCTCTAGTATCCATTAACTAGCATTTATTCATTTATCATAGTCTTTACCATTTATTTAACTATATTTTTCTTTTTTTCAACTACACCATTCTACTCATGTGTCCTAGCTATTAAGAATTGTCTTCTTATTCCATGGATCTCAAAGGTCATCAAAATCATTGGACCAAAGCTCTCCTCCTCTATTATATCTTTGGCACTTGATCTTTCAATTCTTTTCATTCTCAATTAGATCCTTAAATTCCTTGAATTTATCAAGAAATTCTAAATTTTCTTTCAAAACTGATACCTAAGTCATTCTTATGTAGTCATCTATGAGTAACATGAAATAACTATCTCCTTGAATTCTTTAGATTCTTTTAGGTCCACAAATATCAGTGTGTATTAAATCTAAATGTCTTGTAGTATAATACTCCTTAGACTTGAACCTTCTTCTAATTTGTTTACCATGTTGACATGTCTTGGAAAGTATGTTTGTAGTTTTGGTGATTTTAGGAACATTCTTCATAGATTTATTAGATATTATCTTGACAAAATTATCAAATTTTAGGTGGACCAACCTTTTGTTCCATATTAAAAATTCATCCATCTTCCTCATAAATCATCTCTCCTTCTTGATCTCATTCAAGACATACAAATTATTCTTAGTCCTCTTAGAATTGGCAATTAGCCTTCTTGAATTTGCTCTCCTTATATCACACCCTCTATCATGAAAGGCTAGTGTGTGTCCTTGGTTTAAAATTTGAATTACACTAAGAAATTTATGTTTCAAGCCCTCCACATATAGGCCATTCTCTATCTTAGTCTTCCCATTGTCCAAACTCAAGATACCTTTACCAATAATATTGGTAGTTGTGTTATCTCCAAATCTCAATGTCCTCACACCATTATTCATCAATGAAATGAACTTGTCCTTGTCACCTATCATATGGATTGAGAAACAACTATCTATATACCATTTCATGCCTTCATTTTGGATGTAAAAGGAAGTTTAAGCTAATGTAGATTCTTCTCCTTTAGTATTCTACTCCTACTTCACCTTGTATATAGGGTCTAACTTATTGATCAACTTTTTAGTGGTATGACTATATAACCTTTTGTCTTTAATGATATTTCTCCTATGCCTCATATTATAATCCCTTACAATATGTCCTCTTTGATCACAATTATAACATAAAATTCTGCTTCTACTATTAAGATGTGTATTCATCCTATTCTTCTATGAGAAATTGATTCTAGCATGATGTCTACAATCCAAAACCCTATGCCCATATTGATTGCATGATAAATAGTAACCATTGAAATAATTCACATACCTTGTCTATCTAATTTGAATGATGCACCTCTACCTTTATGGTCTCTTGAAGAATTCATAATCTTATTGACTTGTTGATGGTCAGTTTGAGTCTTAGATTTGAGAGTTTTTGCATACGTATTTTCACTATTAGTACCATCATTTCTTGATGGTCCATTATCCTTTGAGTTCTGACTCTCATTTTTTTTATTTCTTCTGTTATTTTAATCTAAGAACTATCTTGTCATGTGGAGACCTTTGACTATTAAAAATATCACCAAGGACTTCAATAATATTTTTATATTTTTGATGTGTCTTTAAATTGATTATTGCCTAATCCAATTCTAATTTCAAGGACTCCATTCATATTCTAAACCCAATTTATTCTTACTTCTTGGTCTTAAGAATCATAGTGACAATCTCAATCTAAGTTTCCAATTATTTGATGATTTCCTCATGTTTATTAGTGTTGATACTTAGTCTCTCTTAAAAGAGATGGTTTTGAACTTTTCCCAAATTCCTTTGGCTATATCACAATACATTACCTATAAAAATTCTACCTCTGAAAGACCATATAGGATGACATTCATTTCCTTAGAGTTTTTCTTACTTGCCTTCTTGCCTATTGCATTAGTTAGTGGTGTAGAAGGTGGAGTAAATATATCAACAAAAAATTTACATATGTCATAGCCCAAATAAATTATATAGGTATTCATTTTGATGCTCCAAAATGCATAGTTAGTCCCACTAAATATAAGAGCCTTATTGGTTGAGAAACCTCCTTGTACTTTATGACTAAACATGTTTGTGCTTCTAGGATATCCTTTATGCTATTAGGCCTACTTAAAAGGAACAAGATATGATACCAATTTTTGTAAGAAAAATCATTGAGATGTGGGTGACTAAGTGTTTAAAAACTTTCTATCAATTATATTTTAACATCCCTTGAATCGTAAAAACAATACAGTGATATAGCCATGGATAAAGAACCATTCACATGAGTGTAACATAGGAAAACACATACATAAGTGGGAAATCCTCAAGGGGAATAAAAACCCCTATTATATATATATATATATATATATATATATATATATATATACATGCATACATACATACATGTATGTATATATATATATATATATATATATATATATATATATATGTATATATATATATATATATATGTATATATATATATATGTGTGTATATATATACATATATATACATATATATATATATATATAGATATATGGACTACTATCCTATGATAAAAAATATCAAAATCAGTTGATAACTAGCTCAACTTAGATCACTAACCCCAATAAAGTCAAGCATCCACTTGACTAGGCTTGAACAATCACCTAATTGTAAGGAACCAAAAACTCCCTAAGTGACTCAACACCAACTTATCCACCTCATAAATATTTATCACCACACCTCTTATCTTATATTATTTTATCATTTCAAGACTTACTTATATTCAACCATGTAATATGTTATTATCATATGTTGCATACATCCAAATAGGCCTAAACTACCTTGTATATGTACTAGACACATGGTCACACACCACTTGGTTAGCCACACACCTTAAACATCTTATTTAAAACATAAAATATGTCTTATATAATATTATTTAAACATTATTTTAACCCATTTTGGTCTAAAACAAATCAATTATGCCTTACTCCTCTTTTAGGTCTCATGGAGAACTATTTACATTAGGTCTATCCTCTTAAGATAAAAACTTAATCTTCTTGGGCCCATATGGATTTATCCAAAAAATAAACCATTAAAAAACTTTTATAAATAACTCTTCTAACCTCCTTAATTATTTATTATACTTTCACCCTTCATTCATACCATGAAAGTTCCTTTAGGACAAACTGCCCTATTAGGCTTGTGTACCTCAAAAGTTCATCTTGCAAATATGAATCTTAAACACCCTTAAGATTAAAAAATTTGAAAAATGAAACATGTATATATATTCTCCATGACCTCAAGGTTATCACCACATTCTTGGAACACTTCCACTTAGGTGATAAAGTCTCAAGAACATCTTTGTAACTTGCTTACTCAGAACTCCCAATTTAACTCAAAAACTAGTCATGATGAATTAGACCTCCAATAGTGTAGACACATTTAATGAATCATGATGCATAAAAATGGTTCTATGATATCTCCATATCATTTTTAGATAGAAAATTCATATGGTCTAATGCCAAATATTGGTCTCACAGACCAATTTCTTGACCCTATGTTTCACAGTCTTATCTAAACTAGATAGGTCATTTTGTGAGAAAAATTTTCACTACATTCACTAACATCCAAAGATTATAAATGCATGATAATTAATTTAAATACATAAATATATTCTTCATGAACTTTTTTGCATCAATCTATTATGTACAGACCTTCAAATCTATCTTTCCACCTCTACATGGGTTTTACACTATTCACACCATTAGGTCTATCTGTGACCAGCTTTGATAGATATTGAAAGAGATAATATAAGATTTAATACATGCACAAATATAAATTTCAATAACATAATAATATTCACACTATAAATTCTTTTATTCATCTTAAATTAACATTCGATACAATACACACAAATATATAGGAGCATATATCCTATATCTACGGATTCCTAAATCCCTACAATATCTCCTATGAAACTTCCTATAACTAATAAATCCTAACTATGATATATTTTTATATCAAATAAAAATATATCTCAACCATAATTATATTCTAACTCACTGTATTAATCATATGGTTACTAACTACTAACAAACTACTATTTACTTTTTACCACTAACTATTTACCTCTCGGTAAATACTACTTACATAATATTAATAATGTGAAAAATATTCTAAAATTCAACCCCTTATAAACATTATTAATCCTATCTAACTACCCCTTAATGTGAGCATGGGGAAAACATACATCTTCAAGAATTGGCTCAAACAAAATCATATGCCAATGCATATTTTTAGGTCTACATACTACTGTCTGAATCTTGTTATGTGGATCTTGTTGCACATGATCACTAGAATGCTTCATGAATATATGCCATTTAACCACACTGGATGTCTCACTAGATAATCTTCTCCATAAATAATTAAATTAATCAGAGGATCTCTATAGTCAAAGGATTTTTGTAGTTAGTTGTGCTCTTATATAGTTGTTGAGTACTTTCCATTATATCCATACTCTCCCTTGTATCCAAATGGTAGAGATGTTTAAAAAAAGTAGGGGAATAAAAAACAAACTAAATGTCACATTTTACCCTTTAATAAATAAATGTCTTACTTGTAGCCACTGTGAATAATCATGCCACTGATCTCACATAGCAAAGAAGACTCTCACTGCCACTGGTAGTATTCCTTGACTTTAGTCTATTTAGTTATGAATGGAAAATGAAACATAGATTTATGTTCCTATTCCATAATGTGATCATTTACACACCACATAACTTTAAAAAGTAAATGTATCTACCACACTAAAATCCACAACACACAATAAAAACCACATGCCCACAAAATTAGTATGTAGCCTCATTGATAGTGCCTAATGAGAGGTCACTGAATAACCTCCATCCTCCATGTAGCATCCAAACTCCACTATCTTGTTTCTTATTCAGCCAATGAAGTCATGAATTTTTTGAGGAAAATCCGCCCCCCCATAATGCGAAAGTCGTGTACAAGCAAAAATGTGTCTGTAAGACAATTGTTTTCACAATTTTGACTCTAACTCTTAACTTTAAATTTTTCAACATAAAAATGACTCTTGAAATATTTTTGACACTTTGACATAAAAAATTTACCATTTTTATCTATATGACAATAAACAATTATTATAATTCTTTAAATTTTAAGATGTTTTTATTTTGACTCTAAATAGACTTTATGTCAAAAGATTGACATGTAATAACAAGACATTAAACACAAAAAATAAAAAATTAATGTTATTTAATTAATTTTTAAAACTAATACCATACTAACCTATTACTATTTAAATGATCATGACTCATTAATATGTATATAAACATAACTAATTTTAAAAATTGACAAGACTATAAACTTAATATTCTAAATAAAAATTAAAATTTATGTAACAAATATATAAACCATAAACCATGAAACTTAATCACCTATCCTTGTGAATAAAATGATCACTTATGTCTAGTCATAGGTCTTTTTTCATTGCATATTTTGTAAAACTCAGTGCACAAAAGTAATTGTAATTTTTGGTATCATGACAATAATTTGTCATTAGATGTGCATGATTCATCTAAAAAACTAATACATATAATCACTACTCCTCAACATTCACCCCTCCAATTGGCTTGGAACATAAAATACACAATTAGACTACAATAGGTTTGATACATAGTCTACCAACACCATGGATACAAAGCCTCCTATGAAAGTCAAATATGGGTTTATTTAGAGAATGATTAGAATTCCTCTTAGATGGATGAGTGCACTTCAATGATTGTGAAAATTGTGGAAACAAGAATGAACAGGTGGCCATCTGGATATAATATATATGGATATATAATGTGATATCCAAATGGCTCAAATCAATCAAAAATATATGATATCATTAATTTTTTTGATAAAGAAACTCATACACCATGTATTGGGGAAAAATAATGGATTAAAATTCCCCTCTAACAATTAACAAATATAGATAATTTTTTCCATTATATAAACCCTTCGTGCTCTGATACCAATGATAGATATTGTAAGAGATAATAGCATATTTAATGCATGCATAGTGATAAATTTCAATCACATAATAATATTCACACTCTAAATTATTTTATTCATCTTACATTAACATTTAAGACAATACACAAAAATATATAGGAGCATATATCTTATATCTAGGGATTCCCAAATCCCTACAATATCTCCTATGAAACTTCCTATAACTAAGAAATCCTAACTATAATATATTGTTATGTCAAATAACAATATATCTCAACCATAATAATATTATAACTCACCATATTAATCATACAATTACTAACTACTAACAAACTACTATTTAATTTTTACCACTAACTATTTACCTCTCAAAGAATATTACTTACACAATATTAATAATGTGAATAATATTCTAACAAGCTTACTTGGATGACCAAAATTAGAACACCTGAAAGCTATAAAATATCCATAAATCATAATGGACATGTAAAATGAGTCTTTGTCTTCTCCCATCCATTTTCTCTTCTTGGCCAATAAAACTTTTGAGAGCTAGAATAATTTTTTGATTAATAAGTCTGTATCTTACATTTTCTCTCTCATCTGACTAACAACCAACACCTGGAGATACCTGGGAGAGTTGAATACATGATAAAATATCTTATATGTGAATTTTAATCTACTATAATCTTATTTTAAAATATATTTCACATCAGGTCCTTATTAGGGTTCTAGGGAGCTTTAACATAGGTTTATGTGTTAATAATTATTCATAAACGAATACCACTTGAATCCAAAACTAATTCCTAGAGATATTATCTAGGACCATTCCCCATATATCCTTAATATCTTTTATTCCCATGTAGAGGTTACACATGATAATGAACACCTGAAAGTCCTTCTCAAGTTTGAGGCCTCATTCTGTGAGCTTGATAAGGCCTAAAATAGTGATTCATGCACTTTACTGTCAAATATTGACCTTAAGCTTTGTGATCATGCCTAAAAAAACTTATACAACCTATGTTCATGTTCACATGTGCATAATTGCCTTGAAATATAATCTTCATACTTCATTAGGTTAGGCAGGTTTTAACAGTGGTCTAAGTGAAGACTTAGATTGAAGGTCCTACCCCTATAAGCTCACCCTAAAACTCTCATGATTACTTATATATCTTACTTATATGATTATATAGTGCCATAAAACCTTCACATTCCCATGTTCATTAATTTTTCAATGCACATACCTCTTTATGTCATGATTAGGCTTCTTATGCAATTTGACATCAATGACATTCAATGACATGTACCTTCAATGTAGACATAAGACATTAATTTCCTTAAAATGATCTATTTCTCTTTCTCTCATGACAACATTATAATATTATTCCATTCATATTTTCACTATATTATCACATCACTTACTATCAACTATCCTTATTCATCTTTGACATCAACTTTCATAAGATGCATCTTTGACATCAATGAAAATAATCAACAGTAAATGTGTTGCCTCAAGAGATGAAAAATGTGATAAAAGATTATGTTGATATCATATTATGTGAACTACATAGTGATATATCACCCATAATAAAAATAAAACATCACATTGACTTCATTCTAGGAACAAGCTTTCCTAATAAGGTTGCATATCAGATGACACCACAAGAAAATGTTGAGATCAAAAGGCATGTTTAATAAATATTGGATAAAGGGCTAGAAAAAGAGATCCTTAGCCCATGTACAGTGCCAAAAGTGTTAGTGTGTAATAAATAAGGAGATTATAGGATGTGCACATATTCAAGAGTAAACAACAAGATCACTATATGGTAAAATTTTCCTCTCCCAAGGATTGAAGACTTGATGGATTATTTGAATGGGTCAAAATATTTTTCAAATATTGACCTCAAGATTGGATACTACCAATAAAAATTAGGAATGGAGATGAATGTAAAAAAATATTCAAGACTAATTAAGGGTTGTATGAGTGGTGTTTCATGCCATTTGGCCTCAATATTACACATAGTACATTCATGAAGCTCATGAATAAATTTATTAAGCCATTCACAGGTAATTTTATTGTAGTTTATTTAAATGAAATACTAATTTATAGTCATAGAAAATAATAACATATCCATCATTTGCATTTGGTTATGACAAGGTTACATGAGGATAATTTACTAATCAATATTAAGAAATGTGTATTCATGATGACAAAATTATTGTACCTTGGATTTGTAATATTTCAAGGAGTATTAAAAATGGATTTCGACAAAGTGAAAGCCATAATGGAGTGGAAAAATCCAAATTTAGGTGGAGAGGTAATAAGTTTTCATGGCCTTGCAAGATTTTATAGAATATTTATTAGAAATTTTAGTGGAATTTGTGATCCAATCATATAAACTATTAGGGGAGATAAGAAAAAATTGTGTGGATTGAAATGGATGAAAGAAACTTTTAGTTTTTAGAAAATAATTTAATATCCCATCCTATCACTCTTTGATTTCAACAAAGTCTTCTAGGTGGTGTGTGATGTAAATGGAGTAGTTATTAGGGTTTTATTAAACTAGGAGGGCAAGCTTATAACATAATTTAATGAAAAATTAAATGATGCTAAAAATAATTAATCATATTATTATTTTTATTTATATGTAATGTTTTATACCTTGAGGAAGTGGAGGCATTATATAATGCCTATAGAGTTTGTGATCTTCACAGATAACCATGCTCTATAATTCATCAATATTTAGCCCAAGCTCAATTAGACATAAATGAAATGGATAGAATACTTGTAGAATTTAAATTTTACTATCAAACATAATAAATGCAAAAGTAATAAGGTGGTAGATAATTCAAGTAGAAGGTATTTTCTAGTCAATGAATTTTACGTTGAGAGTGTAGGCATTGATTCTCTTAAGAAGTTATATGAGAGTGATGAAGATTTTCAAGAGGACTATGAGGATTGTAAACATCAAACCACCTTGAATAAAAAATCATGGTTGGATTACATGATACAATATGGATTATTATTCATAGTAATATAATTATGTGTGCCAAAGAGTTTAATGAGAAATAACTTGGTCAAAAATAAGCATTGTGGGAGCATGGCAGGTCATTTTGGACTTAAAAAGATGTTAGAACAACTCACCAGACACTATTCTTGTCCTAGAATGCAAGAAGAGGTAATAAGGTATGTAGAAATATGTAATTTTTTTTAAATGGATAAGGGAAAAAGGACACATATAGGTTTGTATCAGCCTCTACATGTCCCAAATAGACCATGGGATTCTATCAGTATGGATTTTTTCATGGGACTACCTAGAATTCAAAGAGGCTATGATTCTATCTTTGAATTGGTGGATAGGTTTTCTAAGATGGCACACTTTATAACCTAAAAAAATACCAATGATGTTATGCACATAGAAAATTTGTTTTTCAAGGAGGTTGTTAGACTACATGAACTACCACTAAGCATCATATCTGATATAGACACTGACAAGCCACTAAATCAAAATTAGATATAATTATCTTGATCAAAATAAATAAGGAGTGTAACCATGGATCTGTACCTTCTACTTCATTTAAATGTCAACCCAGGGATGTAGAATTGATAGGATAACATCACTATATGTGCACACTTGATCTTTAATTTGACATTTTTATAATTGTATCTAAGATGTTAAAGTATAGTAAATGAAATGCTTGAAATAAAACATGAAAAAAATACCATAAAATAAATGATTATTCATGGGAAGATTCCTTAAAAAAATATTAAACAAGAATGTAATTCACACAATTCATAAATAAATCACATAATTCATAAAGGAATAAAATAACATGCTTAGCTATTAAAATAGGTTAGATTGTTATTGCAACCTTCCAAAGGGGGGCCTTCCTTCTTCCAAATCTATGTTTAATCCTTCCTCTTACAACACTAAATTGAAATTGGAATTTCTCACTCATATTAATCAAAAGTGTAGCAATGAATTGATGTAAGAAGTTACAATAACAATTACTTAACATAATTTACTTTTGAAAATCTCTATTTATCATCTACTATTTTCTATAGTTCTCAACTCTGTTGCTACATATTTATATACCATAGAGGATATTGTTTTATGAAAAAAAATATATACATTCTATTATAAGATACATTCAAATTGGGATAACCAAAATTGGTTATTTTTCCTAAAGATGTCCTTCATGTGAATCTTGTGACCTTGTTGCATGACAAACAAAGCTATTTTATTCTTCAAATACTTATTTATTGAGTTCCATGGAGGTTAAAGGCATTTCTATGAGTTGATTAGAAGAGAATCAAAATATGTTCATCCACGATTTTGGTCATGCAAAGGTTGCGAGATGGTTTTTGTAATGAAATTCCTTTGTTTTAGGATGCTCCGTGTTATATACCTATTTCTCCAAAACATATTCAAAAAACATTTATAGAAAAATCATCCTAAAGCAATCGAAAAACAACATATATCTAATTACAATACATAATTTAAACTATTTAAAGAGTTTGAAAACATAGTGTTATATTTATTATGAAAGTAGGAAACCAATATGGAAAAGTATTCAAAAGCATGGTAATTAAGTAGGATGAGTACAATAGATAGACACAATAATAGGACAATTATGGGACTCATCAGACACCAAATTTTTAGGTCACTTTTGTAAGACCTTATGGAATAAGCTTGAAAAAAATATAGGTTTTAGTTTAGCATACCACCCTTATTAGATAGATAAATGTAAGTGGTTAACAAGAGCTTATAGAACTTGCTAAGGTTCCTATCAAGAGATAATCCCAAGTAATAGGATTTGGTACTACCATAGGCAAAGTTTGCATATAATGACTATTCCAATAGGAGCATTAGTATGAGTCCATTCCAATTAATGTATGGTATGAAAACAAATGAGTCTTCGAATTTAGATAATTGATAAAAATGGAGAAAATTAGTGATAAAAGAGAGAATTTTGTTGTAGCTATGCACTAAATACATGAATAGGTGAAAATGAAACTAGAAATGAGTGTAGATAAATACAAGAAGAAAGTAGATTTGAAGAGAAGATAGGTTAATTTCTAATTTTGTGACATGGATTTGGATCACATAAGAAATAATAATTTTCCAAAAGGTGAGTATAATAAAATCAAGATGAAAATGATAGTTCCTTGTAAAGTTTTAAAAAAGTTCTCTAATAATGCTTATGAGATAGAGTTTCCTTGTGTAGTGGGAATCTCTCCCATTTTCAATGTTTCAGACCTATATACATTTAAATAATATGATGATAGTGAGAAACCAACATGAGGAGAAGGTACAACAATCCAAGAATGGGCAATTCAGTTTCCAATAGCTTAGAAGGAGCTGGATATCATTTTGGACAAGAAGATTATCAAGAAAACAAGAAACAAAGAATATTTACAATATCTAGTTAAGTGGAAACATCATCCTCATGAATAAACCACTTTAATTACATAATAATAGATTAAAAAACCATGAAATATTGTTGCAGGCCTCATGAATGACAATTCATGAGTCCATTTATCTGCCCCTTGGGAATATGATGCAAGAGCATCACTCCTAGTTATTTTTTTGGTTTGTTATTATAAATTTGTGATTGGTTATTTTTTGTTATGGGTATTATAGGTCTTAATTTTCACTTTGTAATATTATCCAAGTGTTTATAATAGATTATGTTGCTTAAAATTTGAATTTGGCACGTTCCCCCCAAAATTCAAATTCAAATTTTTTAATTACTCTCTTTAGTTTATGAGACTTTTAAAAAATTATTATGATTGATAATGATGTTTTTTGTTTTTTTAAGTTTATATATGATATTCATGTAACTTATAATGTTTATATCACCTTGGATCTCATCATTTTTAATGTTGGTTAGTGGTCTAGTTTAAACAAGTGTATCTTAAGTCTACTCAAGAACTATGTTGGATTGATCTTGAATAATTAAAGAATTTATAGGAATATATATTTATTTTTAAAATATTAAATTCAATAATAATACATATGATAATTAATGAAAAAGAGAGGTGATTGTTACAAGAATGAGACAATGCTACAAGGATTATGTGCAAAGTCCAAAACTATGATAAATTGTAAATGAAAAGATCACTTTGAATGCATTTTTGTTTGATAAATGAAATATTTTTGAGTGTGATTAAAATATTAATTTTAATTATATTTATAAATTTATAATAACTCAATCATCTTCAGATAGAAAATAGAAGAAACTCAATTTTCAGGAATTTTGTGCATTGCTAACAAGTTTGAGTTCAAAGAAATAGTTCTTGTTTTAATTTGGATTTATATTATAATTGAAAGATATTTAATAAGTTTATGAGTTTAATAAAATAAATTTAAGTGTAAAAATCACAAAAAATATTTAATCTTCCTCAAAAACTAAAGTTTTATCCACACAGGCCTGTAAGCTTATTTAGAAAGCTTATCTCCAAGTGAGTTTTATCAATATTTGAATCTTTTATCAATTAAAGGGTAGTGTTGTTTATTATTGAGTCTTAACTGAGGTTTAAAATAATTTTTACATAAATTTATAGTCATTTAAACTTTCAATTTATTTTAAAACTTTCATTTTACCTCTCTCGGCCTTGATAAAAGAACCTAGTGAAGAGGTTTGGCCATTTCATGGTTTTGATACGTATAGAGGGATTCAAACATTAAAATGTAGCATGGATTATGGGTTGTTCATAATAAATTTTAATAAAACATTATTTTTCCATTTTTTGACGTTTGGATCTTGTTAGAGTAAAAACTCAGTTTTTGGCCCAAGAGTCCTAATTGACAGAGAAAGGGTTTGAGTTAGTGTACTTGCTTAGAGAGTTGGATCTTAAAATTTGATAGGGTGTTTTAAAAAATTAATGGGTATATAAAAAGTTAATTTTTATGTGTTAAAACCCTTTAATTTATAAAAACCATCAATAAAAGTGCTTTTAGAGGGCTACTCAGAGGATATCTAAAAAAATTAAGATCAATTAAAATAATATACTTCCATTTTGAGTTAGAACCTAAAATTTTGTATGTTGTTAAAGGAGGATAAAGGGTAATTAAATCAATAATTTTTTTCTTTTAAAACTTATAAAAATTTATAATAATACAAAATAATGATTTGAGAGGGCTAAGAGAGATAGGCCTAAGAAAGAGAGCTTGTATCAAAGTTGTTTGCACTAATCATTATAAATCACTAACCCTTACAAAAAATTTAGTTAGAACCATCACACAACCTCAATGTAGTTATAAATATGATAGTTTAACCTCAAATTAGGTTGGTCAAGGATGATATAGTTACAAACCTTCTACCATAATTTCTAGAATACATTGACATGGGCTGACTTAGTTTGAAAATTAGTGAGAATGATTGAATACGACATCAAATTGGTCCTATATCATCAATAAATATGGGTATTAGTATAGTTAGGGTTTATAATGAGGAATATTTACTAGTGGATCAATTATGAGGTAATATTAGTAGATATAGATGTGATATATAAATAAAAATATCTCTCACAAAGCACCATTGGTATGCCCACCCCTTTACCAATGCACCCTTTAAGGTGTGTACTCAAGGAGATTGAAAACCGACAGGTTGTTGCAAGAGAATAAGCGTTAGTAAATGATAAAGTTTTTAAAATGTTATGTTTATACACTTTTTAATTATTTAATTATCAAAGTGAAATATAACATTATATCATTTTTATACTAAACCATGGTATAACATTTACTTATTCATGTTTTTTTAATTATTCAGCTAGTGGGCTATAACATCTTATCACACTTATGAATATATCCTAAGAGGTGAATTGAGGTATACATATATCATAATAATGAAATATTTATACCCATTTACCATAAATTTAACATCATAATGAGTTATAATGAGTGTTATTTGTTCCCCATTAATTACCATCTCACTTACCTTTGTGCATACAACACACTTTTTTATTCTTTATATCTTCTATGGAAAATATTACACACCATTCTCTTGACATTATGATTAATATTGTAACCTTTTAAAAATATTATTGTCTTATACCACTAGGTTCATGTGTTTTGAATGGGTAGTAAAATTTTATATCATAGCCCAGATTGAAACACCATGATATCTGGGAAAAGTTATGTTAGGATTTGTCTTTTATGATAAATTAAACCATCACCTTGTGACAATGAATGATGGATTAAACACCATATATATGTAAATATTTCTTCTAGTGTATTTTTTTATAATTTTAATTTAGGATAATCTATGTGATCTGAATAAAGGTCATGGTCCTATTGGCTATGGTGGAATGGGCCACCATTGAAGGGTCAATATACACTTCCTTACCCACCTTACATGCAAGGATAGATCTTTAAAGATTTTATATTTGAGTTGTGAAGTAATATTTAAAAATGCATATTCTATCTTTCATGATGCCTTTTAGTCAAACCTTCAAGATCTTGTATTATTTTTAGTCTCTATTAAAACTTGGTATCTATTTAAACCTATAATATAGATTGGAGAATCTAGAGTTAAAGGGATAGAGATATCCTAGGGCACAAGAGTGATAAAATATCTATATCAGGCCAATTAATTTACAAACTTAGATAAACATTTACTAAATTTATTATGCTGATATATTCTAAAAATACAAAGTATAGATATGTTACGTATTTCAATGACAATAAAAACAAGATAATTAGTTAGTTTTAATTATAATATAAATATGGATATAAAATGAGAAGGGATCATCTTTGAAGTGGATTTTAGTACTACCATCAAATTTCTAATTAAGAACTTATTTGACTTTAGACACTTGCATTGACCTCAGATAGTTATGTCTATGCTTCTATCTAACCTGGATGTAGGTGTCCTATATAAGATACATGATTGATCTAAATGTGACCACATGGAATATTTTGGGTTTTGTGTCACCTTCACTCTAGTGTGATTAGATCTAGATCATGGGTTATTTATCCTTATCAAATAATAAAACCCTAGTTCTTCATATTCATAATGGTTATGGTAAAAAAGGGTTAGTGGGAAAATAATTTAGGTTTATATCGAAATCCCCTCTATCAATGAGTGATTCTTGCATATCCAATACTATAAAAAGGGCCTTAGACTTATGTAGTCCTCCCCTATGTGTTAGTTTTTATGTCCATAAGAATGAAATGTGTGATAATCAAGTATATAGATTGACCTAGATTATAACATAAAAAATTTAGATTATTGGATGGTCTTTTAGTACTTCAGACCTATAGATGTGTTGTCCCTATGACTAATATGGAAATTAAGAAAATAAGGAATTTTTTCTTACTTTAATGATTTTGGTAAGTTTCCTTGTGAGTTTTTTGGTCTATTCTAGGTAAAAAATAAATGAGTCTTGATCATTCATAAATACTAATACTTATAGTGAATATATCACATTAAAATACTTAAGCTAACCATAATAATGTTGGTGCAGGTCTTATGCACACCACAACCATAATGAGGTATCTTCTAACATTTTAGGATCTCAATGGAGGTAAAATCCACTCCAGGGCATGATTTTTAGGTTTGAAGTTTATTTTAACCTATTGATACAAAATTAGGTAGGGCATGTAGGTTGTTAACAAGGTTTTTGAATAGAGGTTTGGTTCCTAATAAGAGTAGTGAATCCCCATGTGAGTTGGATGGGTGGTTGGTTACTAATTTAGAGTGGGTATATCTCAAAACAAACTCAAAAAAGGAGGGAAGAGTAAGGCAAAAATTAAATATTCTATATTTTTAAAGAACTACTCTTCTAGTTGGTTTCTAAAATGAAAACTACTCTTAGAACCTATGCCTATTGTTAGCAGCAATTGCACACACACATAATCATACATAGCTAAGAAGTCTAAGGAGATAAATATGTAGGAAATTCACAAGCCTCAAAAAAATGTTATTCCTTTTAGGGTAGTTTTTGCACACCCTTAACTAGGAGATTATGGCTTAGGCTAGTGAATTATCTAAGGCATCTATTTCACACACATATAAAACTACATCCAATAAAAAAATCATGCATAATAATAATTATGAATAAATTTTAACCTAAATATATTAACCAATATATTTTACAATCTTTCAATAATTGTTTCACACCTACATATTAGTATATCAATCAAAATAATCATGAATACATTCACAATTTTTTAACACTAAATATTATAGAAACATACAACCAATGAGAGTAAAAACTAATTATATATAAATTGGAACAAAAATACATAAACACATTTTTTGATGATCAAAATTGATGTTTTTCCTGTATTCAAAATATCTCTAACCAAAATCCATGTTGGATTACAATTATTTATAAATTTTTGGGGAAGGGGTTGCCTCATCCTCCAAGTTCTTGTAAGATCATTACATGTGATAGTTATAACATGTAGTTATAACTATGATCTAAAGCTATATAAGAGTCTACTATCAATTTAAATTAGCCTTTTTCCAAAACTATGCAACATGTGCATGTGTATAAAAATAGAGACATTTTTTTTAAATTATAGTTTGAATTGTATGGAAACTTCATAATATGCACTATTTACCCAAACTATACATACCTCCTTTTATAGGTTATGAGAATAACCTATTGATATTTTAGATTATCCACCTTCAAATAGAACTCTAAGAAAAGCATGAAGGACCTAAATTGCTTACCCATATTTTTATAACTAGTAACACTATTGTTATTTGTGGTTAATATAAAATGTGCATTACGTGCTCACCTATGCTTTTTATATAATCTATATCTTCACTTTTATATTTACCATTCAGATTAAGACATGCATGTTCATATATTAGCTTAACTATGAGACCCAATGTCTATTGATAAATATAGCTCAAGTGTCAAAGATCTATATATTTTGTTCATAATGCCCTAATAGCTTTTTAAATGTGACACATTTCAAAACCTGATTGAGTCTAGTATCTTTGAAAAGTCTACCTAGGACTCACATCATCAATATTTTACATGATGGAATGTGGGCATGCCACTTGGAAATTATTTTCTAGTTATGGGACCTTTGAAAATTTCATGTTAATCTCACATCATTCATCCTTATGTACTAGTTTAATATATTCCATTAGATTTGTGTATTGGGCTCCCATGATGTTGACACTTATCACTATCACACATATTTGAAATTTCAACTCACTTTCAAATCATTTGATTAAATGGGCCTAAGTAGATGCACACCATAAGATCTTAATTTGAATCCAAATAGTTACTTTATGAGGTTAAATTTAATGTTCCTGTGATCGTTAAATGATGTCCTTGTGACCATCAATGACGTCTACGTGACTATCAGTTTAATCTCATAAGTTTTACCATTACCAAAGTTAAATTTTAAATTCATGTGACCATCAAATGATATCCTCATGAAAATAAAATGACATCCACATGACTGTAAAATTTAATCTCATAAAGTGGACACATGTCATTTCTTAAGGACCCCTTTTCCTACAAACATAATAAAAAAATGACTTAGCATAATAATTTGGGAAACAAGTATAAAGGACCCTACATGAATATTTTAGCCTAAGGTTTTAGGATTAGTAAAATATATTTTAGACCTAGGCTAAAATATTAAATTAAGCTCAAAAAATCATGAAAATTCTCCATAATAAAGGGCCACTTGTTAGTATGCTATTTGCCTTAGGGTAATTATCGTAGAAGATTTTTTTTAGTATTTGTGTTTTTGGGATCCTAATTTCATTAGATAAAATGTTTGAGAAGTCTAAAGGAATTCTTTTAGGGGAATCACTTCGAACAAAATGTCAGAAATAATTTTACTGAGGACCCAATTCTCTCAAACAAAATGTTTGAAGGAAAACTTGAAGGGATGGTCTAAAAAGGGTCAAAGGGCATGATATTTTGGACAAAATGTCTAGAAGAAAGGGTCAAAGGATGAAATATCTTAGATAAAATGTCTGAAGGCATTGGTTGAAGGGAAAAAGGCCTAGGACAAAAGTCTTGAAAGGTAAGTCTTATAGGGAAAAGGATCCAGGATGAAGTCTTGAAGGGTAAGTTGTCACTTAAAAAATCCCAAAGGGTATTTTAAAAATGTCTATGGGGTCAGATTAGAATTTTTGAAGGGCATGTGCCCTTGACGGAATTATTTTAGGCCCTTTAAGTCAAATAAAATTTCCAAAACATACATTCCAAAGGAATTGGCATAGGGAAAAAGGTCAATGCAAAAGTATTGAAGGGTACTAATAAAATAATCGATAGACTTTCAATTTTTTTGAAGGAATATGTGTCCTTGATAAAAATTCTAAAGGGTAAGTCAGAGGGCATAAAGGCATTTAAAAAATCCCAAAGGAATTTTGTTAAGGAAAATGTCTGTGACAAAAAGGCCAAAGGAATTATTACACAAAGCCTAAAGGGTAGATTCATTTCCTTAGGTAAAACATCTTGGACAAAAGGTTTTAAGAATCTAAATTGTCTTGGGAAAAATATCTTAGACAAAATGTTTGAAGGAATGTTTGCAAAGGATAAAGGCCTAGGATAAAAGTCATGAAGGAATTTTAAAAGGTTGAAAGGCACTTTTAAAAAGTTTGAAGGGCACTTTTGAAGGGATAAAATGGATATAAAAAAAAGGCTAAAGGGTCCTTTTCAAAATCAAAGGGGCTTGGAACAAAATACCAAAGGATAAGTCCTAGAGGACAAAGGATCTAGGACAAAAGTCTCAAAGGGTAAGTGGAAGGGTAAAAGGGTATACTTTGTGGAAAAAGTTCCTGAAGGTATAATGCATAGGGTAAAATGATCTGGGATGAAAGTCCCAAAGGGTAGGTCTATAGGGAAAATGTGTATTGGGAAAATTGTCTAAAGATAAAATTCCATTGAGCAAAGGGTCTGTAGACCTAATCCCCTCAAGGGAATTATTTTAGGCAAAATGTATGCAATAATTTCCAAAACATAGATAGGTCCATGACAAAAGTCCTAAAAGAATAATTCCCAAGAGGATAAAAAATTTAGCCCATGTAAACATAACTCCACAAGAATTATCTCAAAATAACAAACCTAATAGAACAAAAGATTTAGTCTATAGAAACACAGTACCAATGCCATCTTTGCCAAAGTATAAAAGGAAAAATCATGATATTTTCCCAAAATTTTCATAAACATAGGGAAGAGTGGGCTTAAAATTAAGACAATAATCTAAAAAATGTGGGTCCCCTTTTACTATATAAAGAAGGGGGATATTGGGTACAATAAATGGTAACTTACAATGGGAATTCTCTCAAGTATTCAAGAACCTATAACTCTAGTTAATAATCTCTAGATCAATCATGAAGTATGCCACAAAATAATACTTAAATCATAAACATGTAAGAGGCTCCTAAGTTAATTCACACAACATACTTGTCTTCTAATTTATTGTATCTGTGTGTGTCAAACATGTAGTTTATTTAACCCCTGATGTGATGGGTTTTTTAAAGGATTTGATGGGGCTATAGGTTTCATTCTAGTATCTATTAAAGCTCAAAAAAATGGAAGCTCGAGTATTACTCTAATACTAGCCAATCATCCATAGCCCACATATAGATACCTTGGGCTTCTTTTCTTCTCTTTCCATTATTTTCTATTGATCATGTTACATGGTACATTGACCTTATTTCATCATGTGATCCTTTTGATTTTATTTATATTTTATTTTAGTCTTTTCAGTTCATTGATTTTTTCTTATTTTGTTCTTGAATGGAAAAGAGAAGAGATAAAACCCCATTGAGTTGGTATAATTATAAAATAAATCATTACTAAAAAATCCCTGGCATTTATACCTATACCTAGAATTATCACTTCCAACAAGTATTTAATGTGATAAGTAAATTTAATCTAATAAAACAAGAAACCTTTCTAAATTTGTATGAATCACTCTGAGATCAACTTCCACATGCCTGGTAAAAGTACTCAATTGTGACACTATTCATAATAATCCATGATTACCTACCTTTATCTTAAAGACTCAAAAACATAGAAATATACCTAATATATAAACTAGTCCCAAAAGAAATCAAGATTTTCATTTTTTTCCTTTTCAACAAGTCATAATCTCAGTTGGTTTGGATTTTAACTTGGTTATAGTCAAAGCAAACACAATTCTGATCATTAGAGATAACAAAGAATAACTAATCTAAGAAAGCACTGAAATATAATCTAGAAAACATGAAATCTAATCTATGAAAGCAAATTACTCAAAGCTAGAGAGATAATATAAAAAGAAAGAAACTAGTCTATGAAAGCATAAAAATCTAATCTATTAAAGAAATAAATATAATATATAAAATTAGGGAACTATTATAAGAAAGTGGGAAATCTAATCTAATCCTATAGCTACATTTATTTATCTTTCATTACTCAATAACATCAACAAAAGGTACAACACTAAAGTAGTGCTTGAAAAACTTTATGTTGACTAGATATGTAAGCTCATTTACTTAGAGGTCTTTTAGATGAAACACATTATTACCCATGATATCTAAAATTTGGTATGGTCTAATCCATAGTGGGGCAAACTTATCATGTCATCCTTTCTTCTCATGGGCTTTATCCCAAAGTAGCATTAGATCTAAAATATTGAATGCTTTAACTTTTTCTCTCTTGTCAAACCACCTCTTGACCAAATCCTAGTGTTTATTGAATGTATATAAGGTGTTAGTCCTTGAATATTCCATTTCTATTATGTCTATAAATCTTGATTATGCTTTATCACTTGATTCCATGTAGTATTACATAAAATAATAAGTGCATAACTTTAGCAAAATTGGGAACATGGGCTTGTATCCATACACTAGTAAGTGGGGCAAATATTTAAGGGATGGATTGTCCATAGTCCAGTCTACCCAAAGAGAATAATTCAATAAATTTTGCTAGTCCTTAGGCTTGTCTCTAGTTGATTTCTTAATTGCATTGATCATATTTTTATTTATTGATTCTACTAGTCTATTTCACTGAGGATAATGGTTAGAAGCTAACTTGATAATGATTTAGTTTTCATGTGCCCATTCATAAAATTATATTGATATGAAATCTGATCCATTTTCACAAACTAGAGAAATAGGCATGCCAAATCTGGTCATTATGTGTTCCTTAAAAAAATGAATCGCATCTTGTGCTCTTCAATTCTTTATGACTATGGCTTTAGTCTATCTGATTTAATAATCTATAGTAGGAACTAGAAATTTATGGCCTACTAAGGAATTTGGGTTGATGACACCAATGAAATATAAACCCCACTAGGCAAATTGCCTTCCTTTAACAACTACCTATAAATGCACTATTGCATGTACTTTTGTATAGGCTAAAGCATGACATTCATGGCATGTTCTCACATGAGCATGAGCATTTTTGAAAACTATTGGCTAGTTATCATTGTAAAACACCTATTCAAATTTAAAAATGATGTGGTTATGGAATATAAGCACCAAGATGAGGTGTATGAATGGGTTTACAAGGATGTAATGAAAAATTACGTGGTCCATAGAAATGTTACAAGGAAAAATATTGAGCTAGAATTAAGGTTGGATAGAGAAAAGATGAATCAGGATATCATAAAGCCTCAACTTTAACCAAATCATGGAAGTATGTTTGATGAATATTATAAAGAAAGGTAGGAAGAGGAAGCTAATGTTCCTCATTAGGAATAAGACATGTAGACCTACACTTATTCCCACATCAAGTGGATAGAGCCTACCTCTAAAACCTGAGCAAGGGGAAGCTATAAGATAGCTTGGCCCCTTTCAAGATCCTACACTTGTCTCTATATCTACTATGGGAACTACCATATAAAGCTTGGATCAACCTAATCCTAATATCATTGACCTCAAGGAGTCTTAATAAGGCATTGAGTTCTTAATGGAAGAATTACAAACATTAGCTGGGAGGAATATAGAGAAATTTTACACAAGAAATTAGTCCAAAACCACTATAAGGGGGGAAGTATCTCCTCCCTCAACCTCTCAATCAATTTCTCCCACAATCTTACCTTAAGCTACCATTTTTTCAAATAATTTCCCACTACCTTTCATCCTAGTTATTAGTACATTTACAACTGCTCATGATTTTATTCCTACTCCTACTCCCATGTTTACATCCCCAATTATTGATTTATTTGGGTGAACCATCCCCCACTTCATCTCCCATGCCACTACGAACATTCCATCTTCATTATTCTCCTATAACACTAGTGATATCAAGGCTATTGGTTCTACTCCTTACCAGACAACCACTACTAGTGCATCACTCACCATTGGCTCCCCTACATCCACTAAGCCATTAAAAGCCATTTTAAAACCATTCACCTAACAAAGGCCACTTAATCTCACCATATCTACTAAGGTTACTGTACATTTGAAATTGCCTTCATTCATTCTTGGCATTATCCCTATGAAGTCTTTATTTGATCCACTTGGGCAACTAGAACAATCAAACTTGTACATCCTAATTATAGATTTGACCTCCTCCTCAACCCAACCACATCTAACACAACCAAAATCTATAGCTACCCCAAATTAGGTGAGGGATATCATATAGGAATCAAGGAAGGAAATACCTTAGGTGGCCTTCTCAACACCTCAAATTGGGATGAGGTTTGACCCTACTATAGGCATTATGAAGAGGATAGTGAGAAGATAGGTTGAGAAACCATAGTTAGGCTCAATTATGGTCCATGAGAGTGAAGATCCCCTCTTCACTCTAACAAGAAAGAAGAATGTTATCCTTGGAGAGGTGAAATAATATGTAGAGGGCCCTATATCCTTAGTTAAATGAGAAGTAAAGTCTAAAATTTCCTTGATGAAGGTGATGCAATAGGAATTGAAAATGATGAAGGAATAAGAACTACCAACAATGCCAAACAACACTCTAATTTAAATAATAAATGTGGTTATTAATATATTTAACTTTTACAAAGTTATGAATAAGAATCAAGAAAATGGTATCCAATAGGCCAAGGTGGTTCTTGAACTTGAATAGAAGCTTGCACTCTATGACACCAAGTTGGCAAACTTGGCTAGAGTTTCAAGGAGAAATAAATTCCCTAACCTCAAGGTTATACCACTTAAGGACATTATTCATACATATAGCATCTTAATGAATAGATGAATAATTTTAAAGAGATGGATAGATAAAATCAAGGATGTATACACATCCTTAGAGAGTATTGAGTTTAAGATAGCCTTGCTACTAAAGGATGACATGGTCACCAAGGTGACTAACCCTAATAGCTCATTCATGGATGATCAAGAGTTTAGATCCCAAATTGAAGGTATTTGTGGCAAAATTATATTAGGGTGTAATTAGTGTGAATATTTTTACTGAGGTAATGGCCATTATAGCATTTTCTAATCAAAGGCTAGAGAAAGAGGATGTAATTGAGGAGGCACTAAGGCCAATAATCATAGAGCATGGTAGACTCATCTAGGATATACTAGACTTGTTTCAACCTATGATCATGACTTAACTTAGATAGATTGAGATAACTTAGCCTATGTAGAGGTATGAACCAAGGAATAATTAGAGAATAAGTAGAGACAACAATAATAATAGTATCAATCTGATTAGCAACCACCCCTAGGACCTTAGAGAATATTTAGTTTCATCTTGTAAATTTAAATGTAGAATATTAAATTATAATGTAGCATTTTAATCCACTTGGTTATATTTTAGCACCTTTTATGGGTTGACTAAAACTTGTCTTAGGCATTTTTAGCCTATAAATAGGGGTTTCCCCCTTATTTATAAATTATAAAACAATTATTTCAAGAATTAATACAAAAGAGCCAAAGAATTCACAAATTTGTTTGAAGTGCTTAATTATTTATTTCTATGGTTTTGTCTCTCATGATTTTAGATGTTTGATAGTTTCTATTCTACAAGATAATTTTTCAATTACATTTTATATATTCATATGTTAGTTTGAGTTTAACACTAGGCTGACAAATTTAATAATATACATGCTCTATTCTCTTCTTAATTAAAACTGAATGTATTATGTAATTTACTATGAGTTAGAAATTTAATGTAAAGTATGTTTTTAGACATATAAAATTTTCCTTCCTTTTAATCTTTGACTGCATTTATTTAGCTTTGAGCATTACGCTAGAGTTGGTAGATGTTAGTTTCATGTATTTTTTCTTAGAATTTAGTAGAATTGGTATCTTTAATCATCTTAAGAACATTTTATTTTTTGTCTTACCCTACTTACTCTTTTATCCACCCATGAATCACTTTATCTTATTTCATGGTATAAATATCCATTTTTTGTTTATATTTTGGGCAATAATTGGCAAATATTGAAATAATTCCATAAATATTAGCAAGAAGTAGTGTCACTGCATAACATCCATTATCCCTACAGTCAAGTCTATTTATAGACTTATAAATTGGTGACCATATCTATAATATTTTTGTTATTTTAGTATTTATTGTGTTAAAAACAAAAGCCTTGGGTCTTCTAGGGCTCAAAATTGAGTTGCTTAGTTTCCCCTTGTTCCCTACTGACACAAGGAACACAATACGTGCATCAACACAAATGCCTTTTCTTCCATTGGAAATAATTAATCACCATATTGATATTAAAATGTCTAATGAGACCCTTATCTTAGATGTATATTAGTGCTTCCAAGCAGACTCTTCCATACTTTCTCTTCTCTTTCAAATATTTCATTCATTGGCTCACTACTATCAACATCCCAATCAATTTGATTACCTTTCATTTCCCTTATTCTCATTGGAAACATATCTTCATCATCATGTATTGAATCCTCATTACTTTTTAATTTTTTATTTCCTTTGGCTATCCACACTTTCTTCTTCATAGCTCTGGGCTAGTACTTTTACATTTCTTCACTTGTTATCTTTGATCTACAAATTGATTATTTCTATTGAACACCTCATTCATGCCTCATTTCTTCATGGCTTGACTTATAGTCTTTATTCCACTTGAGATATAATATTTCATTCATACCTTATACTTGTTATTTTCTTAAATTTTCTTCTTAGATAGCTTCTTGATTAGATTTTATGTCTATTTAATATTATGGTTTATTAAGCCACTTAGGCATAATATATCCATGATTGTTTTCAAGTTTTGAGAGTTTAAATTTGATTTTATTCCTCCCAACGTATATATCAAATCCCTCTTCTCATATACACAATAAAAATATACTTAAAAAATCATTTATATCCTTAAAGTATTGTTTCATGATCATATTTATCCTAACATATTCATGTAATATAATCATCTCATTCTTGTGAGATTCATCTCTTTCTTTTGCTACATTTCTTTCCAAAGCATCATGGAACTGTAACTAATCTTATATATCTTCATTAGAATGTTGATAATATCTAATCTCCTTCTTATGGGATTCTATAACCTTTCCTCTTCCTCTATCATCTTCATTCATCTTGATGGGTGATTTTCTTGACCCAACTCTTACAAATTTCAAGGCCTTATTCTTGAAATTCTCATGAGGTTATCTATACCTATATATATACACTTAAACATAATTTTAGAGTATAAAATAAGAGACCAACATGTCTCTATAAGTTCCTCCTTCATGGACACTCTCCTCTTCTCATTACTCTTTTTCTTATCTTCCTTCATGTTCTCCATAATGATAAATCTCTTCAAAACTTCTTCTTCATGTTTCTCACTTGGAAAATATTTGTTCTTCAAGCCTATATAGGATATTATCTCATTGTTGTTTTGATTTTATCCTAATAAAAATATTATTTTATTCTCCTTGAGTAGCCTTATAGGCCACTTGACCATGTTTCTCATGTTCTATCCAGAACATTAGCTTTATTGTTTCTGCATGTGCTTCATCATGATCTATATCTTATAAATGATTTGTCTCAACTCATCTCTTATACTCTCTATCTCATTTTATTCAATAAAATATCTTCTCTTTGGGTCTCCTATGACATTCCTTTCCTTTTATTAGTTTATTTCATTCATTCCCTACTTTTTCTTTTTCTTTTTCTTTTCCATATTCATTATACCTTCTCTTTACTTCTTAGATCTCACTTGGACCTATCTCACTAAGTAGTTTTCCTACTTCTTGTCTTGGAACTCACTTGGGTATTTATCTATCTTAGATTACTTTCCCTAGGAATTTTTATTTCCTCTATAATATCTCATATATATTATTATTGATATTTTCAAAGCTTCCTTCACCTTATTCAATCCTTAATGGCTTTAGGGCTACTATATTTCTTCTTGAGCTTCAATGATCTTTTTGCACTATCTTCTCTAGGCTCTTCTTGCCTAGTCTCAAGTATTTCACCTTAGACTTAGGGATATAAATTATTATCCCATTAAATAACTCTTTTTGAGCTTAATGGGTCATACCTACACTTAATTTAACCTTAAATATCTCTTCACAAAATTAAAACATTTTCATATAAAACAATTTTAAATTGAGAGACAAAGTATCAAACCAAAATTAGCAGACTATGTACATTTTATTGTTTAAAGTCTTTTCATGTTATTTTACATCATAATATTGAGGATATGATACTAATTTTTTTATACTCAATTCCTACAATCTCTCTCCCTTGATAAACCTAGCTTTTCAACCTCTATATTATAGAGTATAGTACTCTAGTCTCTTCTTTGGCTCATAACTTCAAATCTTGATTCAAAATTCATGAATGAAATATATTACCTTTGGTGTCCTCTATTTTGTTTTAAAAACTTTACTCAATACACTTATATACCTTATCTAATATCTAACACCCTATTTCACACCTAAAGCCCATACTTGTCTTCACTTCCTTGTAGCCCTCAAAACATGTAAAGCTCCTTGTCTAGAATAATAAAAATAGATTATAATAATAAAAAAGAATATTTTAAAATAATTTAATTAATTAAACTTAAAAATAAATTTAATTATCTAATTCAAAATTTATACCCTCCAAAACCCTCTATCTCTTCTAGAATTAGGTCTCTTTAAGCCTTTTTAGGCCTAGTCTCATGTTACAAGCTAAATATTATATTGTAAAGTATTAAATAATTATATATACTCATTAATATTAAATATCATATTAAAATACATAAAATTACCAAATTTTAATAATTTATAAGGGTGTATTCTTGATATAAAGAGAGTTGAATCTGAAAACCCTAATTGAGGGATACTCAGTCTTATGTGAGCCTATGAGGCTAAATAAATGATTATCTTGGATGTTAAAGTAATAAAATACATTATAATACCTTTATTATTTATACCCATGTTATTTACACCTTAATTATGTGCTATATCCTCTTAAATAATCATAAAAAATGCATAGCAAGCAATTAGATAAAGCTCTAATGTTTCTTATATGACTATTTAAATTTATAAGTAAAATTGTGAAGTATTTTGGTTTTGAAATAATGTAAAAAATATTATAAAAAATATATATGATATATTTTAATTTATAAAAATGATCCATGATATTATTTATCCCCTAAATAATAAAAAAATGTTCCCACAATGACAAGATCATAGAATTATTTGTATGCATAAGGACTAGGTATGGAGTTTTAGGTTTCCTTGTATTTTATTCTTAAAATAGTATCTAAGTTTTTAAAAATATTAAATTTTATATATAAAACCTCCATAAAAATTTTGGGGTTCATAAAATATATTTATACTTATATAACTATCATCAATATAAGCTACTTAACCATCATGACTGCATGCAGGAAAAATTATACTTTTAAGGACTATGTAAATGTTTTATTTGATTTTAACCCTCCTAATGAATATTTAACCTCTAAAATAATAAATATCAACTATAATCACTTCTCAATCCATAAAATTATTTAATCTAATTCAAAAATCACTTTCAATAATCATAAATGCACCATTATATAGATGTTCTTGTTTGTGCTACTTGAATAGGCTCAAAATCAATTTTATACTATTTGAAAGAGTTTCTAGGTTTACTTGGTATTATTAAATATAATATAATATTTTAAATAACCTATTCAATCCCAAATAATATTTAATAACTTTCCAAACCCACTTTTAGTCCTATTCTAAGATTGTGACAACACACACAAAATTTTGAGGAATTGAATTATCTCTTCCATCTATAGAGGATGTTAATATTAAATATAAATTAAGAAACAATCAATAAATAATCACTCTTAACAAAGTATTAGTGATATTAAAAACACTCTCAGATGTTTTTCTTTATTAAAAAACCAAAACACATTCACAAAAATTTTGAGCCTAGGTAAAGTTCTTCATCTTCATGAAATTTTCTTATTTTTATTGAAAATCTCTCCCTATCTCCTTCTATACCTTTCTCTTAACTATATAATATCATAATCCAACTAAATCTACATACATTTTCCATCTTTATTATATATAAAACCATCAATAATCTCTCCTACAATAATGGTCTTTCATTGCATAAGAATTACCTTTTTGTTTTATTTTTGCATGTTTCTTGATTTTACATGACCTATATATGACTTGGGCATATAAATTCCTTCCATAATACCTAAATTGAATGAAGGTAATTTTTAAAAAATCCTTTTTCTATTCACTTCATACTATAATCAAATTTCCTTTCTATACATATGTCTATGATTCAAATTTTTAAATATCTACTTTTGGAGGGAAATTTTAAAATACTTTGAATCTTTGAGAAATTAAAGACATATAATGGACCTTAAATGATCTTTGACACTCATCTCACATCAAAAATGGTAAACTATGACCCTTAGGACATTTTTGCATTATTGACAACTAGAGATGCTCTACATAACTAATTTTATTTGAGGAGGATTTCTAGTGATTGCATTAGTGGAGTTTTAGAAAGATCATTTGATGGTTTTAATGTTGGGGTCAAACTATTTCATAAGAATGTCTTGTCTTTTAGCTTGATCAATGGCATTGTTTAGATTTTGGAGAGAAAAATTTCAAACCTTGTATTTAATTGAAGGTGTTAAGGTGGTTATGAATAATTTGAATAAGTTATCATCAATCATGTTGTGATCAGATTTGTGAGCCAAATATTTCTATTGTTTAATGAAATCATGATATGATTCATAAGGGGATTGTTTATCATTAATGAAATGGCTAAAATAATTTTTAGGAATATCATTTTGTTGAAAATACTTAACTATAGGATTGACTAAATCCTTGAGATTTCATACATAATGTTGAAGGAGTTGATTATACCACTCTAATTTGTCTCTTGTGAATGTTTTGACCAAAATTTTAGTAGTGGTGAAGGTATTAATTTTAATCCATTCTTTATAATGGTTGAAAATTTCTTTAAGGAAAGATGGAAGGTCTTTATTCCTATCATATTTAATAGTTGGAGAGATATTTCCAATATCAATAGAAATAATAAATGGGGCTAAAGGTTTATTTTGAATATTTTGAAGCATATTATTATACATAATGGGTTGGAGAATGATATTTACTATGTCATCTCAAAAAGGTGGAGGGATAAAATTTTGGTTACTTTGGGGTAGGAGAATATGAGGTTGATTATCCAAGTTTAGTAAATGATGTTTCATTTACATCTTTTATTAGTGTTTAGAGGTATATTATTAGGATTAGTATGAGGAACATTCCCTAAATTTGTATTAGGGGATGGGTTATTGGGTGGATTATTGTTAGGAGATGGGTTGTTAGTGTTTAAAATATTTCATATAGGGTTATTGGTCAAGCTTATATCAATTTACCCTATAGTGTGATAATGTGTTTTAAAGAAATAATTATCTTAAGAAGTGTGAAATGGATATGATCCATTAGTGTCATCAGTTGGATTAATTTGGACTATATTATAGCCCAAAGGTTAAGGATGAATAAAAGTGTACTAAGAGTGAAAATCCTCTTGGGTAGTAAATATTGGGAGTAAATAACATCCCATATATCATATAAATGGATTAAGGTTATCCAAAAAGATTCTGATAGGGTATTTCATAATACTTGAAATAAGAATCTAAGATCAAAAAGTAGATGGTAAAAATAGGAGTAAATTCAACCAAATACAAAACATTATTAGCTAAGAGGTATAGAGTCAACTAGGACAATAGAGTTGAGAGGAAAGCCCTAAAAAAAATTAAGGAAATGGCATAGTCAGATCAATCAATTGTGTTTTATGGGGAAGCATTGAAGACCAGTCTATGTGAGACTAATCCCAAAAAATAACTTTGTTCTATGGAAAATAAGAATAACTAGCCTATGAGAGATTGGGTCAGATAGGATGACTATGTCTTGCAGAAAAATAAAAATTATAGGAGACATAATCAAGCATATCGATTGTGTTCTAAAGGTATAGACAGGTTTTGATAATTATGACTATAGATGATATAGTGTTATTTTATATAATACTTGAAACAAACACACAAAAAACTATATTAATCCAGTCCATCTAATTTTGGTACACAACACAACCCTTACACCAAATCCAGTTGATACAAGTTTTGAAATATAACATACAATTATCAAAGAACAAACAAAATATATATAAGTGTTAATCTATGTGGTCATTCTTGAATGTTTTAACTTATAATAATTTTTAGAACTAAATGTGAAAGATAATTAGCTATAATAAATAACTATAAAGATAATCTAAGGATGGTTTAAGGTAGTTAAGGCTGAAAGGGATAGGTATTGGTGCTGGTACTTGCTTAGTATTGGGGCCTATCCCCTCACTTTACAATCCCGTAGTGATAAAGGTGTCAAGTGTTTTTCCAATATATACTATCAACCACATATTTATACTTAGATAGAAAACCAAATTGGCATCCCTCTTGGTTATGAAATCCAAGTAGGTGGACCTTGGGTAGAATTTATTTAATGTTTTTTATGTTATGTGATTTGTAAGTGTGTGAAAAAGAAAAATAATGTGACTAAATTGTTAAATTAAAAACCTCCTATTTAGTCTATGTGTGCTACTCTAAGAAATCAATTAATAAAAATAAAGAGCAAATTAATTTCTAAAAAGATAAGTTAATTCCTTTGATTGAAGAGTATAGGGTCAGTTTTGACAACCATGCATGTAAATAGTACATAACATAATTGGCTAGGTTGATATTTGTTGAAGCAAGATCTAAAAGAATACAATCAAGCAAATCAACTAAGTCTTCTAGGTAGGAAATCAAGCTACAAAACTATTTTGATCTATTCAACCTAGTTTGGTCTAGGGTTATAGTTTTATAGACTAAAAACTATGAAAAATAGGACCATAAATGAAGAACATAAATTACTAAGAAAGCAAGAATAAACTTGATAATTTTTTAATATGCTAAAGTTGTTATTTTATATAATTATTTTTATCCTACTACCAAAGTTGTTTGTGTTGACTGAGCTTGAAAACCTATATGTAAATAATCAAACCAAGTCGAGATGCTCAATCTAGTTATCTATGGTGGAAGATGACTTGCACATATAAATATAAAATTGATCATAATGACTATGTTTTAAACCTATGAAAAAAATGTTAGATTATATTTATATATTTTATCTAGTAATATAAAAATTAAAATATATAATAAATGAAGGCATGAACTAAAACCTGTAAGGTTTATATTCACACCGGGTTCACCAAAATGTATATATGTGAAAGTGAAGCTAATCTATAAATAAATTCTAGCTCAAAAAAGATACATCACACTAGCCCTTCCACTTGTTAGTACATTTAGATAATTAGAGTCATGACCAATATGAATCTTATATACCTAAATAAGGGGTCTCTTACCACACAATATCACTAGAGAGGGTTTCAAAGCCTTTGGTCAAGAAATATCACACTATAACCCTAGCTAGGTCCTAAGTTTTCTTATCACAAGTAAATGACAAAGAAAATTAAAATATAACCTAGTGATAACTAGAGCATGTGGCATAAAATGGGGGTAATAAACATAAAAGTAAACATGCAAATAATAACTTTAATTAAGTCAATATAGATATAATCCTAATGCCTAAATATATAAATGCATCCAAAAGTCATTACTTATGCTACTTATATCTAATAAAATAGAGGAGTCAGAGTTAGATATACTTACCATGAAGATAAAACCTTTGAGGCTCAATATCTCCCTTGGAAAATGGTTCATTATAAGAGGTTGTTGTGGTTTATGAGGATCACAAATATATGTCAGCTCTAGACTATATGACTTCTCCTAAACATCCAAGACATTTCCATAAGACAAGATTCTTATCTCCAATTGTAAACCCTAAGAAATGACTCCTCAAGTAGTATGTTATAAGAGAAAACTATAAATAAGCACAAATTAATGATTAAATTGATCTCTCTCTAATGAAAATGGTGAAAAATATATGTTTATATAGATGGATCTAACCCTAAACTAATATGAATATTTAGCTAACAGAGTCGACCCAATCAATCATGTTCTTAAATAAATAATTTTTTTAGGTCTCAAACTAGGTTAGTTGAGGCCAACCTAACCCTATAATGTGATTATAAATTTTAATTACAATGTTTTCCCAAGCCAAATTTGTTAAGTAAATGCCAAAAATATATTTTTGATTAGCTAGGGGGATGTTTGAGGTGGTAAATTTCTTGGAGGAGTGTGTAAGGGAGGTGTCAAATATTAGGGAAATGTATAAAAGAGATTTGTTTGAGGTGGTAAATTATCCTCACCTAAGTGATGGTGTAAGTGCACATGAAACTAATATGAATGTCAGATTGAGTGATTTGAGTGAGCTTGAGATTGGAAATCTAAGTAGTATGAACTTGGTAATGTTCTATATGGCTTGTATGCATAAGTAGGGAAGAATAGGGATTGATAACTTTTAATTTTCATAACTTGTCATAAATTAATTTTGTTATTAGATATGATTTCCAAGTAGTGGATAAAGGGTTAAAAATCATGTATATATACTAGTCTAGTGCTTGTGTTGGTCTTAAAAGAGGTATAGGCCTATTTTAGGTGGTTATTATTTTAAAAATATATTAATTGGTTCCTAAAGGAGGTAAAAGTATAATATTACCCAAACTGGGACACTAACACCATTGGAGCTACTATCCAAATTATGGTGTTAGTGTCTAGATGGAAAAACCTAAGGCACTAGGGGCTAAGATTATAAATTGAGGGTTTGGTAATACTTTAGGGATGTTTATGGATATATTTAACTGGCATGAATGATGGATAAGTTTATAAATAGGCCCTAAGATATATCTAGGCCTAATCTAAGGATGGGTGGTCTCAAGTAACACTCTTAACACTAAAATGTCATTTTTATAAGATTACATACAACTTATAACTCAAAAAATGTGTAGACACTAAAATTACATTCTTATTAGGGTCAAAATGCACCTAAAACCTATTAATTATCCTTCAACAAGCTCTATTTTAAATTCATGTCATGTCCCTTCTTTTGTAAACAATTGAATAAATAAAATTTAATCGATTGTGCACACTTTTAATACAAATTTAATTAATAAATCTATATTTTACACCTCACCCAAAATCCTCCACCTTTATATCCCTCACATGTTGAATCACCCAACCAATCTGATAATTTCCTCAACTACATTTGATTTACCCCTTGACTTGTTAAAAAACTTGACCCATTATTTATGACTTAACTAATGAATTCCCTATTTTTCTAAACCATTTGAAATGGTCATCATCCTCATGTATGAGGACTCATTATCCATTTTATATTATTTATATAATTTGAAAAATTAAAATAATACTTCGTAGTTTCATCTTTCTTCCCAAAATCTATAAATAGGCATGTAATCCATCATTTTCAATCATTCTGACTTATGCTAACAAAGTGATATTGAATTTAAAATTGAATCCAAATCAAACAAAAACTATCAAATATAATTTTTTATAAAAAAATAATTTGCATTTCCCTTTGTATTGGAAGAGTGAGAAACCATAATTTAAAGAGAGAAATCAAATTCAAATCACAATAGAAGAAGCTTTTGGTACTAAGATATAAGTTTATGTTGTTTATTTCATTTGAATATTTATTATAGGTTGATTTAATTTAGATTAAAAGAATTTTCTTTCTTATTTTAATTAAATATATAATTCCTTGATAAATTTTAACATGCCTGGTGGGACCTTTCCTCATCTTTTTCATCTCAAAATCATCATAGGTACATTTAGAGGCATTTTTTAATTAATTCTTATTATTTTATTTTTCATATACATTTGATCTTGGTCTTGGTAGTGTCGTTTATAGGTCTAGGTCATTTTATGATTGTGTCTATTCATATGTACATTTTTTTTGTGTAACTATGAATTTAGGGACTTTGACAGCAAAATTCTAACATGAAACTATAAAATCATCATAACTCCTATTTTTACAATCTTTTTAATCATTTTATCCTTTCCATCATGATGTAGAGAATCACAGGAAATAAATAATGTAAATTTATAAAAGTGTTTGATAATGTGACTATTTTTTGTCTTAAGTGGTTAGGAGAGGTCTTATGGGGTCCTCTAGAGTGTTTTTGACTCAATATGAGTATTTTAAGTGTGTATTTCCATCCATTTTGGAGTTTCCTACCAAAATGCTTATTTTATAAATTTGAATTGTAAAATTTATATTAGAGTGGTATTTTGGGAAATGTGAAGGATGATAAATGTCTGTAGGGTCCTATTAGTTCCTAAAATATGTGTAAATGGTGTCTCCACATACAAGTCATGATCATAATCAATATAATCCAAGAAAGTGGAAGTTGTAACTACCCTTCAACATGAGGTTAGCCAAAAAAGATATTTCTTTGCATGTTACCATAAAAGAGGTGTATAATTGCATGTAGAAGGTAGATAGAGTTGTATTCAGTTAGTATGATAAGATTGTTTCATAGGAGAGTGGAGAGAAAGGAGGAATATATCAATAATTCCAATCACCTCTACCTGCTTTATAAATTTGTGTGTGATGGTGGTATAATTCATAAGATAAATGAAGGAAAGTTTGTTATAAAGTATGAATATGGATTATCAATGATTATTGGTATGTAATCCATTTAATATTATTATTTTATTTAAATTATTTTATTCTGATTAATAATCCATAGGTTCAATGTGCAAAACACAAGATCCAAAACTCTATTTTGTCATTGTCTGTCACAGTCAAGTACTAGGGAAATAACATTTTCAATTATAGTTTATTTATTGTGTTTGATAGGATGAAATTGTAAATGAGGATATATATTTTATAATTATGATTAATTTTAAATTATATCATAGTTCATATTTTAATCTAGACCTCTAGGACAAGTGCACACAGTCCTCCTAGTAGCAAGTTTGTATATGTACATTCAACATTGTTCGATAAGTTTGTATGGTTAAAGGTTATTAAGTTGATATTTAATTTGGTTAGATCATAACCACATCTTATATTTTATTATTGATGATAATAATCAATTTTTGCCTTATATATTCACATAAAAGTGTAAGACTCTAAAGAAACCTTCTCACTGTCTTGTTAAGCAACTAAAATTCTATATATTTACATTTTCAAACAATTTGGTGTTTGATCAAATACAATTAACTATTGGGAAATTTTAATCATTATTTATAAGACCCCATATTTTTTTAAGGCATTAAAATGGTCCAAAACCCATCCTAGTCATTTTTAATATTTTCATCCTAACACAGTCCTGTTAAAATAAGAACTAGGGTTTTGAGATTAAAATGTGCATAATTATTGAGCTCACCATACAAAATTTATAAAATTTGGTAATCCATTATATTTTTTCATTATCTAACTGATTTTGGTGGTTTTGAGTTGGTACCTATCTGTATAATATGGTTTTTAGTATTGTGTTTTGGCCTTAGGCCTAAAGAGATCTAATTAGTCAAGAAACCTAATGAGTTATTAGAGTTATATTGAGAATTAAACCTTAAAACATTATGGAGTTGAAAAATTATAATGGGTATCTAAAATTTCTTTCATTTTTTTGATAACCTTAGGATTTTGTTTAAACCATACAGGCGTGTGTGTAAATATGGATACTAGAGAAAGATGCCTAAAGAAGGAAAGGGAAGATTATTTAAAAAATTCTTACTTACAGATTATGGTAGGTCATTGGATTTTTGAGAAGATTCAAATAAGAAGTGTATGGATATATGTAGGCCTTCAATATAAAACAATATTTTGGAACTATGCTTAGGCTTAATAAATTTATGAACCATGTGAAGATGAGTAAGAATAGTCCATGAGTACAGAAAGTGAATTGATGAAATTTGTGAAAGAAAAAGATGTTGGAGATGATGTATCAAGGTTGATAATTCATCTAAGGACAAAGAGATATGGAATTAATAAGGGTGAGGTGTATTAAAGAAGATTAATATGTACATATATCCAAGAATTAGCAAGTATGATCCAAGTAATGATATTCAAGAGATGAAAGATGTTATTGTGACTATGGTTATGTACCATGAATAAGAATAATGTAGAGGGAGTAGAAGGATGATATTTGAATAAAATATGTAATAATAATATGCATAAAGAAATGAGGATTCAAATTATATTATTTATAAGAGTGTACAAGTGTGTCAAGAAAGTAAATTTGATATAAGAAGAAGGCATTAATTTTAAATATCAAAGTTAATAAAGGAGATAAAGTTAAAGAATCAGAGCTAGGAGGATGAAAGAGGTATATGTAGGCATAGGCCCTAAATAAAGAATTATCAAAGTAGGTAATATTTTGGTATATTTTATGTCTTTGAATGTTAAATTTTTATATTTTAGGTTGTTAAATATTTCTATGAATACTACATGAAGATAAGTTATAGGAGTACAGTAAGAGAAAGAGTTAAAGAGTTGGGGTAGAGAAACCCTAATAAGAGAGCTAACAAAAGCTCAAGAGAGAGAAAAGAGAATACAAGTGAGATTTTATAGTTATAAGGTGAAAAATAATTAGATAATAGGTTTCCAAAGTTAAAAAGACTTGGGAAAGTGAAGATGAAGGTAGAGAAAGCAAAGGAGAAGAAGGGCTTGGCTGAGTTAGACTACCACCATGAGAGAAAAAGAAAAGAAGACCAAAATATAAAGGGGTTGGATGTTGAATAAGAGATTAATGAGATAGATAAAATGTTAGAGAAGAAAAATATATTGATATATATCATGCAAGAAGAAGATATCCAACAGTATGGATGGGTGATGAGGAAGAAGAGAGTGAAGTGGCCTATAAGGATACTCATGGAGAGAAGAAGAAATATCATCACAAAGGACCATGAGAATAACAATAAGTTTATATGTAGAAAAATCAAAGAGGAGATTAATAATCTCATGAGATATGAATATGATGGAGATGATAAGTAGCTTAATTAGAAAGAGATGGTCATAGAGATAAAAAAAAACTTAAGAAAGATAAAATGGAGGAAGTAAAGCCTCAAGTTTTTGAATCTAAGGATTTATTATCATGTGTGTATGTAGGTACAAGAGTGAAGGAGGAAGAACTACATTTTATAGACATAAAATTTGAAATCATGAATAAGATAGGGCATAATCAACAAGATTATGATGAAGAAGAAATTGGTTGGGAAGCAACATATATAGGTACAATTATTTGATACCCTGAAGAAGGAGAAGTGCTTAGATAAGAGGATCTTCAAGAAGAAGAATTCCTTATGGAAGGAATGTGTGTGTGTGTGTGTGTGTGTGTGTGTGTGTGTGTGAGAGAGAGAGAGAGAGAGAGAGAGAGAGAGAGAGAGAGAGAGAGAGAGAGAGAGAGAGAGAGAGAGAGAGAGAGAGAGAGAGAGAGAGAGAGAGAGAGAGAGAGAGAGAGAGAGAGAGAGAGAGAGAGAGAGAGAGAGAGAGTTGAATCAAAGATAAGTTGAAGAGGCTACATGGTCCCAAGATTTAGTTTTCACTATTATTTTTATGATGAATTAGATGATATGTCAACTAATGAAGATGATTTGTATAAGGAAATAATTTAGTTTATGGATAGCCTCATGAAAAATAAAGATGAAACTGAATCACCTCATATAGTGCTTAGAAAAAATGATATATAATAGAACAAGGAGTCTAATTTTACTCTCAAGAAAGATGAAGTCCAAAAACAAGTTGGTTTTTAATATATATAAGAAGATGAATCTATAAAACAACCTATGATAGAGTATACAAAGGAAGAAGAAAGGGTACGGTGGTAGACCATGCAAGAATCAAAATGCTTAGACCTCATAGGAGACAAGGAATCCATACTATCATCTTATTTTGAGTTAGTAAAGTTTTTGAATAAATTGAATGATATATAAGTGTTGAAGATGAATTTATAGGTCATATATAGGCAAAAAATTAGAATCAATCAAATAATTATAGCCAAGAAGATGAACAAGGTGATGCAAGTAAAATTTTTAGTCAAGGTAAGCAATGTATATAAGTATGTTAATTGGTTAAATAAGAATTATTTAAATATAATGATTCAATTAAATATAAAAAATTACAACTAAATGAAATTGATAACATAAGAAATAATCCTAGAGAGGCTTGGAAGAATAAAGTAAGAGTAAGAGATAGTGAATAATACAATGAGGTATTTCAAGAGACTAGCAAGTCTCATGAGTTCAAATTGACATGTACTAACCATTAAGGTGTAATTTTTAATATGAGAAAGAATAATTCACTCCATTATCACATGGAGGAAAGAGACAAATAAGTAAAAGATCTCATAATAAGGACAATTCAAGAGGAGAACAACCATGACCCTCACAACGGAGTTGATTGGAGGAATAATGTGCTTTGGGAAGAGGACAAGATTAGTCCTAAGGATATTCAAGGAAGTAATGGGAAAGATATATCATGGAGATAAAAAATAGAGGATATTATTAGCTTAATAACCATTTTAATAAGTTAATTAATAGGTTAAGAGTAAAGGCTCGTTGAAGGAGATACACAAGTAAGTAAGATAGAAAGCAAAAAAATGAAGCAAGATCAAAGTAAGAGGTTAAATTATTAAATAGGTAGTTTTATAGGTTATTTGGTTTATGTTTAAAATTATGATATAAATATTATAATTTTATAATAAGTGTGGTGTTATGTGGAAGATGAATTGGTCAATAAATTATCAATGCATGATGGGAAAGAAGGCTATGTGAAGACTCACCATGGAATGGTGGAATGTATTGAATAGGAATAAATATAATATATTATGTAATTTATGAAAAAAAATATACTAATAATTGATTCATATATAAACATTATATAAATGGGATGAAGGAGAAAGCATGATTGAGAAGCAGGACCAACAAGGCTTGCATAAGTCAAGCATGATCAATGAAGAAAGAAGATGTGAAATAGAAGTGGAAGTGCATAATTATAACCATTAAATTGAGGTAAACCATGGTTAATATAAATAAAATATATATAACATATAATATGAGGTGAACATGGAGTTGCATCAGGTTCTATACCTCATGGAGATAGAGGATGAGTTGAAAAAGAAGCAAGACAAGAAAATAAGGCAAAGACAAAGGAACCAACTAAAGATATAAGAGAAATAAAAAATGAGAATAAATAATATAAGCTCATAGGATCATAAGATAAATAATTGGAAAGAAAGGAATAAGGTATAAAAAGAGTATTTGAGCAAGAGCTCAAATTTTCCCCACTAGAGGAGTATGATGTAGAGAATCACAAGAAATAAAAAATGTAAATGTCTTAAATGTTTGATGATTATTATTTTTGGTATTGAGTGGTAAGTAAAGGTATTATGGGGTCATATAGAGTGTTTTTAGTTAATTATTATTATTTTAAGTGTGTTTTTCCATCCATTTGGAGTTTCCCACCAAAATGCTTATTTCTAAAATTTTGGATTGTAAAACTTGGATTAGAGTGGTATTTTGGGAAATGTGAAGGATGGTAAATGTTGGTAGGGTCATATTAGATCATAAAATATGTTTAAATAGTGTATCCACATACAATTAATGATAATAATAAATATAATACAAGAAAATTCAAGTTGTAATTTCCCTTCAATGTGAGGTTAGCCAAATAAGAGAGTTTTCTTTGCATGCTGGCATAATAAGATGTGGAGAATTGCATGTATAAGTTAGAGATAGTTTTAAGATATTTTTATTAAGTTATTAGTATATAATTGGTTTACATGAGAGTGGATATAAATGAGGAAAATATCAATAATTTCAAGCATCCTGCCTACTTTGCAAATTATGTATATGATGGTGTATAATCCGTAAGATAAATGAAGGAAAGTTTGTTATAGAGTATGCATATGGATTCTCAATTATTATTGGTATTTAATACATTGAATATTTTTATTTTACTCAAATTATTTTCTTTTCATAAATAATCCACAAGTTAAGGTTGCAAAACATAAGTTCTAAAACTCTATTTTATCATAGTCTAACATAGTAAGGTATAAAGGAAATAACATTGTTAGTTGTAGTTTATTTATTGTGTTTTATAGGATTAAATTAAAATTTAGTATCTATATTTTATGATGATAATTATTTTATAATTATATCACAATTCAATTTTTGATTCAAACTTCTATGATAAGTGCACACAATCCTCCTAGAAGTAAGTTTGTCAATGCACAATCAAGATTGTTGGGTAATTTTATATGGATGAAGGTTATTAAGTGGATATTAAAGTGGGTTTAATCATAACCATAGTTTATAGCTTATTATATATGAGAATTAACCATTTAGATGATTACATATCCACCTAAAAGTGCAATAATCTAATGAAACCTTCTCACACTCTTATTAAGCAACTATAATTATATATATTTCCATTTTGGAATCATTTAGTGTTTGATAAAATAAAATTAACTATGTTTTTTAAGTCATCAGAGTGATCCAAAACCCATCCTAGCCATTTTTATATCATCTTGGCCTGACATAGGCCTATTAAAACAAGAACTAGGATTTTGAGATTGAAATGTCCATAAGTATTGCTCCCATTGTAAAACATTTATGAAATTTGGTAATCCATTATATTTTTAAATGTTATATGAGTTGGTACCTAATTATATGGAATGGTTTCTATTAATATTCCTTGGCCTTACGCCTAAAGAGACATAATTGGTTAAGAAACCTAGTGAGTTATTAGGGTTATCTTGAGAATTGAACTTTGAGACTTTATGTATAGTTGAGAAAGGATAATGGGTATATAAAAGTGGTTTTATTTTTCTAATAAAATCATTAGTTTGTTCAAATCATTTATGTTTTTATATAAATAGGGTTATTAGAAAAAGAGGCCTAATGAAAGAAAGGGCATAGTTTAAAAAAAACCTTACTTGAAGATTATGTTAGGTGATTGGATTTGGGAGAACATTCAAATAAGTAGGTGGATGAATATATAGGCCTTGGAGATAAAGTAAGTACTTGTAACTATTATTAAGACTAATAAGTATATGTACCATGTGAAGATGAGTAAGAATAGTCTATGACCATAGAAAGTGAATTGATGAAATTTGTAAAAGAGATGATGATGGTGATGTATCAAGGTTGGTAATGCATGTATGATAGAGAGAGATGAAATGAATAAGGATGAGGTTTATTCAATAATATTAAGATGTATATATATCCAATATTAAAAATTATTATCCAAGCATTGAGAGTAAAGAGATGAAAGATGTGATTGTGATGATGGTTATGTAATATGAAGAAAAATATAGAGGGAGAAGGGTGACATTTACATCAAATAGGAAATAAGAATTTACATGCAACAAAGATCATATATAGGAGGATGGAATAGGTATGTGCAGGCATACTACCTACACCACATCATACTTTATCTTCATTACTTATCCTATATATGTTTTCTATTTTTTAAAAAACTTTATTTTTCCATAATTACAAAATCAATGAGTCTAACTATGAATTTAGAGCATTTAACTATGAAATCATTTTCAAATTAAGAAATCATCCTCTATTTTTTTCTTTATTTTCTTCTTAAGAATGAATTTGTTTAGGTCACTTTTGAATTTGGTGATTCAACTTTAAAATCAGAGACTATAACAAAATATTCAGTGAGTATAGCTACAAAATCATTTAAGAACCACAAATTTGTTTTGTATGTCTTTCCTATATTCTATTTATTTTCTATTTCTAACCAATAATAATTTTTTGTTTCTGTTTGACTGTGTATTTATGACTTTGTAACAAAGGATTGTTTTTCTCTTATTTTTTTGGTTTTTTCTTACTTTTTTGTAGGTTGCCTTAACTCTAAGCCAAAACAAATTTTATAACAAATTATTTATAGGCCACTAGTCAATGAATTTTTTTAAAAAGGCTAGAAAAGAACCTAAATATTTATATCTTTTTACTAATTATTTTATTTCATTTTTAGTAATTATCTCACATTGTATTTTTTGGAGCTAATTCTTTTCTATTTTTAAGAATTTTGTGTGTTATGAAATTACATATATTATTCCATTGGCATCACATTGGTGACAATACTCAATAATTAAAAGTGATTTCATTATTTTTTTGCTATAAAAGTTATGCTTATGTGTATGATATTACCTTAGCTAGGAATTAGAGACAAGCATTAAATTTTTCTTTTTATTTTTCTAGGGGATTTATTGACCATGGATTTCACCACCATTTGATAGGCCAAACCCCATGTATTGGTGGGGTATATAAATTGAGATCCAACTATTTCATTTTCCTAAGATGTTATGTGTCTTAATTACACCATGATGTGAGGTAATTCATACCCAAATACCTAGAGTTTTAATAGTTATCTCTAAATACAATTTTCAACAAAATGAGACCCCTAAGATTATATTGGGTACATTGGGACAAGACCAAATAGTGTGATTTTTCTCAATATATTACTTCCATTAAATTAGGCCTCAACATATTTAAATTTATATCAAAATACTCCCCTTAAGATAAGCTTATGAAAACCTTAATCCTAAGAAATCCTATTTGTTGTTTGATTTTGATGCATAAGTTATAAATTAGCACTGAGAAGTAATCTTCCACACACCAGTGAAACAAGACTAAGTGGGTCATGGGAACAACAAGATCCTCCATTTTTAGTGTGTTAAAATATTAGGCTAAAATTGAGAGCACATACAAGTGACATTGAAAGGCACAAAAGTTGTTCATGACCTTAATCCTATATTTTCACTTATTTTGTGCAATTGTGTGATTGTTTAAAGTAGGACTTATTTTTTGTTCCCTTTTTATTTACCATGTACATAATAATCCTAGATTTAAAATAATTTTTTTTGAGTCTTAAAGCTACCAAAAAACCTAAAATCAAAATTTCCTAAAGTTAAAGCTCAAAACCAATCAACTAGCAATCAGAATTTTTTTTCACTTTGGTTCTTGTTCTTAGTTTAATTTATTTTCTTTGAGTCAATTATTTTTTACATATCTATGTTTCTTATCAAAATTCACATGGCCATGCTTAATTATACTAATGCAAGGGTTGTGCCATTTAGAAATGACCCTTTTTAATTTGAAATCCAAGAACATCATGTAAAAATACACATAATTACTGAACAAGAGGAAGAAGAATGAGTGGATTACCAAGATGAAGGTATCCACAAAGCTATATTACCTCCTTCATCATTTCAAAAATACATAATTTCTAATAAAAACGAAGTCTTGTTTCAAGTATTGGGCTTAGGATAAAATTTCCCACCTAATTTTGATGCATAAAACTTGCAATACTTAAATTAAAAGTAAAGTGTCTTCACCTTCACCTTCCATTCATGATGAATTTATAGTAAAAGGATAATTTGAGGGTATAAATTCCCTCATAGGATCCTCAAATCCCCATCCCCATGTCTCTCAAGATAAATGGAATGTTATCCTCGATGAGAAATCCTCCTAAGCAAGTTATGGGTTTTCTATGTAAACTCATGTAAACCATGTCAACCAAGAAATTATGCATCTCCAATCCTATTATGAAAATAATCCTTTTGATAATAAAAATCTTAATCACCCTAATATGAGTGTGAATAATAATTTTCATTCACATATCAATCAAATAAATCAAATTTTAAACATGCATTCAAACTCACCAATCATGAATCCAAATAATCAAATATTTAATCTTAATTCAATTTTTCCAATCACACATCAAAACAATCCAAACTTGAATACACATTTAAGTTTAACAATCCTAAATCTAATCACCCTAAACCTGAATGGGCATCATATTCACAAATTCATGATCAAACCAATCTGAGTTTGACTATTCATTCAAAATCATAAATCAACCTAAATATGAGTCTCCAAGGCTCACAAACCATTGACAATCCAAATCAAAATTATATCTTTCACCATAATTCTAGCTCAGTAATCCAACCATCCAATCCAAGCTTGAACATTACTTTATGTATACTCGATAATCCTAATCCAAATAATATTTTGAAAAATAAGTTTTCTCATTCCAGTTTTCTTGGATGGGTTCCATCCAATCCAAATCCAACACTACCTAACATTAATTATCTTAAATCCAATCCAAACCTTTCAATTAACCCTAATACCCATGTTAACCATATGACTAGTTCATATATAAACCAAAACATAAACCAAACTAATTTAAATAACCCCAAACTAAACATAAACCTTAACCCAAATAACTTAAACTTAAACACAAATCCTAACTTTATTAACTATATCTTTAACCCAAACAAATATAACCCCCAACCAAAAACTATTTAACTCAAACCAAAATCAACTTCACCCAAGTCAAACCAATGCTAAATTAAACATGAGTTCTAACCATCCCAAATTAAACTATAACTTGAATCCACAACAACTCAACCCTAAATTTTTTAGCTAATTCAACTTTACTTATAATAAGTTAATCCAAACCCCACAAACTTTAACACCAATCCTACACCAATAAACTTTAACACAAATGCAAATCAACAAAACTCAAACATTCACTTTACAATTAATCCCAATCCAACAACATCAAAAATCAACACTAATCATAATCTAATAAACCTTGGTTTTAACACTAATGCCAAAACCTTTGCAAATATAGAAAACATTAAATTTTCCAACCAACCTTCTAATAATTTCAACCCACCACTTAACCAATTTACACAAAATAAAACCAACACACATCCATTCATAGGTCAAAAATCCAAATTTTATAATTACTCAAGTCAAATAAACCAACTATCACCATACATTATACAAAAATTAAAAAACATTAAAGATAGGGTTCAAGGTTTACAAGATGGTTCTTATTCTAGATAAAAATAATTGAAATTTGAGAGAATTTGTTCATACCATTATGACTTAAGTACCATGATAACACCTTTTCCTAAGTACTTTTAACTCACAAAATTTTAAAAATATAGAGGTAAAGGAGATCCCAAGGAATAAATTATAGTCTTATATCATGCATGTGCAAACATTTATTATAGTAAAGAGTATATATTATTATTATTATTATTATTATTTCAACAAAGTCTTGGGGGTCAAGCCATTAAATGGTTTTCATTCCTTCTTAAAGGATAAATATTCACTTTTGAGGAACTTTATGACAATTTTGTTCATCATTTTTCCTACAATATTTAAAAATACTTGACCACATTATAATTACATAACACCAAATAACACAATGGCAAAACCTTTACTTCCTTCTTATAATGATGGAAAGCAATGACAAGTCATTTTACATGGTCATTTCCCAAAATTAAACTCATGGATATATTTATGAGAAATCTCAACTCAAACTTAGGACATCACTTATTTATCCTTTTCCCAATGTCATTTGATGAAATTATTGGAAAGTGGTCCAAGTTGAGTAAAACTTTATCAATAAAGGTATGGTTAAGATATTTAAACCTAAAAAATTTTCTCCAAACAAATTGAAAAACCTAAGTTATTTTCAAAGAATAAAAACATTGTTAGAGATGGTGTAACTGATGTTAAAAATATTAAAAACACACTAAATAAATATTAAACACATACCCAACCCATTAATAGCATAAACATTCCTGATGGTCAACCCCAACAAATAAGACTAAAATGTACGTTAACACAATAAGGTGATACTTATGAAAACATTTTTCACAAGTTGGCCAATGATGACATTATCACTTGGCCAAACACTGAACCTTTCAATGAGAATGTCCCTAAACCAAATTGGCATAAATAAGATGAATACTATGAATACCATATGATAGAGGGACATTCTACCAATCAATGTATGTGCCTAAAGAACTATGTCCAAGACGTCATTGATTGAGGGGACATAGCCATTGAAAACCAAACATCCAAGATGTTCGACAACTAAAATTTAGGGATATACCAAGATTAATTCCCCAACCATTAGCAAGGAAATGGTAATAAAAATAATAAAAACTTGAATATAGTAATTTCAACCAATCTAGTCATCCATTTGAGTCTAGAGTTAATAGTATTGATTTTATACACCATCATGTTAATGTCATTACTTTATAACCTCAAGAGTAAACCATTACTCCAAGGTATGAAAGATTACCATTTCTAATTCATAATCATCCAATAATAAATTCAATTAAAAAATTATTTATCATCTTGAGAATATGCCTACAAACATTTACATATTAGACCTTCTCAAGACTTCACATGTATATAAAAAGATTTTGTACAAATTCCTTCAAGAATTTAGTGTCCCAAAATACATCAAACCTTCAAGATTCCAATTGTACGTAGAAAATTTGTCCACTAAAAATGAGGTAGCATTTGACCACCCTGATGTATCCCCTTTGGGATCTATTCACAATCTTCCATTGTACATAGAGGTTATTATGTATAGGCACAGGGTCAAGAGGGTGTTTACAAATAATGGTTCCTTGTTAAATTTGTGTATATTAAGGCTAATAAAAACTTAAGATATTTAAAAATATCATTATAAATTAATATTATCACAAGAAAGGAGCATGATAATAATGATCAATAATACATGGGTACAAATTATCTTCCTTTGATGGTGAGGTCTGATATAAAATAAAGACTAGTGTATGTGCTTGATCCTAATTTACCCTATAACCTACTTCTTAGGCATCTATGGATACATTAAATTAATTATATATCATCTAACCTACATTGGTGTTAAAAATTATCACATAAAGTTATGAAAGTAACCATTCAAGGTGATCCTCATCCCTTTTAATAGTTCAAGCTTTTGGAAGGTCACTATCAAAAAACCAATTACTCCTAGTTACTAATGACAACTTCACTCTTATTGAGGAATAACCTACACTTGATAACTATGTCCATCCTAAAACATTATTTCAAACACCCCCTCTTGGTGGTTGAATAAATATACCAATTAATTCCATTTCCATAGAAATGCCTTCCTCTAGTGAAGCTTCCAATCAACCATCTACTAAATAAACTTCCAATCAACCTTCTATCGAAGAAGCTTCCAATCAACCATGTAATTCCAAATCACCTTCATAACCTTCATCCTATTTCAACATCATTTAAAAAGGAATGAATGATTACATAATAAAATATTTTAACTATACAAGATCAATCTATATAACTCCACATAATTATGGTAGGCCCTATCGGTTAAAATATTTGATAGAACAAGTTTTCTAGCAGGTGGTTGACTTTATGATGAATATGTTAAAGATTCAAATCAATCTTATATTTATTCAAATGAATTAGCTACTTGATTTACCAATGATAAGTATCATATAGAAAAATCCATTGTGTGAAATATTATGAATTATAAAGGTAAAGGCCTTGGTCTTCACGAACAAGGCTCAGTTGAACCAATAATGTTAAAAATGAATGAATCCACTCATGCTAGAGGGTTTAATCCACTAAATGTACGTATCACACTTTTCCAAAATGACTCTTCTAGTGAGTTAGAGGATGATTCTTCTAATGGTGAAACAAGTTAAATTCTTATCCATGTTGACGACCTTGCCCTCACTAATATTTTACATGAAAATACCATTTTTACACTAGACCTTGCATATCCATATTTATTAAAGTGGGACCAACATGTGACACCCCTAATTAATCATTTTCAAAATGATGAGGCAATTATAGAATTATTTACTACATAGGACCATATTCTAGCAGGGGATCATAAGAAGGGGTTTTATATTTAGTTAGATAGTTATACATACTTTGGGAAACAACTATCATATCAACATATCAATTCAACATATAATTCAAATAAAGAGGACCCAGAGGAGGAATTCCATCTTCTTCCACCACCCCCAAAATATAAATAATATTAAAATCTCCTAGTTGAAGATACTATTCCTATCAACATTGGAATAGAGAAATATCTCAAAATCATCAAACTGGTAGTCTCCCTTACTCAAATAGAAAGAGAAAAAATTAAGCTTTTTCTTCAATAATTTTCTAATGTATTTGCATGGTCTTATGTGGATATGCTAGGTATTAATACATCAATTGTAGTGCATCATGTCATTTTACATCTATAATATAAACCCATCAAATAAAAACTTTGTAAGATGCATCCCAAGATAACATTACTATTGATAGAATAGTTGAATATGAAACTAGAAGTTGGTTTCATACACCCTATCAACTATTCAGATTAGATATCTAATATAGTAACTATGTCAAAAAGTCTAAAATTAATTAGAGTATGTAAATATTTTCATGATATCAATAAATCATGTCCAAAATATGATTTCCCATTGCCCAATATTAACATGATCGTGGTTTCTATTACATGTCACAAAATGTTGTCCTTAAGGGATAGTTTTTTAGGGTATAACCAAATCAAAATAGCTATTGAATACCAACATAAAAAACCATTTAAAATACCATGGGGGAATTTTTGATACCAAGTGATGCCCTTTGGTCTAAATAATGTCTGAGTTATATATAAAAGGACAATGACAATCATATTTCATGATATGCTTCACAATATTATGGAGGATTATTTTCACTACATATTTGTAAAATAAAAATATCAAGAATAATGTCCTAAAGTACCTCTTTGCATTTTTAAAAGTATGAGAGAATAGAGATTAAATCAGAATAAGTGTGTGTTTGGCATGACATAAGGAAAGTTACTCAGCTTTATTATTTCAAAAAATATCATAGAGGTTGATCCTTATAAGATTTCAGCAATCATGGATATACCACCACCAAAACATTTTAAATAGATCTGAAATATTCAAGGTAAAATATAGGTAATCAAGCATTTCATATCATAACTTTTGGATATTTATCTCCATTTTAAATTTATATTAAAGAAAGTCATTTATTTCAATTGGAATGAGAATTGTGCTACAATATTTGATCACCTTAAAAAATATCTTTCCCATTCACCAATACTAATGCCACCTATTGTTGGTAGGCCTTTTCTATTATATATATCAACCACTTAATTTGCATTGGGGGAATTGTTGGCACAACATGATGATAGTGGGGAAAAAAGGGAAGTGTATTAATTAATAATGACCTTGGTATATTATGAAATTAATTATTCTAAAATGGAAAAAAAAATTATTTTTACATCACAAAAACTATGACATTACATGCTCAACAATCAAAGTAAAATGACTATAAAAAATTGACCCTCTCAAGTATCTTCTATCTAGAATGACTTTAATAGGTGGGATAACTAAGTGTGTGATGCTTCTTAGTAAGTTTGATTTTGAGTATGTTAATCAGAAAGAAATAATAGAGAAGTCTTAGTATATGTGTTAATAGAATCACCTCTCAAAGATAAATAACCTCTTGTTTCATAATTTCCAAATGAAACAATAATGTCTATTGATGAATATCTAGTTTGGTAATTGTTTTTATATGGATCCCTCATATACCATGGATTAGGGGTAATTATTTTTCTAGTTACACCAGATGGGGATTGTATTCCCAAGTCATTTAGCATTGAGTTCCTTGTACCAACAACATTGAAGAGTATAAATCTCTCATAGCTGGTCTTAAACTAGATATTCAATGGGGTATCCAAAATATTCTAATTTTTGGTGATTGAAAACTTATCATAAATCAAGTAAATAATGAATTTCAAGCTCATGCCGATAATTTAATCCCATATAAATGTATAGTGGATATCTTAAATTTATATTTTGTATTTATCTAATTTGAACAAGTACCATGAATTAATAATAAGGCAACTAATACCTTGATAGCCATAGGTTTGTTTCTTGATATTAAAACAAAACATAACAAGTTCCTTATTGAGTACTTTATGATACTAGCTTATGAGATGCCTGATTTTTAATTGGTTTTCAAGGTGGTTGGTCCCATTTTTCCTTAGTATTATGATATAATATGCCTATCTTCATTATAACACCCTTCCACTTAACTTATCCCACAACCAATAAAAAGCATTTATCAAATGTACCTCTCACTACACAATCCTTGGTAATACTTCATATCTAAGAGGCTATTACGGAACACTTATGTGTTATTTAAAATCTAATGAACATACTTTGGCCATTAGGGAAGTTAATGATTAAATATGTGGTGCAAATTTTAGTGGCATAGTCCTAGCCAATAAGCTTTTATGTGTAGGTTATTATTGGCCTACCATGAAATATGACTCATGTACTTATGTTAAAAATTGTATAACTTTTTAAAAATAAGGTGAATTTATACATATCCCTTCACAAGCTTTATAGCCTATTACCACACCTTGGCCATTCTCCATAAGGGGGTTAGACCTCATTGGAAAAATTAATCCTAATGATTATTATGGTCACAAACACATTATTACTACAACTAAGTACTTTACCAAGTGGGTTGAGTTAATGACCCTTACATATGTTACTAGAAATTAAATTTTTGAGTTCATCTTAAACTAAATTATTTGTCATTTCGGTATCCCTTCCACTATTATTTCTAATAGTAGAAAATCATTCAAAAATAAATAAGTCCAATCTCTTTTCCAAACCTATCATATAAATCATAAATGATCCACTCCTTACTACTTGTAATGAAATGGCCAAGATAAATAAAATAATAAAATCATTCTACACATAATTAAATTAGTTGCCAATGAAGTTGGTCATGACTAACACACACAACTTTATCCCACCCTTTGGGCATATTTCACTAGAATTCATACACCCATTTGGGAAACTCCTTATTCCATTGTATATAAAAGTGAGTCTATTCTACCCATAGAAGTTGATATTCCATCTTTGTGCATATCCCTATAACAAATCATTGATGAATAACCCTATCATACTTCACACCTTTGTGAAATCAACCTTCTATATGAGAAACAGCTTAATGCTTTAAACCATTTGTAAGTATACCAAAATCACCTATTTCATAATTATAATAAATGAAAAAAAATCAAGGAGTTTGAAATTAGAGATATTGTTCTTAAGTAAAACCAATTGAATATAAATTTTTAAAAGGAGAATAAATGAAAGTTTGAGCCTAATTGGTTGGGCTCATATATCATTATTACTAAATATGAATCAGGAGCTTATAGGTTAGCCATAAAATATGGAGAGGAGCTTGATGAACATATGAACATCATGCAACTTAAGATATTTTATACCTAAATTTTTCTATATGTTTTTGTTAATATCCTAGGTGTAAAAAGGGGGAAAAGAGCCAAAAAATGAGAAAATAAAAAAAATAGTTCATCCAAAATCAAAAACCAATTTACTGGCTCTTTGGGAAAGTAACATGGTGAAAACCAATTTTATGGTTCCATGCATAATCCATTGTCTATATTCACCCTAATCACTTAGGGAAATCTCATTGTAATCATCCATTGTATATTTTCACTTTATCATTTATCACTTGTTTCATCACTCATCTTATCACATTTTAACATAGGATTAGGTCTTTATATTTGAGTACATGCATCTTTTCTCATGATAGAGAAATATCTTATATATAACTATCTTTGTCATAATTGTTTACACTTATATTAAACTAAAGCATCTAAAACTACACATAAAAACTAACTGTAAAACACATTTACCATCTTAGCTAGCTTCTAAACTTTCTCACTCACATTTATTTAGAGGAAAATCATGCATCTACTCATTCAACACAAAATAATTCATCAATCACTCATTTTCTCATCACTTCCCCTATTGGGAGAACTAAATATATCCTAATATCCCCATATGGACTTTTCCTAGGGTGGATTATGTAGGCATTTATTAGAGACATGGGGTCTCTAGGGTTAGATCAACCACCACCTTTCCCCATCATCCATTTCCCTGAGCATGGATTGTTTTTAGTTCATGTGTTCCTCTTCGTACTTCCTTACTGATTGTTCATCTATTATATTAGATATTGGATACCAAATATATCAACCCTTGCTTAATATGTCAAGTCTTTTGTTGTGTATTTAAGTTGTTTATTACTTATTTTTTGGTTTCATCTATGTTTTTTTGTCATGTTATTTGTCTTTTACTTTAGCCATCTTTGGTTATTTTCACTCAAAAATTCTTATACTTAACCATTGATTGGTTATTTTATTTCCTTACCTTAACAATTAATTTGGTTATTTTATTTTCTTACCTTAACAATTTTTGGTTACCTAATCTTGTAATCTTAACCACTCATACTTATTTTGTTTACATTTTAACTTATTTTATTCCTTATATTTAAATCATGTTTGTCTTGAGTCATTATGTGCTCTTTGGTTTTACTTTGTTTATCTTAAATTTATTTTATCTTTTTTGTCTTACTTGTTGTTTATATATCATTTGTGTTTATTTTACAAGTGTTATTCTCAAATTAATTTTGTGTATTAGACTCTAGTGTAACTATGACTACAAATCTTAGTTTAAATGTTTTTTCTGTGTATGTCAATATTTTTTGTGTATTTCAATATAGTGTGGTTATGATTTGTCTATATCATGAAGCACTTTGTTTTGCACAACCTATTCCTTTGCAGTCCTTATGTCTAAAACATAAACATTCATCATGATTATTTTATATCATTAGTAATATTTGTTTTATACTACATTAAAATTCATGTTTCTCAATCATTATTTATGATTTAAATCTAATGCAATGTATAATTAAATACAAGGAAACTATCTAATACACTATCTATACATCCATAACAAATCATACATTTCATGTACCATTAAAAAATGTTGAAACAAATTAACATGTGTTATTATCAATCAAAAAGTAGGAAATATACTAATATTATGATAATAAATCTAATCCCTAATCCATACATAAATTAAAAAAATAATATCACATTCCATAAAAAATCCATAATTTCCATAATGGCCATCACATCACAACTAATACAAGTCTCATAGGCCAAATGAATTGTGTGTGTGTGTGTGTGTGTGTGTGTGTGTGTGTGTGTGTGTGTGTGTGTGTAAATATATATGTATTGTGCATGTTATTTTTGAACATATAGATAGTTAGCACAAATGGTGGTACTTTAGTTATATCTTTAAATACCATCATATTTGTATGTGTATCTTTGGACTTGTCAGATGTCACATATGTCCTAGTCATAATCTTTAACAATAAATCCATTTGTTTATGATATGAGGAAAACCACAAATAATTTTGTTAGCTTAAATTTTCTTCATATCCTTAACAATGTTAGAACCTTATCTAATGTGTGTGTGTGTGTGTGTGTGTGTGTGTGTGTGTGTGTGTGTGTGATTATAACCCAATGCATATATGTAAAGAGTTGGTTCATTTTTAATGACTAAAAAACCTTTATACAATAGTAAAGTATCAATTATTTTTTATATATTTTTCATATCGTAAATATCCTTCTTTAGCTTATATACCTAAAATTATTTACTTTTTACCTCAAAACCTTGTGGCCACCCCACATATACTTCTTTTTCAACACTCCATTTAGGATTTTGATTTTTTCATAAATTTTATTTATAGTACATCCTTTTAAGAATATAAAACAATAATTTATATTATATTATATTTAAATTACATGGGTGTATAGGTTCCCTCATTTTCAACCCCATATGTTTGTGCAAATCTTTTTATAACTAGTCTAACTTTTAACTTGTCAATAGTTTCATCACTCTTGACTTTGGTTTTATATTAACACTTTATACCAATGATATATTTATTAATTTTATGATTAAAAAAATTTATTGTGTCATTAATCTAAATATAATCCATCTCTAATTTCATATCATCAACCCATTCTTTTTTTTGGTTATCTTTTACATAGATTCTAGGTTCACTGGCTACATTATTGACAATGCATACATATTATTTTAATCATTAACATATAAAAATAAATAAATTCATGATTTTTAAGCCTTTTAATAATAATCTCATGATTATGATCCAAAATTTTAATGGATAGATGTGGATTCAACAAGCATTTTTATTTCTTGGAGTTGATGAAGATAGATGGCTAGTCTCTTGTGAAGATTAAGTATTGTTTCATGTTTAATAATAAACATGTGTAAGAATTTGTAAGGAATTGAAAAAATTAAATTTTATTCCAAAATTAACTATTAATTATTTATATATATGATAAAAATAATCATACACTTTACTTTGAAAAAAAAATACAAACCCTAGAAATAATTGTGGATATACTATTAGGATTATAACACTTGTATGCTATTATTTCATCATTGTATCATGTGAAATTATGATCAATGCTCTTAGAATGTATATTTATATAAAAATAAACATATTTTTTTTTACCATTACCTTGATTTTTTTCCCTTCCTCTTGGATGAACTCTCCATCTCCTAATTACACTTAACTTTTGAAAGAGTCGTTTAAATTATTGATACCATCTTTATGACTTATCATGAGAATTGAGAACCTTAAATAAAGAAACAAAAAATATTTTAATTACTATATTCATAAATTAAATGTGATATAATAATATAATATATATTTAATATCACTTTTCTCAAATAAAAAATCTTTATTTTCACTCTCTTGATTAGCTTGATTCTTATCTACTAGTATCTTGGAATATTTTATCATGTGTCCTAGTTTTTTTTAGTAATTCCATGTAAATTATTTATTAATATTACCTATGAAGTTAAATTCATATTAACCCTTTTAATTTTAGTTTTTATAATCCATTTATTCTATTTTTTATTTTTCTCTTTGGTCTTTGAAACCTTTGCATTGGTTTTACATGCTCATTCTTGATCTCTTATGTATACTCTCCTCTTATCCTCATGGGATAAGATAGAAACCACTAACTCATCAACACTTATAGTATTAATGTCCTCATAGTATTAAATAATGATCACAATATTTATCCATATTTAAATTAAATATATAAAAATATTCCTTATTGTAACACTATTTTGGATAGTTTATCCATAAACCCACGTTATATACATGAAGTCATTTACCCTTATGAAATAATCTCCAAATCCTTCAAAATTTGACATTCTAAAATTCTTAAAATTATTTTTAAGGGTTTTAATTTTTTATTATCTTACCTTGATGTATCATTTATATGATTTCTCCAAGGTATTAAATTCCTCATGTTTTTTGAATCCTAAAATTCCTAGATAAATGTTTGTGTTTATGTCACTCTAAAGATAGAATAAAGCTTATGCATATGAATTTTCTTCATCCATTTTTGTTATTTATTGATCTTATGTTAAGGTGTTATAATATTAAGGTGGTTTTTAACCATATAGATAATTTTACCAAACTAATTTTTATACAATAATTATCTTCAACTGATCTCTCCAATACTCAAAGTTTTCACCTTTGAAAATAAGAATATTCATGGAAGTAGAATTCACTGAAGCCATTGTTTCTTCTAGTAATTGCCTGAAACCATTATAAAAATTTATTAAATGTTTATTAAATTAAAAAAAAATATGTTATTAATGTAAGTATGAAGTTAAAATTAGATTATAATTAATCTAAAATTGAATCTATGTATTAACCAATTAGTCCCATAATTACTAGTTGTTAATCTAATAGTGTTGTAAGTGATATTACCAACCAAAAATTGTACAAAATAATTTCAAATATAAAAACATGTGATTTATAATTTTAATTATTTTATAATTAAACTAAAACTAGTTCTTAAACATAAAAAAATGTTTCACAATTGGGATAACGTGCCACACTACCATGTGGACAATTCTTATTAATAATGTTTTTCTAAAAAAAGCCAAATAGAATATAAATTACATGACAAGTTATTTCATGATGAATAAAATAAAAATTTAAAAACTAAATTTACTTAAAAACTAATTAATATATAAATATAATTATAAAATTATACTCTAATATGAATAAAATTAGACTAAAGTAAATAAGGTTGAATTATATTCAAGACAAGGTCAACATGCTAGAAGCCTTACTCAACAAGTAATCAAACCATGCAACTTACTCAACTATGGATCCCAAATTTACATATAAGATATTAATTTACTTAAATAAAATATAATTTTTATTAAAATAACACTAATAATTCCACCTAACCTATTTGGAGTTCATTTTATTACTTATAGACTGAATTGGACTTAACTAGCAGTTCTAACTATTTTTTAGGAAATTTCTAGGTGTCAAAATTTGAAAAAACAACTAATTTAGGACATAAATTAATTAAATATAATTAATAATAATGTAAAACACTAAAAACATTAAATATAACACTAATTATTATGTTCCCATATTAGCATCATACATAACAATCTAGCCATAAACATTACCTCTTATGATTCCACATCATTTTAACATACAATATACACAAGTTCCAACTCTATGAACAATTAAAATTTCATTTGAATGACAAGTAATTTTTATTTCTTATGATTTATTATCCAAAACACTCTACATAAATTAACTATTTGAGTTTAAAATTAATTACCTAGCTCATCACATCCTAATGTAGTCCTACAAAAGTTTTTTGAGCATGTCTACAATAAAATCTAGAGTTTACTCTAACTACTAAGACTACACATTATATACATGATTATATTCAAAATATTATTTATTACATATATTATACATATCTTTACCATTTTTTTATTCCAATATTGATATATGTATGCCACATTCTCCAAGGCATGTGACATTTACACTGATTCATACAAGACCTCCATTTGAGCATCCCATTGATGGGTCCATAGGTTAGGTTTGACATGGTTTATTGTAAATACATTATCATTTATATTTATTTATAAACCTATAGTATATTTATTTATTTATTATTATATTATTTTATATTTATATATATGCATAGATATGATTTTTATTTGATCATTCGTATAGCCCTTGGATTTTATTTTATAATTTTATTTCATTGGCCCTTATAATTTGATTACTTGTCCTAATCTATACATTCATAGTAGGTGTATTATGATGACATGTATATATACATACTTTATAGTAGTATTATTTTATCACTCATTATTTGAGGTATCTTACACCTCGATGTAGAATACTACTTTTCCACCTCTTCATATTGTTGATTTGTGTTTTATTTTTCCATGACATACATTGATCTTACACAAGTGCATTTTTTATATGACTGCACATCTTATGAAATTAAAATTTTAACTTTTTCCCACTAGGGTAATACACCTATTATTATTTATTTCATATAATTACCTAAAAACATAAATTTACCATATAATAGAGGCATATGACTTGCTTTATTCAAAATACTTGTATACTACAATTTGTTCACAATGTACGTTAGCTTGTGATATTATTGTTTTGATCCCTCATATTATTATTTTTAAAAACATTTTCTCTTTTCCTTGATTCATTTATTGAGTGCTTGTTTATATAACTATTTCAAAAAAACTAAAAAAATTTAAAATATTCAAAAAAGCATAAAATTTCAAAATATTCAAAACTAAGACATATACATGTGTTTATTTGATGGGTCACCTATTTATTTTATTTTATTTATTATGTAAATTATGAGTTATATATATAATTTATATGCACATTATTTTCATGGTATACAATAATGAGATGCAGGAAATTCATGTTAAATACAAGACTTAGACATACAGACACATGGCATTGATCAAACCCATGAGGAACCTTTATATATTTTTTGGCATTCCCATAGTAGGGTTATCTTTGAAATTTTTTTATATTATATCTTTATATGCTATTTCACATATAATATTTATTTACTTACATAATTTAAACAATACTTTCTCTTTTTTCATACCTTTTGATGTGATATTTCCAATGGATAATATTATTTTCCATACTATTTGATGGAATTAACTAATTATGAATATTAAAATTGTTGGCTTGGTGAATACTCATTTCTAATTAGTATTACATTGTTTAATCACTTTTTTATTCTAGATATCTTGTTTTATATTATGTGAGTACTTTTCTTGTTATGTTTCACATCATGTGTCAAATTTTTTAGATGATACTCTACCCCATGTCATGGATAGCTCATGGTCATGTCAAGTTAGATATTTTCATGTATTGTTTGCTTCTATGATTATTTATCATGATTTGGGTGCTTATGGCTTATTCACTATATTATTTGCATGTATGTGTTCACATACAATTTATATGAAATGAATTGGTTGTTACTATGTAATTGGTGATGTGATTTATGTAAAACACATCTCTATTTTTTTATATCTATTTATATTTGAGTTTACATTATTTATATCATTAATTTTCTATGGTTTGATTCATTTACCTATATAGCTAAATATATCCCATCATGATCATTTTCTTGCCTTAGATTACATTTTTCATATGTGATTACAATAATAATTTTTCCCTATGGGGACATATATTATCATGTTTATATATGTACATATATTATCATATTTATATATGTTTTTTGAATCATTGATCTTTATCTACATAACGCATGATGTATATAAATGTATTTTTTGAGATGAGTGATTAGGATTCATCTCTCATATCAAAAGTGGGGCATTAAATGGGATTATTTTGAAGATATAGATCATGTCAAATAGAACATTTCACTTTATAAGGTGCATTATATGATTCACATAGGTAGATTGAGCATATTGAGACATATTCACATGAGTTTGAGGAATAATTTTGACAATATACATTTTGAGGAATAATTAATAATTAAATGATATTTCAAAAAATATTTTGACAATATAGATCATTTTGAGTCATAAATAGATCATATGGGTCATGGAATTTGTTCATGAGGGTAATTTTAGTAGATAAAAATGGTAGTTTTTAAAACATTGGGTGTATATCCATCTGTAACGGTTGATACTTTTACATACATAGTGCATTAAAGGTTACACTCTTTACATATGAACCTAATTTTTGGTTCCTTATTTTACATTAAAATCAAATTTTGTGTTACACAAAAAAAGTTATTTTGATACTTGAAGTAGTGTAGTGGAGGTTACTACATCACTAAACTTGTAATACTTGCTTCTCTAGTATTAATTTTGGAATTTACACATCTAAAATAATATTTTAAGTAGTTCCAAATCCTTGGGTAATTTTCACACCATGATATTATCCATTTAAGTATAAAAAGTAATAAATTAATTTGCATACCATTAGGTATATTCATTACTTATCTTTTCAATTTCAAGTTTGTAATGATTCAATTTTTTTTCAGATTTGATATTGTGATAAGATATTTATCTATTCATGTTATTTTATATTCCACATGGATAAAATGATACAATTTGATTGTACCTATCAAGATTAGAGATAATTATTTCAAGTAAAAAAATATTTATTTTATACTTTTAATTTAAAAGTTAAAATATGAAGTTAAATAGGTTTCATATGTATACACCTTAATTTGGTATTCTAAAATTTTTAAACATAACATTTTACATACTTGTTCATACTTGGATACTATAAATATATTTAAATCTTAAGAACAATTTCCCATATCAGTCTACCCATTTACTATCTTAGCCACCCATATTTTGTAGTCATATATATTTTAGATTAGATTAGTATATATAAGAAAATATTTATAATCCTAGACAAACACTTTACATATCTCATGTCCTTATTTTTGGTATCCATAAAATCACTTGTAAACATGCATAATAACATAATTTTCTTCATCTTATAATAGTGTCTAGGGGATCTTAAGAGTTATTTTTAAAAATTGGAAGTACTCATTAGTTAAGCCTAAATTCATTTCATGGGTAAATTAAATAGGGATCAATGAGGGTTCACCTATAAACTCACCCTTAAGGTTATTATTTACTTTATCATCACATTGAAAACATATAACTATCTTAGAACATTATACAAAATGTATATACATAAAAACTTCAAAGGACATACGTAGAGTTATTCATAGATCTAGATATATATACACATATTCAAAGTTGTATGGTTCCAAATATCAAAGATTAAAATAATGAACTAAATTATATATCATTAATGAATTTCCATACAAACACACATATGTGGTATAAATACATTTGGTTTCAACACTCTTTCTAGTATTATAATTTATAAAATGCTCAACCATTCTTATGGGAGTGATTGGGACTACTTGACCCAAAATATTAAACCATTTATAATGGCATCATGTTTTTTAAAAAATAGTATTTTTATGAAAAAAAATAATGTGTAGGATCAAAAAAGTGTGCACATAAAGAACTAGATTAAAAGTGTAGGCATGGTATTCCCTTAATTTGTATAACCCCATTATACATAGGGACACTACTAATAAATCTTGATAGTGTCAAAAAATCTATGCATTTAACTTTTTTAATAGCATTCAAATAGAGTTTCAAAATCTATTTTAGATCTAAGTTGTTGAGGAAGCACATCTAGAGCATTTACATATCTAATGACATCTGTTATGAGAAATAAATAGATAGAATATCTAAGTACATCATCCCTCTCTTATTTTATTATTTTCAATCAAGTAATTAAAATATAAATTAACAAATTTCATTTCAAATTATTTTTTTATTTATATATTTTATGTAATTTGAATTCAGACATACTTTCAATTATTTTATAGCTCTTATGTCTAAAAAAAAAGGAAGTTGTATCATTTTTATAATGTAAATCACATTTAATTTTTTCACCATCATGTTAAATTTAATATTCTATATAAAATATGATTCCACCATGCTAATTTATTTACATAAAAAAAGGATACAACTTCTTTATCTCAATATTTTCTTACAAATCACTTTTTAACATCATAGTCTCCCTAATGAGATGACCAAAACAATAAATTTTACACCTATCCAATAAATAAAGGAACCTATGGACCATAAATCTTATAACATTATATAATTTGGATTTATAAGAGAGTGCAATATATTTTTTGACCCAAGTGTTCCTCAAGAGAAATGTTTAAATGGAAAGATGGGTTTTGTAAGAGATATGTAAAATTAAAGGTGATAAAATGAATGCACGGTAACAGTTGATCACAAGATATGATATATTTATTAAGAAAAATAGGCTTAGAAAAGATATCAAATTATGTTTTAAGGCAATTAAATTTACATAAAAAGTATATAAATGACAAGATAAACTCCTAAGGTGGTGTGATATGGAGGTATATTTTAATTTATCTAGATAAAACGTGTAAACCTATGATATATATGTAAAAATAAAATATATCCCTAAAATAAGAGAGGAAGAGGATAAACCAAAGAGATGATAAATAGTTTAATTTAAAACTAAAGGTCTGAAAAAATTAAACAATGTCTACAAACAACTATGGGGAAGATTAAAAAAAAATTTACCCAAGAGTTTTAAAAGATTCAATGGCCAAATAAATGAAGATAAAAATAAAACAAGGTTCTTAAAATTAAACTCTTATAAATTAAATAATGTGATACTATAAAAATAATAAGAGAAATTATCAAATGATATAAATATAGTGAAATGACATCGAACAAAAGATAAAATATGAAGTATATAGTAGGTATATGACTGCTCATAAATGTTTCAAATTTTCATTACATGTATCATCAAAAATGTCATAAATCACACATTGTAAATTATATCATGACTTAACCACTTTAAATAGGATTAATGGGTAAAGTATTGATGCTATAATTCAGAATAGGTTTATCCTTTGGTTGTGAATTAAGTAAAATGGAAAGAAAATATTCCCACCATATAAGAGGTTATGAATGTAAAGGAGTTTGGTCATATATCATATTAATATGATTTTATGTACATATAGTATCTTATAAACCTATATCTAAAAATTAAATATATGTTTCATATAGGTTATATGCTCATTTATGGATTGACTAAGATAATCATACCATAGAAAATAATAATCCCATTTCATGGGGATGTATATGTGAGATTTGTATTTAGAGTTGTAACATATAAATGAAGAGAAAAATGTGTCCATTCATCTTGAAACACATATAATTTTTTTAATTAGTCATGAAAATCTACCATAAAATGAATGGTGGTACCATGAAAGTCATAAAATTGCCTAGGCGGTGAAGACAATTGTGGTGGTTAACTATCCATAGTAGGAGTGTGTGAATGTGAATTTTGTTCCTCTAGGTGTCTCTTATATGATATATAATTATGGACCATATTTTCATGGATTTTATGAAATGTATAAAATTTCATTGGATAATGATGTCATTTATCTTCTATCAAAATCCTTGGAATTGGTGGGTGTGATTCCAAAGCAAACATCTATGGTTTGAAAATATTATGCATACTAGGAGACATTAAAAAAACAAAATTAATTGGTATTAGGATCATTAAATATGAAACTATAAGATTTAAAGGATTTGAATCATCATGCATGATTGACTAATAAAGAGTAATCATGGTAGCATTATAGTTAAAGGGTGTTTATTCATGAGATCGTTCAAGGGATGATTTATACTATAGGATTTATAAATGTTTTTAATGATAGTAGTGAAATAAAAATGGTTCGTCTAATGTATATTCATCATCATATTAATGAGTGGTGGAATCCATGTTGATGGATTCAACCACAATGTCACTAGATAAAGTAAGACTTGTGTTTTTTCATATAAAACTGGCATGGGTATTGGGTTAGTTTCCTCCTTTTAAGAATAAAGTATTCTAGTATTAGGTATTTTAAGTGTGATGATATGAGGAACATAAAATATATTTTTTTAATGTCATTTTAATTAGTTTATTCTTAAAGGAACACAAAATAAATCATTCCAAGCCACAAATATCTTAGGTGTTAACATCAAAAGATTACAAAGAGAATCTAAAAGCATAGACTTGAAAATCACTATAAATAACAAAGATAAATATCATATAATATATCTATATAACTTAATGTAATTACATTTAAAGTATATATATATATATATATATATATATATATATATATATATGTATGTATGTATGTATATATGTATATGTATATGTATATGTATATATATGTATATGTATATGTATATGTATATATATATGTATATGTATATATATATATATATATATATGTATATGTATATGTATATATATATATATATATATATGTATATGTATATATATATATATATATATATATATATATATATATATATATACATATGCATATATATATACATACATATACATATATATATATATATATACATATATATATACATATATATATATATACATATATATATATATACATATATATATATATATATACATATATATATATATATACATATATACATATATACATATATATATATACATATATACATATATACATATATATATATACATATATACATATATATATATATATATATATATATAGGAAAGCAAGATCAATCATAGTCATAAGATAATGCTAAGAGACAACCTAGATATAGAAACCCACTATACCTAAATATAAAACAAATTTAATATAACACCTAAGTGGGTTGGAAAAATAAATAATGATTAGATAATTAAATCACATAATTAACATGACATAAGGTAAATAACCTAATCTAACCCCCCTAAGTGAATCTAGGTGTTAAAAATAAAGTGGCATATTCACAATATGAGTCCCAATAGCAAGGCCTAATCAAGTACTCATATACAATATAACCATGAATAAATGAATAAAGAATATTTTTTCATGATCACCCCACAAGTATATATTATGAAATACAAATCATGCTTCACAACTCAAGGCAATGATTTAATTCAAATGGATTCATAAAGATGTATGTAACCTACTACTAAGTTAGGATGTAATTCTTGAAAATAAACTATCTTAAATGTGTTGATGAATTAAGTTCATGTGAATCTTAATATGCTTGTTCTATTAGTGATCAATAGGGTTACAATAAATTTAAATTTCACTTTGGTTTTAACACTAAATTACAATAGGTGAATCATGTGTGAAGTTAAAGTTTGTTAATAATTATCATAGCTAAATAATATATGGAAATGTTATGACTATTTACATGTACTCTACCTATATAGATTAAATTAAAATAGCCTAATGATTCTTGATTACCTAAGAAACTAGAGAATAACTAAGACAAAAAAAGGTAATCATAAATGGAACACATGTCATCAATAGAACTTTTTCAATTTGAATTAATATAGAAAACCAACTGAGTAGAACCTATGGTGTAGTGTAATCCAAAGTGGGAAGTTCTTTGAATATATCATAAAATAATTTTAGTAGCCTACTAGTGATCATCTGAGGAGTATGTGTAAACCTAGATACAATCCCAACTATAAAGGAAATATCAATATGAGTATGGGTGAAGCACATGATACTTCAAACCAACTACCTATACAATGTAGGATTATAGAGAGGAGTAGTGCAGGTGGAAGTAAGAGTGAGCCCAAACTTGAAAGTAAATGGACTTGGCTTATAATCAACCATTCCAAAAAACTATATAAGGTCAAGGGTGTACTTCTGACTCGATTTAATCCCTAAATATAATTAAGATATCTACAAACCAAGAAAAAATGTAAAAGAGTGAGATTTGACATATCAAACTAAACTAAAAGAGCCTATTAAATATCCTAAATCTAAAAAGAAGAGTTTCCTTAAGAAGTAGATAATAAACATAAAAAACTAGTATAACAATATCTTATCCAACATGTTGGATATATGGTAGGATCTGAGTGGTAGTAGACAAAGCCAATATATAGAATAAAATAATACATCTTTTCATACCAAGCTAGAGGATCTTGTTTAAGACTGTAGAGGTACATTCATATTTGAAAAATAAGATAATAATCATGAACAAACCTAAAAGTTTGATCCATGTAGGTTTCCTCCTACAAATATCCATGTAGTAATGCACATGGTAAATTTTTCAACCCTATGACATAGCAAGATAAATTAAAAGTAACACAAAATACATCTTGGAAACATGGGAGAAAGTTTTAGAGCAATCAATACCTTTAAATTTGATAAACCCTTTTCTATAAGGCATGACTTATACCTATCAATTAATGCATTAACTACATATTTGGTGTGGTATATCCACTAACACATAGACAACTTTATTCCCTTAGAAAGAGAGACCAATCTCAAGTATGATTCTTTATCAAATAATAGTACTCATCTATCATCACATCATCACACTCTTGTATCTAATGATCCTATGAAAAATATTATAGATCAATAGAAAATGATTGACACATAAATCCATAACCTATAAAATGTGCATGATGATGTATAGTGTGTGGAAGATTTTTTATGAAAGGTGTTACCTTATAAAATGTAGTACAAGCCCACTTAGGCATAATGGGGACATGATATACATCTAAGTCTACAAACATTACCTCCTTAGTGATCTCATTATTTGGATCCTCAAATAAGGGATCCTCAAGATTAAGTGAAGAATCATAAATGGATGGAATAAAATAAGAATAAGAAGTCATAAAAGAAGATGAAGAATCATGATAAGATAAATACATATCATAATGAACATGTATTCAAAAACTTAACTCATTAATATTAGGATCTAAAAATTTATAATATTTCATGTCCACATAATACGCTACAAATGTCAAGGGTTTTCTCTTATTATCTAAGGCTTTCCTTTTCTTCTTTGTTAAAAAATCGAAAGCATGTCTTCTAAAAACTTGAAAAAATGAGACATCGGTCTTAATTCTAAACCAAGAATCCTCTAGAGTCAAATTCTCAAGTGGTATGTGATTTTGAATGTAGTTATCATAATTAACTACTTTTACCTAGTATACAAGAGGTAAATGTCGAGAATACATCATGTAGTTATCCATCTCCTTCAAACTTTAGGTATTCCTTTTCGCTAATCCATTTTTTGTGGATTATAAAGAATAGAATTTTCATGAATCATGCCATGAGCTACCAAAAATTCAAAAAAATCTTTGATGAGGTATTCCCCCTATTATCAATGTAAAAATATTTATGCAACCAGAATATTGATTCTTGACCAAATCCTTGAAAACTTTGAAATGTGAAAAAAATTAACTCTTATACTTGATGAAATAAATATAACTATGTGTCAATAAATTATCAATAAAAATAAGTGCATAATTATCTCCATTTAAATAAGGATTATAAACAAACCATCAAGTCATTGTGCACAAGCTCAAGTGGTGAAAAATCTCTCTTAGACATAGCCTGAGGAAACATGTCTTTCTGTTGTTTCCCTAATACACAACCAAGGCAAACTCCATGAAAACAATAAACTATAAGAATACCATAAACAATTCCATGAGTGATAAAATCCTAAAATCTATATTTAAGATGTCTAAATCTCTCATGCCAAAGCTTACTCTTAGAATTGGCATGGGAAACTAAGCATGTATCCATAGAAGAAGTGTCATCAAAACTCCCAAAGTTATATAGTTATGAACTATGATCAAACATACCTTATGTAAAAATTGAATGAGGATCCAACAAGGTTTGAATTTCATCCCCTTATGGTGTAAAAGTAACTATCTTACCATTAACAGAATGACAAATCTGATAAATAGAAAACATATTAGTAGTGATGTCAGGAACATATAGACCATCATTGATGTGGCCACCAATAAGTTGTATTTCACCTTTTCCCTTAACATAAATAAAGTAATAAGATCCAACCTCAATGTTATAATTATAAATCAAACCAAGAGATATGAAATACTCCATAGAAGAATTCATGTGTGAGAAGCACTATAATCTATAACCCATCTATCTATAATATGTGACTAAGATCTCCCAATAACATTAAGTGTTTTTCCATGCTCAAAAAAGTAGGTAAAGTTAGATATATATTATGTTTTCTAACTATATATTCTAAGGCTTACATTCTCTTCCAATTCCTAGTTTTTACATGACTAGTCCCCCAATAAAAGGAGCATGAAAGGCTAGACTTATTCTTGGATTTAGAAGTCTCCTTGGGTTTATGGTTATTTTCTTTGGGCTTAGTGTCACTTTAAGAAGGATAAAGAGTGGTTTTGGGTTTTTTTTTTTTTTTTTTTAAATTTTCCCTTTACCTTAGTATTATATTATATTAATGCCTTTTTATAGGTGGAAAACTTCAAGGTTAGACAATTTGGATTCTTCCCTAATAATTATTTCACAAAACAAATATAAATATGGAATTTTGAGTATGGTACCCAAGGCATCCACATCAAAGAAAAATATATACGTAAATATTTTGAATGGACTTTTCAACTTAGACATAATTAGGTAAACACACTCTTAATTTCTTTAATCTCTTCCACTCCCCTTTAATTATGTCAACAAGAGCTTGAACCTAGTAATATAGTATACAATGGATGTAAAATCTTTAGAATTTAGATAAGTGATCTCTACTTCAAGATTCATGGATCTCATGTGATCCACCTTACCAAATAAACCCTTCAACTTTTCCATATTTTGAAAGAAGAATCACATCCTTAAAAATGAAACTATCACTTACATAAGTTCCTATCAAATCCATACACACATAAATTTTGCATTCGTGTTAAAATTTCACATATTCTATAGTAAACAATGGTTATGTTTTAGTCATTGGGGCCTATAATCCTTTGTGTTTAATTATTATTTCCATTCTTGGTCTTCTTTGGTCATAATTATGTGTTTTTAATGGCTCACACCAATCTAATGTAGAAGAATAATTGATTCCAAAAAAAACAAAGAGAAAGAGAATGTAAAAAGGGTGCTCAAATTGGCACTAAGACAACCCCCCCTAAAATACTATTTCATAGTCACCCCAAATTTGGCACTTTATAATTGAATGTTTTTTACAATATAAATGGTACCAATAGTTTGGGCATAAAACACATATAATTTTGAGAAAAATGACACTCCAATTCAAGCTCCCAATCAAAATTTATAGTTATTATAAATTTCACATCATAAATGGGTCAAATAAAATACACAAAATTAAAATGCTTAGGAAAAGTTTAGTTCTTGGAGAATTTTTAAAACAAAATGAGCTTCAGATTTAAGCCCCTATTATTAAGAATAAAAAATTAATCCCCCCATGTGACTAGACCATATGACCAAGGGGATAATCATGAGGAGTGTTCCCCCCTCTTAATTGAGTTGATTGCTATGAGAGTGACATCACCCCAAAAAATCCTCCAAATTTCACCTGAATAGTACCACAACTTGATGGTTCAATTTTTTATGTGCTCCAACAGGGCATTTTGTGAAAAACTAAGCCTACCCATAATTTGATAATAGCAAAACCATGAAAAATTATTTCATTTAACATCATTATGTTTATGTGCCAAAATAAGGTTGATAGTCTAGAACTAGGAAAAAAGGTCAGTAAAAGTTGAAATCCAAGGTCAAATAGTTTGACCAAGGTAGCACAATCTAATAGGTCATGGGTAGAATATAATCCATTTGAACTAGTATCCATGATCCACCAAAGAAAATTCCAAAATGCCAACCCTGCATAACATTCCAAAACACTAAAAATCTAAACCTACACACAAACTCAAATCTAGAAAAAATCATAAAGATTCCTCCAAATACAGTAAATACTCATTAGGTTTTTCAAAAAACCCATTAAAACCTAGAAAACATTTCTCTTCTACCACCATGTGATTTATATATGCATGAAATCTAAAAAAATTCCTTTAAACCCTCTAAAATAGTAAAAAAAATGGCTTATCATGAAACTAGGTTGTGTTTATAATTGATCCTTAGGTTTAACATATTCCAATTCCAATGTCAATGTCCATTTTTTAATACAAAAGCTTGTAAAAAACTAAAAAATGGATGGATACAACACCTATCAATTTGATATCATGAAAATAATAAAAAACAAAGTGTTCCAAGCCACAAATATCTTAGGTGTTAATCATAAAACATCAGAAAGGGAATATAAAAACATATACTTACAAATCAATATGTAGAAAAAAGAGCAATATCACATAATATATCTCTATAACTTCATGAAATTATAGTGGTGCCTTGCATATATAGGCAAGGAAGATCAATCATAGTTTTATGATCAAACCAAGAGATAACCTAAACCAATAATTCATTAAATCTCGACATATGACTAAGAATCTAAACTTATAATATCATCTTTAAATTATAATATAGTATACCTTTTATTATAATCTAGTTATTCTATATGTAATTTTAAAAGGATATAAATTTGAAACCATTAATAGAAAAATTTAACTATAATATTAGTACTATAAAAACTCGTAAAAATAATTTTAGGTTTTAATCTAGACTATAATATGTCCAAATTTAATGAAATTATGGTTCCTAAGGATATAAATCCACTATACCTAAATAGAAAACATTTAATAACCACACCTAAATGGGTGGGAAATTTTAAATAATTCTTAACTAATTAAATCACTTAGGTAACATGAACTAAGGTAAATAACATACTATAACATCATTATATTCAAAATAAAGGTTTTGTGGGTTATTTCCCATAAGTTCAGGGTAATGGCTATAACATCTAAATGAATTGGAAATAAAATTATAACATTGATATACATGAAAATGAATAATTATAATGTGTTAAAGGGTATGTATTTTAAACACACTATTTTTTTATCTCTTAGAATTTCAAGGGTTTATATTAAAAATATTTTTATAGATAGATCTTAATTAATGGAATTTAACACATTGGAATTGAGAAAAAGTTATGGCCATCATGCGATGAGTCAAATGAAAACCAATCAAGATTATATAAGATAATGTAATATTAATAATCATATCCTTGATTCTAACCATTATTGGAAGTACTATTATATAAATAAAATTACACCCCATGGGTGAAATTTTTATTCTATTATATCCTAGGAATATGCTAAAAGTGGTCTTAATATTGCTTTTATAATAACAAAGGGATTTAATGATTTATAAAGAGATAGAAAAAGTTCCTTGACCTTCATAAATAATTTTTCTCTTGAATTTTATGTCACCAAATTGAATTATAATAAATAGAGGAATTTCATCCTCACAAATAAGCATTTCACCTAGGATCATAGATTTAATTTAAAATTTAGAAGATAAGGATTGTTCCAAGTTTTATCAACCTGTATAGATAACTCTTCAAATTATCACATATTTCCTTCCATGAAACTAGGCATTATGGTGCTTTCCCTATATTAGTAGTTGAGTAATTATAATTTAAAAAATTATTTACATTAAATGATTATTTATGTTTAGGATAAATATGCATAAGATAAAGAAAATGAATATGAAAATGGAGATTACAAATATATTCAATAGGATCCCCTTATTCATGTAACATAAGTCATAGATGATTATAATAGAGAATAAATGTATAAATTATATTAGGATTGATTACGTATATGGACTTAATTTTTATGAGTTTTAGTTTTTTTATGGTAATTGTCATACTTAAATTTTATGAGTTTTAGTTTTTTTATGGTAATTGTCATGCCAATATATTTCATTTAGTTACAATTGATTGAATCGGCACAAGCGATACAATTTGGAATTTGGTAGATTATATCAATAATTTATATATAGTTAAAATATTAGATGACTATATCCACACACGTGATAGTTAATAAAATATAAAACTATATCAACATAATTTATTCAGTTGAAAAAACAAAACACTATATTGACATTAGGGATATAGTTTAAATATTAATCTCTTTAAACTGCATCAACATGGATGCTTTCATTAGTAGTTTTTTTATTTTTAAAATGTTAATGATTCTAAAGGGATAGAGTCTAAAATTTTACTTGTAGGAAAGTCTTATGTATTTTTGTAATCTCTAGATGGTGTTTTAGGCCAAGTTTGAATGTTTTAATAAGAATCAATGTTAAAAACAAAGCACTTCATCCCATTCATATTAACCAAAAATTTTGTAGGAGTAGAATAATTAGGTTTAATTGATGTTTAAATGAAATTAGTGGTTGGATCTATAATTTATTTCCAAAAGTATATATTACCTATCACTTAACTATGTTTAGTATATATGTATGCATATTTATTGTATGGTAGATTGTAGTTACCATATAGTTTGGGTTCAATCATATGTAGATAGGATTGGATAGGGTTAGGGATGAAGCATTGTGGGTATGGATTGGCCAATAGTAAAGGGATGGGTTTATATATGGGGTTGAACATAGTGTCATTCCAAATTTTATTTGACTCATCAAAAATATTAGGTCTAATTAATGGGGTTGGTGTTGTAAAGAGTTGCTATGTTCTTGACATTGATTATTTTTTACCCTAATCATGGTTTTTAAGAAATAGAGATATAAAGATACTAAAATTAAATAAATATATAAATGGTTTATTGAAATAAATAATTCATATTTATTTTAGAATCTAAATATCTAAAATAAACCCAATTGTTGATAATTTAAACTAAAATAAATCAATGAATTATGAAAGAGGTTAAGAATTAATCACACTTTCAATGTTATATAATTTTGACTTTGTATTCTAAATGTGTTGAATATATTTGTCATTATACTTAATTTATGAAAATTTTAACTACTATGTGATATATCTATAGTTGTATGAACCGATTATATAAAAATCCATTCACTTCAGCTATGTCCTTGTGTCACTAGGTTTGCCATTGTGTTGTCATATTTATTTCTATATATTTTAATAGTATGTGTTTTAGGATATCTACACATCACATAATCATTGTTGTAAATTTAACTTAACATTGTTAAGTGTAGGTAAAAATAATGTCTTATGTTTGAATATTCAATTTGACCTAGATTTCACATAATAATAATAATAATAATAATAATAATAATAATAATAATAATAATAATAATAATAATAATAATAATAAGAGACAAGAAACTAGCAAGATTACAAACTACATATCCTAAAACCTCAGAATCAAACCTCTATGTAATTATTGGGGTATATTAATGGAATATATTGAGTAAGGGTTTAAACCACTTATCATCTATGAGTTATCAACTAAAATACTAAAGTCTAATTACCATAATTTATCACAAGGTATTTCATAGAGAAACCAAGAAGAAAAATTGTCTTAAGTGTCTAAAATTTTATTCAATGCAATAAATTTATACTTGAGAAACTTAGCTTCAGGCTTGTCCATTCATATATTTAGGTACAAAATTTTATTATCCTTATCTTGATTCCTATATTTTTATTTTTCCTCTTCATTCTAAGTTATCAAATGGATGTTTAATATATTTTACAATTGCATTATTTAATAAAGTTATAATATACTAGCTTGATTTTGAAGAAAAATTCAAATGGGTAAGGCTCATTATCAATCATAAAAATTAATACTTAAAAATCTAAAATATCTAGACATGTATGGGTACAAGTTTCTAAAGGATGGGCCTATATAGGTATGGGATATCCCAATTGATAGGTACGGTTCTATTTTTGAGGTAAGGATAAGTAATATATAAAATTTATTCCATATGTATATAAATATATACATTTATTACAAATTCTCAAATTATTTTAAGCTCTTTGGACAAACATATATTTTCCTATGGCCAAAAGCCTTCTTTCAATTGGACTAAAATGTACAAGTTTTATAAATAAGTCAAATTGGGAATAAAATACAAGAATAATGCTTTTATACCAAATTTTAGAGTCTACATAATGCACCTACTTTGACATGAAAACCAAGTGTGCATCAAAATATAACTATAAATAAATTAAAATAAACACATTTACTTAAATAGGGAATAAGGAAGGATTGTGTCTTTGTATTTTATAAGTTTCAATCCACAATTTATTAGTTTATTTACTTAAAAAAAGTTACAATTGATTTATGTAATTAAATTTATTGTGATATACATGATATTTTAGAAACTTTTGAGTACTTTGTATCTTGAAAATTTGAAATTAACTCCTATAATTTAAATAAACATAAGAATTAATATACCTATTTAGTATATCCTCAAAATTATATCATAATTTTTCCATCTCTAGATTTTTTACAGGTGTTGAAAACATATCCAACTAGTTTATCATGGGAGTCATAAATTATAAATGCACACATCCTATAATTTATAAATAAATTATTGAAACATAACAAAGACATTATTTTAAGAGTCACCATCACCCAAAACACTTCTTGATAAAGGAATTATAAAAATTTATATCACTTTTGGTCATTTGGTTCTGCCTTAAATTTGAAAATGCCTTTATATATTCATCCCTTATAGGTGAGGGATGAAAACAATGCTTCTACAATCACACATCTCAAAAACACATTTGAAAGGAACCATATGTTAGGAAAAATAATTTATTAATCATAGTTTATTGTCAAAAACACATTTCATTTAAATTTATCCCTCACATCCCATAATCCCCAAAACCCCCAAAAGTTCCAAACTCGGTAATTGTATGGGTGTTAGCACCATATATTTAGGGGGTAACAAACATAAACTCATCACCATTTCTTGGGTTGAATAAAATGTTTGTAATGGAAAAGAGGTATGTTAATTGAATGACCCTAGATGGGAATGTAAAAGGAAGCTCCATGTTGTTTTTCTCTCCAATCTGGTCCTTACCACAAGATGCCCATGAGATTGGACATTCCTTTAAAATGGAATATGGGGACAACTAAAAAAAATTACTCTATTTTAAGACTAATATAGGATTATCCCATGGCATGGTTGTAGGTATTAGACTTCATGAATGGAGTCTACATGAATAGTCTCCAAGAAATGTACTATTACCACCAAAATTTCAATATGTTTTACTTCACATAAGTGAAGGATAGTTATGAATACTTAAGTGTTGGGATTATTATTTCTAAACACAAGGGGAAAGGGGGATTTTAGATCCACTATAAAAGAACAAAAGAGTTAGAAGGGTAAGTAAATAAGGGAATCCTCCATGTCTAAAATGAGATCAATGCAATGGTTATTGAATCAAGTTACTCTACCATAGTTATACCATTGTAAACCTAATTTCACCAAATTTATACCTTTAATAACATACAATAGGGAGAGTCTGAGGGAACCAAGAGTGTGTCTTCAATGTGAATTCGTACTAAATATTAGTATTAGAGGTTTATTTTTGAAAACACATAAAGTCCATATGAGAATTTTCAGTTAGGCACATAAATTATCAACACTACAAAAATAAAAATGAAACAACTCACACATAGATTAAAATATATAAGTACATCATAATCAACACATACATAAAGTGACAAAGTGTTAATCCAATTACCCTAGCACTATTTATCATTTAAACATGAAGATGAAAGAAAATTAAACATGAAAGATACATTTTTGAAGAAAACATAGATTTTTTTCATTAAAATAATGAAATGTTTCTAAAATAATCTATATGGGATACTATTACAATCTAGAGTGAAGAAGAAAATTCAAGTGAAATCTTGGCAATAATCCAACAACACATTCAAGGAATTTTTGGTTGACCTGTAAAACACAATATGACTCTTGTATAAATAGATTAGGGTTATGGTTCATCTCTAAAATCATGAAGATCCCATCCTAGGCCATGATGGCCACTCATTATATTTATAACCACATTTCAAAATTTTAACCAAAATAAATATCTACACACCCATAATAGATCTACAAGGAATAACTAGTTAACATGCAAATGCAATTGAGAAGGGTCAACTCATAATTGATTAAATGGGTGATCTTAACTTCTAATTTAGTTTTAATGAGGTCAAAATCCTTGTCTAACTTGTCCAAATTCATTGGAGGCTCCCTAAATATCACCTTGGCCTAAGCTACCAATCTATGAGAAATTTAGAAAATTGTTTCCATTGAGGTTTAGATTCTAGAGACTTAGTTGATGCTAATAGTGGGCTGAGTTAATAGGTCAAACACTACATGATATCCTTATTGGTTTTCCTTGGCCACATTATACTCATAACTTGGTTGAATTGACCCACATAGACTCTGAATTACACTTGGTCAAGTAAAGGGCCATCTAGGTGAAATAACACAAAGATATTGACCTCCTTGAAATAAGTCAATATCTTATTCTCACCCTCTTCAAATGGTTTTGTTTTTATGTGGTCTAAGGCTATCCATTCCTCCATTTACACTTTCATGTTCCCTACATAAGTTTTGTACTAGTCCAAATCTAAGGTTGGCATCAATTTGTGTTCCAAGAACATTCCTTTATTGACCACTAGCTACAACTTTTATCACTTCCCATTAGTTTCTATGATCCTCCTCATGTATACCTACATCCACTATATAATTAAATTAGTCAAGTCCTATGTACCCACTAGTTTCCCAAAGATTGAGAAAAGCAATAGGAGGGCATCCTTAACCTTCTAAATTAGTTTAATTGGGAATGTACTCTTTACTTGGGATTTGAGATTTTGAACTTGGCTCTGCATGTCCTTGAGGAGCTTCTTAGACATGTCATGGGTAGTTTAGAATATTGACAGTGGGTATTCAACCATGTTCTCTTCTCCTATATTAGTCCTTACCTTAGTGAGGTAAAATAGATCCTAATGGGTCTAACATATCATCAAGTTCTCCTCTTAGACAAATATTTGAGTAATCATCCTCTTCATACTCCTAGAGGCTCTATCAAAACTCCACTAAATGTTTGGATCACCCTAAACATCCATTTGTGGCACATGTGATCCTAATACCATTCCTTGAGTTTTGATGGGTATATGAGTGGATAAAATGTTGGTGAAAGGTAGATGAAAAGGTAGAGGGGAATTAGAGGAATTGAAATTAGGGAAAGAGGAAAGGAATGGAGTTGGAAGGAGTACGGGAGTGAAAGGATGGAGAATTAAAAGGGAGGCCCATAGGAAAATTTGATGTTTCTATTGTTCCTAAGTGAGGTTAACCTAAGGTAGGATCATTCCTAAGAACTGGTCACAAAACAACATGGATGAGATGGGTTGGTTAAAGGATAGGTTGGTAGATCTTTGCGTAAGAGACAAAGTGGGGAAAGGATCCAATAACTAAGATGTTACTATTCAGAATATATGTGTTGGTTATACCTATAGAGGATGTGGATCTAGAATTTAAGGCATTCATGCTAGAGCTAAGGTATGGGTCACCTTCTATTTCTTATTTAGCCTCTTTTTTGGGTTAGCTTTGGGTGATGTTATGGAAATTTTGACTAGGATGTCAATATATATAGGGGTTGATGGTTGAATGCTTGGATCCATTGAGGGGAGCATTAGGATGGTTGGAGTGGGGACTTAGAGGGTCCCTATTAGAAGAGGTAATCTTTTGAAGGATATATTCATGCCTTCTATTGAGGTCATTCATAAGGGAATTACTAGGAAGACTCCAAGATATGATATGGGAGGAGAAGGGAATGAGGAAGTGAGGATGATCAAAAGGACTAAAGACAAGGGTATTATTTTCATTTGAAATGTGCACCCATGGATGAATAGATCTTGTGCACACTAACACTCAACACTTTTGTTCTCATGGCCTTTGTCATATATGCCATAAAGTGACTTAGTGTGTTGTTAAAATAATGGGATCATCCCCCATGGTTTGGGACCGTTAAACTCCTTGAAAAGAACATCTAGAGTAGGCTAGATTCCTTTTATTCTAAGTGCATTAGTCTAAGATTAGTTTGTGGACCTATAAATAGTAGAATGAAATCTAAAACTAGTGTTAAACCTAAAATTGACAAGGGAAAAAGGGAGGGAATAGGTAAGAGGTTGATCAGAAGTAAAGGTGATACACTAATAATAGATTGAACACTTCTATTGCCTTGACAAACACACTACAAATCACTAAGAATGAGATAATGTCACATAGACTTCACAAAAGATACATTAGATGCATAATTATTTCATATGGAGGCATGATAACATAGTGAAACATTAAGAGGGATGAGAATCCATAGTCATAACCTATGCATACTTAAGTGTGCATAGAATATGACCTTCAAATAGGTTCCCATTTCTGCACAAAGGTGATAAGAATGGACAACAATGAAAGGGAAAAAAATCATCCATACACAAATATCAATAAACACAATCACAAAAATAGGATGCAAAAAAATGAATTGAGGTAAACTCAATTCCCATTAAATTACAAGGTTTAGCCAATAGAAGCATTCTTTCTAGGGAAAATTTTAGCAACATAAGGTTTCCTAAAAATTCCAACCCTTTTATAGTTAAAAATATGGATTATATAATGGATAAATAATTTTACAATTAATTCACCACTTGGGGTGGAAGCTACAGTCTTTTAATTATATTTTGATGTTGTATCCATGATTCTCAAATTATGCCTAACAATCTAGATCTAAGAATTAGTGGTAGGATTCTTCTAGATCCATATGCATGTTTGTGAATGGAATATCTTTGGGGGTTATTTAGAAGAGTAGTGTGTGATCATATTCTTATGTCTGATAGCCACTTCTACATTTACTTCTTATGACAAGGCCTTAAACACCACTCAAGTACTTTTTAACTACTACTTTACACTTCGTTACCATTTGTCAATTGTTACATGGGCCTCATTTATATTTTCCATGTCACTACTACACATCTAATTATAATCATTGCCTTATGAATTTTTGATATATATATGCATACTTATAAGTGTGCTCCTAAACTTTAATGGGTTCTACACAAGTTATACATTAGGAACTAGCACGAGAAAGAGGGTATGCATCTTCTTTAGTTTTTTTTAACTTATTCATTCCATAGCTCTTTAAATTGTGTGTAGGTTGTGCACCTACCTAGTATCTTAACTTGCATAGGATTTGGTCTTTGAATGTATTATGTGCAAGGAGTGTGCACTTTATACTATGCAGTCAGTTGGGCACTAAAAAACATCATCACCATGTTTGTTTGAAAGTTATGGTTCTATAAATAGGACATGGAAGTAATATTTATTTTGAGTGTATATCTTGAACTTTTGTTCATCCCACTCCCTTTTAATAACCTTGAAAATGTGTTACCCTTTGGCTATCTATGGGAGTATTTTTCTCAAAAATCACTCTTTAAGGAGATTACTCCTACATGGTAATGGGAATCCTCTATGTAATTGTGCTTGATCTCTATATATACCAATTTGACCTGAAGGGTCAACATTTTTGGTGACCTCTATGGTCCACTTTATTGCTAAGTATAAAATTCGGTATCCTTGAGTGATCCATTGGGTATGGAGTCATTGGAACTTATGGCCATTTTATCCTTGAGGGCATTGGATATGAAATTTTTGCCTTAGAATAAACTAATATCCCCTAACAAAAGAAAATAACTATGCCAATGGTACTTGGAGGAAATAATACCTAAGCTAATCAAAACACTGTGCACAAGTGTTTGGATGAAATAAAACTATCCTAAAATAATGTGCATAAGGTACTTTGATAAATGAAAAAATATAATATACTTATTTAAAAATTATAAGAGAATCAATGGAGATATTTCTTAGGATAGATCCCATTGAATGGGATGTGAAATTCTTCTCCATTCAACTTAGCGAGTTAGAAAGCATTAGTTTGCTTGTAGTTAATTATGGCGTATGAACCACTCCATATCTTATCAAAATTGGTATGAATTTTAGATTTTAATTTGTCTACATCCCATTTTATCACCAAATCTCCATATTTTAAAATTTTATCAGTGACCTTTTTATGAAAGGACCAATTCATCTAGTTTGTTGAAGTTCCATGATAAGCACAATTGTGCTCTAGCCTCTTTGAGTTCCATTAGATTAGTTATCCTTATTATGAGGGGATATAATTTAATTAAATATAACTAATGGGTGTGTTATAATGAATGTAACTTGATGGATGTGATAAATATGGCTTCTCTTCCATAAACTATCATGATGGGTGAATTTACCAACACTCTCTTGGGTGTGACCTAATCAGCCCAAAGGGCAGTCTTGAGTTTAATATACCAAGCTTGTTGATTGTCCTCCATGGTCATATTAATAATTAAAATCAAATTATTATTCATGGACTAATATAAACCATTACCTTGAGGTTAATAGTTTTAGGTGATCAGGTAGATGCTATGCTTGATAACCCATTCATTGATCTTGGTTACAAGGAAGGCCAATGCATTATGAGAGATAATGGTAAATAGAACATAAAATCTCTTTATTATACCCTCATATAAGTATATAATTGATACCTCATTGGCATATTTAATTTATAATACCTCCATCCAACTCTTTAAATAATTAGTGGCCATGAGGATTCATTTATTCACATTGTTTGAGGCGAGGTTGATCATGTCGATGAAATCTAGGCCCCACTATGCAAAAGGCTAATCACCTTGTATTGGGTGAAATGGTAAGGATAATAGATTTTATTTTCCTATAAATAAGGTGAATTTATTTTAAATTTGATCATATGTTTATGAATCCTTGAAAAAAATTATCCAATAATAATTAGCTCGCATAATTTTTACAATGTTAATCCTAGGTGAATAATGGTCTTCTGATGGGTCATCATGAAATTATTAGAGATTTTACTCACCTTGTCTAATTATATGCATCTCAATATGACTCCATAAAATTCATTTCAAAAAATCATGCCACTAACTAACACATAAGTAATGGATTCCAACTTGAAGTGTATGCACTAAGTTTTACCTAAGCTAGGGGATATGTGCAATTCTGATGGAAAGCCTTCACATTTTTTGTCTAACTTACTAGGAAGCTCTGGTTTACTGATTGATCCTTAGATAATGAATTAACTATACTATATGCATATCTCACACTATCTTTCATCTATTCATACAACCCTTTTCCTCATACAATCTTGGTTACTTGGATGTCCACATCGTATTCCATCACTTTTGTGATCTAGCTAGATCTTTTCTCATTGATGTCATTTTTGAGAATGAATTATTTTATGCATGCATGTGGGGCCATCAACTGAATCTTGTTATTAGAAATCATGTACCATAGCTTATTTAATAACCTTATAATTACAAGGTCATGCTTATTTATAAGTCTATAGTATAGCTCATAATCCTTTAACTCCTAGCTAAAAAAGACAATTAGTTACTCCAATTTATCATTATTTTATTGTGCAAGAATGGCTGAGATGCCTTCAACTCCATTAAATTCATAAAGGATAAAATCATTAGTGTAATCTATATTTATCAAGGTGGGAGCATGTTTGCTGACATGATTGATGTATTCAAAACTATTCTTTCCCTCATGAGTCCAGCTAAATATAACACATCTTGAGATTATAATGAGGGGTTTATATAGAGTATCAAAATTAAGCACAAATATCTAGACAAAGTTTATTTTCCTTGAGAATATCTAGATAATCTTCTTGTGAATTTGGAGAGGGAGGGATGCAATATATTTGACTCTTTCTAGATAGATTATGAGCCCTTCTTTGGAAATAATTGCTCTAGTAGATTTCCTTCATGAATAATGAAGATACACTTGTTAGGGTTTAGAGATATTATAAATTCTTTAAACCTTTCAAATAATTGCTCTAGATGGCCTAAGTTATCTTCTATGCACTTAGAGAAAAAAATTATGTCATCAAGGTATACTAAGATGATGTTGTTGATGAGTCCCTTAAATTATATATACATGGATCTTGGGAAGGTTGCTCCTACATTTGCTAAACCAAATGGTAGATTTTACTATGTGAATATTCCCCACTTAGTGGTGAATGTTGTTTTGTAGAAATCATACTCTTTCATAAGAATTTGGTTATATCCCAAGTAGCCATATAGCAATGAGAATATCTCTACACCTATAAATATTTGTATAATCTATTCCATTGGTAGGAAGGGATAGTGATCCTTAAGGGATTCCTTGTTCAAATCCCTAAAATCTACACATAGATGAATTTCACCATTCTTCTTCCACACTGAGACTAAATTAACAACCCATAAAGAGTGTTTTATTGGAATTATTATGTTGTATTTAATGAGATTTGAGAGATACTTTCACATCAAAGGCTTAAGTTTGGGTTGGCAAGCCTTTGCTTTTGGAAAATTAGTTGCACTCTAGGGTTGAGTTCAATAGTGTGTTGGGTTAAGCCCATATCAAAACCTCTAAGGTCTTTATAAATCCATGTAAAGATATCATCATATATCCTATTGAGCTCAATAAATTTCTTAAATTTTGGTGAGGAACATATCTTGTTGGCTTTCAAGATCTTGCCTTCAGAGATGGTCACTTGTGTAGAGATATCCTACTTGATTTTCCTATTTTGTCTCTCTCCCTTGAGTTTTTCATCAGAATTGAATATGTTTTCTAAGGTAGCTAACCCCTTAGGCAGCATTTTCCCTTTCAATTGGATGATTTGATCCCCATATTTAGCTTAAATCTATGACTATTTATTTCCATAGAAATTAGATTCATCTTACAAGAAGTTGATAATTTACTCATTGATATTTAACACTTGCCAATTTTCTACATTATCAGGACTTATATCCCCATTATGAGCTTGAAGAGATATTTGGATCTTTTACTACATTACACAAGATGTCATACTACACACCCATTTTTATGAGTCTATCCATGTCCACATTCTATGATCTTGGTATGGAATTAATATTGAATGTATCAAATCCTTCAATCATATCCCACACCCTATGATTGTAGGATTTTAACAACACATGTTTGGTCATAATCTACATTCTAACATGGTTTAGAACTAGTTCATTATCACTAAATTCCTATAGTGTTTTGATTATTTTATTTGGAAAAAGATGGAGACCTTAGATCAACTCCTCATATTCTACAAGATTTTTCATGGAGCCAAACTATAATATAAAGGCATGGGAAACATATCTCATTTTGAGGACAGACTAGCATCTCACTAGCTCTAGCTCCATTTTTGCTCTAGGAACCATCAAAGTATATTTTCCACATGCCTTCAAGATCCTTTTATGACTTTATGAGATTGGTTAATATAGAATCCTCCTCAAGATTCAATATGTACCTAGACATGTCTATTATACATTATCATATAGGTCACACTCATAATGTTCATACACTCACTCATCAGGGAAAACATTTGGGTCCTCTTCAAGTGGCATTATGGATTCATGGAGAACTGGATTCTCCTCCTAATCAAAAATTACATAGTTTAATTCAATGGGGATATAAGAGGATGGCTCAACATAACTTATAAATATGGGTTTAGATTTGATGGTCACCATAGTCTTGTATCTACTTCTAAAGAACATATGTGACTAGTCTAAAGATAATTATCCACCCATATTTATCATGAAGAATTGGGAGAGGTAGATGACAAATTAGGGAAGAAAGTTAATTAATAATATGTCCTATATAATTTAAAATCTTGGGCATACTTGAAACATAAGTTTTATATCCTTAATGATATTTTGTCCTAACTATTATGCCATCCAATTGGACCAATACCTTTAAAATAGGAGAATATGAAATTCTAAGAATATATGTGATCTTTTTTGGCATCATTGAGATACTCATACCTAATTTTATCATGAAATTGTGCATTATGTTTTTAAAAATAATAAATGAGATGTAAAATAGGGATAGATTAGTTTTTTTACACACTTCCTCCTTTTGTTGACATATACTTGAATAAATGGAAGGCATGGATTGTGATGTGTCATGTTCCTAAATTTTATTTAGAACATCTTGTAATAAATTCCTTTGAGAAGGAATAGAAAGAGAATCCCACATGGTTACATTAAGACTAATTTTATTTATTTATTTGACTATGTTAAAGGGAAATAGGGATCCCTTTGGTTTTGTTTCTTTAATAATAGCCTCCTCTCATACTTTCACACTAGTTTGAGGCTAATTTTATTTTTACATAGTTTTTGCCATGCACAATAATTGTTGTGTGGGTGTCATATCTTGGACTTTTGTTCACCTATCCTATGGTGCTATCATTGTTAGTACCTCATCCACTATTCTCTTTTTAAATATTATATTGAAATCAACTGGATACTTCTTACATTTGACACACCACTCTTATTACATAGTTGAATTCATCTTCCTACCAATTAATAAGAGTAGACACATCTTATTGTGACATAAATGTTTGATTTTATTCTACCTATAAGGTTATTATAGTTGCCTACTCTTGAGGCTATGACATACTTTTCCCCATGAGTGTTTTTTTAAGGTTTTCATTTGCACATGGAGCTTGATTATGTAGTTGACTGCATGGGAAACACCATTCAAAATCTTGCATGAGATTATTATACATGGGTACAAGGTCTCTAGAGGTACTAGTAACACTGGGGTTCTATGCATAAAATGGTCTCTTATATGTGAGTTAATTTTTTTCTTTCACTCCACCTTGATAGGGAGGTATGGCTAGTATTACTGAGTGAAGGGTTGATGGGGTCTAGAATACTATGCTTGCTACATTTTGAGGGATATAAGCTCATTTCCAAAGATTTGATGTAACATTTTAACCTCATGAAATTAATTAGAGGCCAAAATAGATGAATTAATAATGACTATTAACACTCCAAGCTACACCCTTTGAAGAAGATGGTTCAGTTCTATTTAAGCTTGGGGTAATATGGGATTGGTTTAAAGGTTGTGGGTGACCTATTAGAAGACCAAACCTCTAGGTTATGGGGCTATATCCCCTAGTACATCAAATTAATCTCACTTAATAAGAATAATAATGTTGGGATGAAAAGAGATAGAGTGAAAACATGAAAAGGAAACCTATTCTAAAGATGATGATGCACCAATATTCGTCTATCATGTCTTTACTAATCTTCAAATAACACTTTATGAATTATATGAAAGACTAAAAAATAAAATAGGCTCATTAATGGACTATTAAAAATAATTGTTTCATGTGAAGGCCTTATTGAATGTCTAAAACTTAAAGGAAATGGAAAAGAGACCTACTTGAGTCACTACCAACTAGCTCACTCTTCAATACAACTACCACACTCTAACACATCACATGACCTGCATAAGGTGACACCATAATAAATAAGTGAAAGAGAGGACCTAAAAAGGATAATAAACATCACACATTATGAAATTAAATAAACCATAACATGTTAATTCCAACAAATAACTATGCAATCAAACTTTGCTTTGTTGATTCTCAAGGTTATTCAAAGATACAATTTGGTAGAGTTTTGCTACACCTAGCTAAGGGATGAAAATAAAGGACTTAAGGCCTAAATATATAGAACTATGACCAGGAAATAGAATATAATATATAAATATAAGTGGGATGAAGAGGCTATAATCGTCATAACCCACTCACATAGTAGTTACAACATCCCTCTACACTCCATGTATTACCTAGTTTGACTAGTGTCTTGAATGAACACCTTTGGGGTGTTAGAGTGTATTTTTAGCAAGTTTTAACAAATGAATATCATTTCCACACCAATAATAGTCAATTCCATCTCTTTTTGATAGTTACAAAGCATTAAAAAGGTTCAATTAAGCTTCCTTCATGAAACATTTAGTGGCCACCCATTCCTTGCATGTTGATCATGTTCAATAAATTGCCTAACTCCTCCATAATGGACATATAGGAGGATATTAATAAACTTATAATATGGTTATAATATTTTTATTATCAATTATTAACTCCATATTATTTTTCTATGCCCATAAAGATCCCTATTTTGTTGATTAAGGGGGCCTAATAGATAAGCAATCTAATCTCTTGGTTGTTCACTATTTAGGTGTCTATGAGAGCTATATAAAACCTTGAATCTAACTAAGTGAGATTATTTACCATATAATAAAACCTACCACATAAATACTTAGTCTCTCCAAACATCTCACACCTATAACCTTACCCCACTTAGATGAATATGTCACCTCTTTCTTATATTCTAAGACTGCCTATTTGGTAGGGACTTTAAAAATAATTTCTAGGTAGATTTATGAACCTTTTATTATTTGAGAAAATGAAATAAGTCTCATAATACCTCCTCTAATCATTTTAAAAACCTTGTAAAATTACATTTTCTATGGGTGTTCATACATTGTCTATATAGACCAACACCATAGCTGAGGTTTCCTTTGAGTGGACTAAGTTATCCAAGTGTTTACCATGTGATTTCAATTCATTTTGATTCATTTTCTCCAATATCTTCCCAATCGGGTCCTTATTAGGGTTTTAGGGAGGTTTAAGAGGGTTTTAAAATTTTAACAATGGTTCATATAGGTTATGTAATTAACCTATGAAATAATGTCACTAATCTCATATAGAAGAGGACCATCAAATCTCTTCAAGTGCTTAGCTCCCCATGAAACTATTATGTAAAATTATGAGCTTAATAAGTTACCTCTAGGTTGAAAAATGAGAATTATAAGTAGTCTTATGGAAATTTCAATATAAGGTGACCAACTGTGACTTCTTTCTTGCAAACCAAGGTGGCTCACACACCTAAAACAACATGAAAAATATTCCCATAGATTTTTTAGATTCCATATAATCTTGTTATGTCCTCTACTACAAATTTCAAGTGGTATTACCTTGAGGAAGGTGCTAGATCAATGGGTTTGAGTGTAGGGTTTTGGAGGTTAAATATTAAGAGGGACTTTCAAAATAATTTCTAGGTAGATTTATGAACCTATTATTACTTGAGAAGATGAAATAAGTCTCATAATACCTACTATAATGATTTCAAAAACCTTGTAAAATTACATTTTCTATGGGTGTTCATACATTTTCTATATAGACCAACACCATAGCTAAGGTTTCATTTGAGTGGACTAAGTGATCCAAGTGTTTCCCATGTGATTTCAATTCATTTTGATTCATTTTATCCAATATCTTCCCAATCGGGTCCTTATTAGGGTTTTAGGGAGGTTTAAGAGGGTTTTAGAATTTTAACAATGGTTCATATAGGTTATGTAATTAACCTATGAAATAATGTCACTAATCTCATATAAAATAGGACCATCAAATCTCTTCAAGTTCTTAGCTCCCCATGAAACTATTATGTAAAATTATGATCTTACTAAGTTACCTCTAGGTTGACAAATGAGAATTATATGTAGTCTTATGGAAATTTACAGATAAGGTGACCAACTGTGACTTCTTTCTTGCAAACCAAGGTGGCTCACACACCTAAAAAAACATGAAAAATGTTCCCATAGATTTTTAAGATTCCATATAATCTTGTTATGTCCTCTACTACAAATTTCAAGTGGTATTACCTTGAGGAAGGTGCTAGATCAATGGGTTTGAGTGTAGGGTTTTGGAGGTTAAATATTAAGAAGGACTTTCAAAATAATTTCTAGGTAGATTTATGAACCTCTTATTATTTGAGAAGATGAAATAAGTCTCATAATACCTCCTCTAATCATTTGAAAAACCTTGTAAAATTACATTTTCTATGGGTGTGCATACATTGTCTATATATACCAACACATAGCTGAGGTTTCCTTTGAGTGGACTAAGTGATCCAAGTGTTTACCATGTGATTTCAATTCATTTTGATTCATTTTCTCCAATATCTTCCCAATCAGGTCTTTATTAGGGTTTTAGGGAGGTTTAAGAGGGTTTTAAAATTTTAACAATGGTTCATATAGGTTATGTAATTAACCTATGAAATAATGTCACTAATCTCATATAGAAGAGGACCATCAAATCTCTTCAAGTGCTTAGATCCCCATGAAACTATTATGTAAAATTATGAGCTTACTAAGTTACCTCTAGGTTGACAAATGAGAATTATAAGTAGTCTTATGGAAATTTCAAGATAAGGTGACCAATTGTGACTTCTTTCTTGCAAACCAAGGTGGCTCACACACCTAAAACAACATGAAAAATATTTGCATAGATTTTTGAGATTCCATATAATCTTGTTATGTCCTCTACTACAAATTTCAAGTGGTATTACCTTGAGGAAGGTGCTAGATCAATGGGTTTGAGTGTAGGGTTTTCGAGGTTAAATATTAAGAGGGACTTTCAAAATAATTTCTAGGTAGATTTATGAACCTATTATTACTTGAGAAGATGAAATAAGTCTCATAATACCTACTATAATGATTTCGAAAACCTTGTAAAATTACATTTTCTATGGGTGTTCATACATTTTCTATATAGACCAACACCATAGCTAAGGTTTCATTTGAGTGGACTAAGTGATCCAAGTGTTTCCCATGTGATTTCAATTCATTTTGATTCATTTTATCCAATATCTTCCCAATCGGGTCCTTATTAGGGTTTTAGGGAGGTTTAAGAGGGTTTTAGAATTTTAACAATGGTTCATATAGGTTATGTAATTAACCTATGAAATAATGTCACTAATCTCATATAAAATAGGACCATCAAATCTCTTCAAGTTCTTAGCTCCCCATGAAACTATTATGTAAAATTATGATCTTACTAAGTTACCTCTAGGTTGACAAATGAGAATTATATGTAGTCTTATGGAAATTTACAGATAAGGTGACCAACTGTGACTTCTTTCTTGCAAACCAAGGTGGCTCACACACCTAAAAAAACATGAAAAATGTTCCCATAGATTTTTAAGATTCCATATAATCTTGTTATGTCCTCTACTACAAATTTCAAGTGGTATTACCTTGAGGAAGGTGCTAGATCAATGGGTTTGAGTGTAGGGTTTTGGAGGTTAAATATTAAGGACTTTCAAAATAATTTCTAGGTAGATTTATGAACCTCTTATTATTTGAGAAGATGAAATAAGTCTCATAATACCTCCTCTAATCATTTGAAAAACCTTGTAAAATTACATTTTCTATGGGTGTGCATACATTGTCTATATATACCAACACATAGCTGAGGTTTCCTTTGAGTGGACTAAGTGATCCAAGTGTTTACCATGTGATTTCAATTCATTTTGATTCATTTTCTCCAATATCTTCCCAATCAGGTCTTTATTAGGGTTTTAGGGAGGTTTAAGAGGGTTTTAAAATTTTAACAATGGTTCATATAGGTTATGTAATTAACCTATGAAATAATGTCACTAATCTCATATAGAAGAGGACCATCAAATCTCTTCAAGTGCTTAGATCCCCATGAAACTATTATGTAAAATTATGAGCTTACTAAGTTACCTCTAGGTTGACAAATGAGAATTATAAGTAGTCTTATGGAAATTTCAAGATAAGGTGACCAATTGTGACTTCTTTCTTGCAAACCAAGGTGGCTCACACACCTAAAACAACATGAAAAATATTTGCATAGATTTTTGAGATTCCATATAATCTTGTTATGTCCTCTACTACAAATTTCAAGTGGTATTACCTTGAGGAAGGTGCTAGATCAATGGGTTTGAGTGTAGGGTTTTCGAGGTTAAATATTAAGATGGATTTATGTATAACTTATCCACCTTACCTAACCTAAAATTTACTCCTTAGGGTCCTCAAAGTATTTGCATTGGCTTGATCTAACCATTTACCCCTATTGTGTGCATACAAACTCTCAATTAGGCACCTAGGCATATTTTTAAGTGTTTATCAGGTATAAAGGACCCTTTATGTGGATAATATGTAATCATTAAATACCTTTGGTTTCATCTACTTCCTTAGAAACATAGGGGATGTGCAAATTCTTTTGAGTTTCTCACATATAGCTTTATAATAGATTCTTTAAGCCTGATCCATATTGTGCATACTATGCACGTGCCAACCAATAGGTCATTTGAGCGATTATGGAACCTAAAAATACCATTAGGATTATTTAATATCTCAATTTCCTCATTTTGATTCATTTGGGGGCATAATTTCTTCATCAAGTTTAAACCAAGGTTTAGGAAAGGTTTTGGAGGTCCACCATCTTAACGATGGTTCATACAATATGGAAATACAAACCCAAAATTTTTATCATTAAATTTTATCCCACATACCCCTTGATATCTCCTAAATATCCTTGGTTCCCATGAAAATTATACATTGATATCAACAAAAGATGGTATTCCCTGAGCTCTCGACTAGGTAATTTGTGTAGGTTACAATCTTAACATTCATTCATAAAGTTGGGCCCATGAATTGAACTCACTCCTTCATTGATATTGATTATATATGGGTTCCCAAATTTCAATAATATGTTTAGTCTTGAGTCCTTATATGGTGTGACATATGAATGTTAAAAGTGACAACTCGACATGGTTGTTTATGACAGTGAAGTTTATGAGAGGACTAAACCCAAAATGAACTATCTCTTTACATTTACCTAATTCAAACACCTCCTTTAAGACCAATATTAAATTTATATACATATTATATCCTTGAGTCTACTTTGGGGTTTTGGATCTATTACTGAGGTGGAGGTGGTGTCTTGATTCCTAAATGTTTCTTTAGGATTTGTAGGCTCAGACTGGGTGTTGGAACCTTCACCTACCTATAGGTTTATTTGTAGATTCAAATTTATCAAAGTATATTCTTATTATAGCCTCCATATTTTTTATTTATTCTTATTTTCTTAGACCATCATATCAACCTTTCTCTCTCTTAAGTCTACCTTGAGCATCATTATCCTATGTATGGGATTGAAATAGTTGATGTTGGTGATCTTAGTAATCTCTTCTAGATCTGTATAGGGATGGAATCAAGGCTTATAATATCATATCTCACATTTTGACTACATCCTTGAGGCTTTTCCTTTCTAACTATGTTAGAAGGGGTCATTTACATAGTCATACAAGAAAGCCTATATGTCCTGGGTATGCAATCAAGACCAGGAACTCACCTTAGACTGGCATCACCATCATGTGAAGGATTTAGATATACATGTGTTTTCATCACTCTAAGATTCCCTCTTATATTCTCTTGGCATTGGAATTTAATCTAGTCATGAATTCTAAACAAATTGAGTGAGCATAACTCATTGTATGTGCTTGATCCATTCTTTTAATCATCCTTTCAAACCTCTTACCTTTTACACCATTATCTACATATTTTGACCACCATATTAGCTTGATTTTTCTCCTTTCCATGGCACACAATGTCTCATATTCAAGGTAGGACATAGACCATCAACAACCCTGTAGGTAGTGGTCTATGCACATTGATTGTTAAGAAATATTTTAGGTAGGTCTATGAGTAAATCTATGTCTTAATGTCATGTTTGAGACCCCAAGGTGTATTAATTAAATAAAAAACCATGACCTTAATATAAACACCTTCTTAGTCATGTCCTCTTCCTTAATTTTAAGGACCATATTCATATAACATCTTGAAGGACTTTTAAAAGTGGATCTGAGTTATCTATTATAGGTAGTGATCATGCTCTCTCAATAGGGATTAAACTTGCATAGGTCCATTTTATCATAGTACTAATGACACTTGATATACTTATGGAGTATTTAGATCTTGCTTCTATGCCTTAGAATTGGGTTCAAACCTATGGGTGATGATTGATAAGGTCACATTGAGATTGAAACTTGGAACTTAGGGCCTATAATGAGGTAGGTTGATAGTGATGAGGCTATCAAATGGTAGAGGCTCTTTTAGGGATTTTATTGTACTATGGACTCATACCCAATATGATATACAAGGACCCTATACATCTCTACACATATACCTAGTAGATAAAAACACTTAGAGGTCATCAATCAGGTGTATCTAATGATAAATGTAAACCTAAGACTTTTTGAATACCTTAATTTTTTATAAACATTATTAAGATATTTTTATATGGATAAAAAACTCTTCTATTGTACTTCACTATGTTTTGATAACCCCTAAGCCATTATCATGTAACATACTACCCTTTTGGGTAGTGAAACCTATAAATGTAGGTAGCCTCACTTGAAAGCATCATTTGAGAGAATTAGAGGTCCATATAACGATTCTAATTTATCTAATTATATATAAACAACTTTAAGGCACCATTATTTCACTCAAAAAGACTATTCATTCTCAAACACATGCACTGAGTACCCCTTTTCACCAATGAAACCTTGATTACAGTCTATAGATAGTTGTAGCTTAGATTTTTTTACCCTTATAGGCTCACATGTGTAAACTAGGGGTGGAGGATGTCATGGAATGATCTTGTAGGATTGGTTAACACATGAACAATCCCTAGTTTTATTAGATAGGCCAACAATGCATTGTAGCCATTCCCCTTTTTTTTACCATGTGAAAATGAAGAAAGTAGCCAAATTTCTTAAATTCATAGTGTTTATGCATACACCATAGAAAACTAATATTGATAATAATTCCCATTATTTTAAGGTCATTAAGTATCCTTCCTTTGTCCAAGATCCTATACACTCACCTTATCTCTCCTATATGAACTGAGCACAAGCATGAAGTGATCTTTATGGTTAGGAAAGAGCTTGATGGAGGAAGGGGGTCAATTTTTAACTCTTTTAGATATAAAACACCTATATTCTTTCATCATATTCCTATATTAAACTCTATTTATAGACCCCTAACTACATATGACCAAGTATATATTGTACAAATCTATACAACCCTATAAACTCCTACAAATTAAAAATTCTTCACATTTTATCATGTTTCAGAACATAAATCACCATTAGTGGGAAGGTGGAGGGAAATAGGGGTCATAAAATGTTTGAAAACACATGGTATGGTTTAGGGAACTGAAGGGGCACATTTTCACATGTGTGGGGCTCATTTGGTGATGAATAAAGGTGTTGATTTGTGAAAAGGATAACATTTGATAATTAAATGGTTCAGTCATGGCATAATGGAATTTATGAAGAACTTTGAGGATGTTAATGGTGGTTTTAGTGGCCTTTTGAGGTTAAATATCATCACTTTAATGTCAAATACTCTCCTTTAAGATAATAGGTATGGATTCTAGTGAAGGTTTGAAGTGGATAACATTTCAATATCTATTAAAAGGCCTTTTCTATTATAGAATTTTTCCCTTATGAGATGTTTCTTTAGGATTTATCACTCCTAGCTAAAAAATGGGATCAACCCCAAGCTATGGGTATCCTATAATGGGGTTGAACCTCTAGAGAAGGTTACTTCCTCTTGGTAGATCACCTAAACTATTGATTCTACTTGGGAAAGGGATAGAAGGGTTACAAAGGATGAAAAAAAACACAAAATAAGGTGATGAACCAAACTCAAATACACTCCAAATTTCATGAAACTAACACCAAGGAAGATCAAAGACAACCCTCACTCACACAATCTCTCAAAATGGTCATTTTGTATCAATATTTCTAAAACTGGGCTCACTAAACAAGAGATGAGGCATGAAGGAGCATCAAACTCACACTACACCTTCATCAATGATAAAAAAAGGCACAAGTTCAGACCTACAAACACCTTAAAATACTTTTAAAAATATAAGAAATAAGGATAATCACCAAGGAAGAACACTCCTCAACTAGGTAAGCATGCACAAGTTAACTAGAACACTATATGTAGGCAAATAAATAGGTGAAATAAGTTATCTTATTACTTCAAGAGGTTGTTTTTAGAAAGTATATTCCATACCAAAATGAGGATCATATATTTTACAATGGAGAAGAAGAGGAATATATAGGAGAAAGGGGAAGGGAAAGGAGAAGAAATCTCTCAAAAATCAATAAATTTAATTTAACCACCTTCCATGGAGATCCAAAAAAGAATATTAATAGGTATATAAGTCTTAACCACCTTCAAACCACTTAGGCACTAATCTTCACTTAGAAAATTAACCCTCTAAAGTCAAAATGGTCTTCAAGCTCTCTGATTGGCTTAAAAAGGCACTAGAGGACAAAATTTGCTTGAGAAAGATGACATCATGCCCCACTAACTTAGAGAAAGGTATTAAAACATATACAAGTTTTATTTAATGCTCCAAATTTCTCTTCAACTCCCTTAAACTCCTCCACTTTACTTATACACCCCATATCCACTTAGTTTTTAGAAGCTACTCACAATATGGCTAGTCACCTAGACATTTAATGCTTGAATTAACTTTGAGGGTTAATATTTTTGTGATTTATTATTTTTCCCCAACTCATATTTTATCCTCCAACCTATAAAATTCACCATAGAATCTACAAATATCTTGGACTCCATTGATGGAAGTCTCCAAGCATGAGCCATCTTCAAATAATTATCATAGAACCTTGTTCCAAGGCCATTTATCACCATGAGATCCACTTTTAGACATTTATAATCCTTATAATAATCTATATCATTCATATGAGGAAGTAAATGAATATTTTAAGCCACCTTTAAGACCTGTAATAGTGGTGGAAATCTCTATTAAACCTACAACCATTCATAAATTATTATAAAACTTAGGTTTTTGACCTTTCAACTTAGTAAATCACATTATAAACCCATGGGAAGGTATAATAGTTCCATATAATGGTGATTCATATCTCATGAGGCTTCTTCCATGCATTTATACCCTTTTTTCTTTGGAGACCACAAAAATGGGCATTTTTAGGCCATTTTGGGCCTCCTAGGCACCCACACTTGCTAATTTCTTATAAAACTTAGGTAAAACATGATATTGAGAGAGTCCCCTACATTTTTTTAGGTTTTTTTGAAGTGATTTTAGGTCATTTCATGGGCTTATGAGTTAAAAAATCAAAACTGATTAAAATAGGCTCTTTGGTAACTCAAACAGGCCTACCTTCTTAATGATAATTTATAAAATATAGACCTCCATTACATATATTATTACCATTAATATTTATTCCATATAACCCTTAAAATTTAATTATAATATTGGGTTCCCATGTGAAATGTGTGCAAAGATATGTACATAAATAAGATTGCTTGTGGGCTCCTACATGTATTATGGACCTATTTATAGTCTTAACGATATTTCATAAACATAATTCACTAAAAAAACCTAAATAATTTATGGATTTAAATTAAATATGTGTCCTCAAAACATACTAAAATCATTTGGTTTAAATCCTCGTGAGGTGAAAGATATGAGCATTCAAATAGGGGGTCAAAATGAGTGTCAAGACTGAATGGTTTGATTTAGATCCTTAAGGACCAATATGACCTTTGTTTTGATTATATTTTATTTTAAAAACCTTAATGTATCCATACCATACCCTTAAACCTTATTATGATTCATATTGCATTGGTAGAGTCTACAAGTGACTCAATGTGATATGGGCCTTCTAGGCCTAAAATTAGTTTCTAGCCCTAATTGGCCAAATATGAGTTTTAGAGGTCTAAATTAATTTTATGATGATATAAAGAGATAAAAATTATTATTACATTTTTATTACCTTATCCAAATTGAATTCTCCTCTTTAAATGATCAAACTTCAACTTTTCTCTCCATTGTCTCTTAAGACTGCCTATGAGAATGACTTGTTTAGACTATGTGTGTAAGCTATTTTGAGGATTGAGATGTTATTTATACTTAATGAATATACATAAAACATTTTCTCATATTTATAACACTCTTTAAAATTATTCTCTATCTTATCAAATCCCTCTACTCTTTTATCTCTCTACCGTAGGGTTTTAAGCAGTCTTAGCTTGTAAAACCCTAAGTGACTGAGTTTGATGCATTACCCTACTAAATCTGAGCTATTACTCATATAAAATTATGATTAAATATAATTATAACTCTCCCTATACCTTCCAAATATATACTAATGTCTTGAAACACCTTTCAACTTACATTTATGTCATAAAAACTACACAATCCTGTCTTGGTTCTCATTTATCTCAACATGCCCTCAAGGAACTCTATATTTGGGACCTTACTATCATATTATATATATATATATATATATATCATATAAATAATTTATCATCATAAATTATTTCTTGAAAACCTATATATAAGTCTAACGTATTTGTCCTAAATTCAAACTTCCCAATAGATCATCTGGTTTATTTCATGATTGCTAGCAAACTGTATGAGGTATGTGTAACAATAATGACTATCTCCACCTATGTTATTATTTTTAGGATAATATAAATATATTTTTATAGTCTTAATTATTATATTTACCAAATTTTAGTTATTTATTAGACCATTAGACATCTAAAAATCAATAATTTACCCCAAACTAGAAATGGAGTTGACTGTGTTTTCACTATATGTAAACATGACTACGTGTAAACATGATAAAGGACTGAATTCTGGTCTAATAATTATTTATAGGATTTTATTAGTCCATATAAAACCTTCTTATAGTTTTATATATCCTTCACTAGTTACTTTTTCAACCTATGCATCCTATCATCACACCATGTCTCTTTAAGAAACCTCACTGTGACTATGGCTAACACTGTTATAGGTGGTTTTATGGAAATTAGAGGTGATTAATATATTTATCACAATAAATTGTTACCTTTTATACCTCCAAAGTCCATTTAATTCATCTCTCATCCATTTTTATAGCATATTCACTCCTAAAACAATGATTCTAGGCCTTACATAGTTTTAATACCATATATTAAGCCTATGTGTTGTATCTTGATGAGTTGGTTGTACTTATATTGGTCTTAAAAAACTTTGGAGATCTTAATTTTTCACTTGAATTGAATTTTTAACTTCATAATTATCTTCTTTAATTTATATGGTTTTTATTTTCACCTTGAGAGTATGTGACTATGTGATATGAAAATGACCACCTAGTATGGATGTAGGTGGACATTTTCATGATTGATCCTGGATTTATATTACTTGGGAAACCCTATTAATATGGTTCCTGACCTCATTCACATAATAAATTTCTCATATTAATCATTATATGACATGAAACTCCACTATTAGATCACTCTAATCTCATTCCCCAATAACTTGGACATAGGCTTATACTCCTATATGGCTGTAGGTGGATGTCATGAAGTAAATGACTATGTGTTTATGTCATTAGAAATTCAATGCTTAATATAAATCATTACACCATACCATGCAACTCTCAAACCTAGATATAACCTCATTGATCTTAAAGACATAATAATCTTTCTCACAGTCATGAGCTTTGATCTTCGATTATCATACTTCAAGAGCCTCACGAGGTTTGAAAAGACTCTATTATAAGTGAACATTATTGTGAAATTTTTAATTTTTGAGTTTTATTATAACTTATGTTCTTACCTTGATATAAATATCATATTCATCTCCTTTTCATATTTTATTCTTCATACCATCATTCTACCTTCTTGAAAACAAACCCATCTCTATCATATACTTGGTTGCGCATCAACTTAGGCCCTTGTACAGTATGAGTAAGAGTTTTGGAATGATTGGATGGAATTAAAATGTTTAAATATATAAATTAATCATAAAAAAATCATTAAATGGTCTCCATTAGTTTTAACAACCTAACTTGAAGGTCAAATTCTCTGAAAGTTTCCACTCATTATTTTTCCCACTCCTTAGGCTTATGATGCTTGTTTAGTAGGCCTATAATCCACCATTTTCTCTCTCATCAAGTATATTATGGGTATTAAACCAATTTTAACACTTAAATGACACCAAAACATATATCTATGACAAATTTAATTTCATTTCAATAATTATAACTCAAAATATACATCTTCTGGGGTTGCCTCAACTTGCCTTGTCAAATTTTTGAGCATGTGTAGGACTTTTTTCTTACATTTTCTTGAGTTTTATAAGATAATAAGACATAAATAACTTTTATTATTACCTATATGGAATCCCAAAACTATTATAATCATTTTTTTCCATCATTTATCAATAAAAACATCTGAAATCACCAATTTAGGCCTGTTACACACTAAAAAATTATGAACTATGAGACATATAGAGCAATAAATAGGTGAATATTGATATTTATACGGTATAAATACCTAATTATTATTATTTTTAACATTTAAATACCAATAAAACTGATAAAAATATTATATTTTATCATTAAATATTTTAAATGCCTCAAAAATGCCTTTTCAAACTATCTACATTTACATGCCAAAATATTGAATTTGGCCAACTTGCAATTTTATTCATTTCTCCTTGATATTTTTAATTTTATAACTATAAATATGGGTTTTAAAATTAATAATTACTCAAAAAATCTCACTTTAGGTTCAAACCATCTATCATACCTTATATTCCTCCAAGAAGCTTGCCTAGCTCCATGTTAACTATCAATAGATAAATATAGGACTGTGACAAAATAGAAAATTATTATAATATTATTGTAACAAATAAAATATATATATATAAACACTCATAATAATCAATTTTACCAATTTTCATGGTTGGATTATGCTTATAGAGGCCTTAAAATGTATTTTCCCCAAAACTAGCTAGTGGGTTACCTAAGTGAATGACTTGGACAATACCTTAGGTATGTAACAAAATAGAGGATGTTTACATTTTTATATGGGACAAATATATGTCATTAAAACAAAACCTAAGTCATAATTACCCTCTCTACCAAATTTTGAGGTTAGATCACCTCTCTAGCATCTTCAACCCTTCAATTTCTCCAAACTAGCCCTCAAACTTAGGACTATGTGTATGGACCGAGACAATCCAAGCATGTCATATGAAGTGTATGCCTTATATGAGGTTCAATATGTTAATTGGATATATAAATATATATTATAAGTACCTTAAAATTCCTTTAACCATACTTATAACTTTTAAAGTGTCTTCTTTAGCACATTGAAACCAAGTTTGCCCTTCAAATAGGCCTGTAGATGTTTTCAAAAGGTCTTAACATGACAAGATGGATTAGTATCTCATTTAGTGATCCTAACATATTAAAAAATACCATGAACATATTAAAATCTTAAAATCAGGTTCAAAACATATTTCATATCTCTATCAACACCTTATCTTGAAAAATGGATGATCCTCATATAGGCCTACCTATATATAGAATTTGATCCGTGTACAAACTAAGAGATTTTTAGGTCTTAAACTTGAGAAAATGATACCTCCAATACCAATATAATTCCCTTAACATTTATTTAATTTATTTTCAATCTCAAATTTCCCTCAAACACCCAAAATCTTCCTTGAAGTCTACTTCGGTTTCACCTCTCTTTAGTATGATTGTGGGTAGAGATTTTGGCCTAGCTGTAGGTGTTGATCTTAAGCATTCAAGACTGAAACATTGTATTAATGAGTATTTTATATATATCATAAATTAATTAACCTTATTAAAAAGGTTCCACCTACTCCTCTCAACCATGAGCTCTCATGATAATAATCTTTACTTTCACTTGTTAATGTCAAGCCATGATGGTTGTAGGTTAACACTGTCTTATACAAATTGAGAAGTAAAAGGTTTTAATTAAGATAAAAGATGTCTTGAGGCCTTTATTGACCCTTTATGAACTATAATTAACTTTAGGAATTATCAAATAACCATAATGAGTTTTGTATAACCATGGAAGGAAGACATCCAATTACCTTAAACAACTCAAAAATAGCTTTATCTCTACTATTAAGGGGTTTGCACGATTGTTTCTTAATCAAGACAAGATTTTCATGATTTAATATCTCCATATTCATTGGTAATTTAAAATTTATGATGCTATCATCACTTGGTTCTCATGAATTTCACTTAAATTAACTCTTCAAACCACTCATTAACTCTTTTCATTCTAAAATAGGGTTAAGACTATTGTAGATGGTGATTTTCCATATAAAACTTGTCCTTATTTGACTTATCAAGGCTCTTATGAACTAATAAATCTTTATTATCAATGTTCACTTGAGAAATTTTATGTTACATAAGGGAGTTGAGTGTCCATGATCTTGAACTGGGCTTCCTATGACACATCAAAATAATACTCAAACCTTTGTCACCTTAAAATGAAAACTATCTTAATAAAACATCCCAAAGGAGATTGTATTAAAATTTAAGGGTCAATAAAATATAATTTAATTAATTATGTGTGAAAAATACTTAAAAATTTAATTGATAACTTTATAATATGAATTTTCTTTCTTGATAACCTAGGTCTTGCTCTAAAATTGATCAAATGGACCATTCACAAGGACAACATAGGAAATAGGTTCTATGATATAATTACCTTATATTAAGGATATAAATATTGAAAAAAAAAATTAATAGGTCTTATTTTACCCTTACATAACTCCTATAAAACCATTCCTCTTCATTATATCCTGAAGCAAAAAAAAAAAAGAAACCCTAGACCCTATTTAGATGAATAGGCCATCTAGACACCCCTACACTATTAATGATTATTCATAAATATTGGGATATTAACCTACTAAAAAATACCATAAATTTTAATTACACTATGTTATATATCACTTACCAAGATATTATGTCCCAAATCTCTTTTTCTTGACCATACCAAGTGAAAATCTTAAGCCTTCCTAGAGTTGTCCAAGACTGCACCAAAATAGTTTTCCCTTAGAATGAAGAACCAAAATATTTTATATGAAATACAACACTTTTAAAAGTTTATTATGATTTAAAATACCTTTCCTTACTTTTGGAAACTCTATTGAGTTTTTAAAGCTCTATTAATGGTAGAAAACATGTTTCATGCCTAGTTTATAACCAATAGGTTTTCCTTGCTTCTATTGGTTTTTATGCTTTGATATGATTTCATAAGACTATTATAGGATATTATGGACACCATTAATTACTTAATATTTTATCTTATTCTTTTTTAATAATCAAAATCCTCAAAAACCTATTCAACCAGGGCTCCAAAAGGCCCAAAACTACATCTTCTTACACCAAAACTCTTCTCCTCCACTCCAATTGACTTGAAATGACCTTTAACATGTCTAAATAGATAAAATAAAATAAAATTAGGTATAATTAAGTTAAAACCAATTTTTACTCTTCAAAAATTCATTTTTTCACTTAAGAATTTCTATTTAGAAACCCCTCAAGTCATCTAATGCACTTTTGAGGGTATTTTGGGAGAATTGGCTTTGTTAGACATAATTTATGACCCATTAGAATATATGAAAATTTTTAAGAACCTATTTTCTACCCATAAATTATCAAACACCTTAGAAATTAGATAGATCCTTCACTTTTAGCTCAAGACCCATTTCTAGGCCTTTTCCTTAAAATCTCTAAATTTACCTTTAACCTTACTAAAGTGTTTCAAAAGAGTTTAAGGAACATGAGGTAGGAAAATGGAATTTGTATTATATTTCCACCATTGGATCATCCACTACAATAATATCCTATATAGCTCCGCACACCACACTAAGACCTTCTATGATATTATACTACATCATCAAGTTAGGACTAGTAAGAGACTAGTCATGAAGGCAAAAGGTCACTGAATGATCTAGGAGAGTGGCCTGACCCTTCTAGACAAAATTTTTATAAGTAGGAAAATTTTGTACAATATTTCTAGTGACTACTTGGGATTGCATGCTTGTCTATTTAAAAGACTAGTTACCTTAGTCTATCCATTGGGCTTATGGGGTCAAAAAAGTCTTTCTCAAATTGGTTTTTAATTGATTAAAAGGCTATAAATATTTTTTTTGTAACTCTCAAAATAACAAGGAAAACCCAAAATAAAACAAGAATGTGCTCAAATCACTTAGATAATGGAAACACACAATAAAATGGAAATATGCACAAGATACTTGGAGGGAAGTAGAAGACTATAAAATGTGTACAACTAAAACTTACAAGTACCTTCCTCCTAAGTCAAATGTGAATCTTTTAGCATCATTCATTTTTAATGGACAAGGATGGAAAATAATTTTCTTATGAGGCACCAAAATTGGTAAACTAGGATGATTGATTTCCAATCTTTTTAGTATGATCTCTAATGGATGAATTGAGACAAACATGTCTCTAATGTAGATAAAATCCCTTATTGGCTCAAGACTTGATTGATGTTGCTCATCACTCTTGATAAATCCTTGCATGAAGACCCCATTTAGATTCTTGGGAGTAAATATATTTTGTTCACTTGGTGGCTCAAAAAGACCATATTCTTCCACTTTATTCTTGTGTAAATTATGATTGATCATGCTTAGATTATCATTCTCATAGTTTTTTGTAAGGACATGTTTCTTATCCTCTTCAAACTCTTTGGTTATGTCATTGAACTACTACCATAACTCTTAAGGCTTGTCACTGGTATGTTTCTCAATTTATATCACTTGAGTAATTGAGATGTCTCCTTCATCAACCTCACTCAAGATTCCATCTTGTTTTTCAACTATAAATGAGGGTTGATTTGACCAACCAAGGCAAAAAACATCACACTTGTCTTGATCATGGTCTGGTTTATCTTCCTATAGTTCCAACATATCAGGGCTATCTTTAATTAATACTTTATCTTGAAGTGGACCAACCTCTGGTACCTAGTTCTGATTTTATTTTTCATCTATGTAGAATAGACATTTAGTAGTGTATTCAAGGTATACCCCATATTCATATTGAGGATTTTATTCTTCATGCTCTAATTCATTAGTGTCAAATCCATGCTAAGAAGGTTGGTCCAAACCTAATTTCTCCTCTTCTCATTGAAGTGGGCTTCCTATTATGATCTCTTCATCACAAACAATTGTATTATCCTCTTGTGGCTCACCTATGACTGTAAGCTCCTCCTTTATCCTTGGTAAAATAGTTTCTTTGTCCAAAAGGGACATGGTTTGATGGTGAAGATGTTTGCCTTACTTGAAACTTAGGAGAGTACTAATCTAAATATAGATCTTGAAAGATGTCTTTGGTGGATCTTAAGGAGGTGAGAGAGAGTCTTGTAACTATTTTAAAGAAATACCATTAAGATAAGCTATGCATAAACCAATTTATTTTTGAACCAAAACTTCCTCCTTCAAGATTGATTCTTGAGTCACCACAAACAACACCTCCTCCTTCATCTCTATATCTTCCTTGACTAATTTCTATGAGGTAAATGTATATGCTACATATACCTTGTTGTCTTATTGTTATTGAAAAGGCTTAAGAGAGAGTGTTTTAATTAGTGAAGGAATGGTATAAGTAGGATCATTGGAATAGGGTGAGATCCATGGTGGGGTGGATTCATGATCTTGAAGGAGAGTGTGTGTAAGGGTAGGATAGGGTAAAATAAATTGTTATGTTTTGATATGTTCTCTCTCCCAATGATCTAACACCCCTTTAATGGATAGTACCCACCCCTTCATCTCTAGCTTTTTAATATGTGGATAGTTACCTTATTTAATGGATGCCCACATACTCTAAAACTCATGTAATAATATCCTTATCCTCTCCATGGAATTAATGATAATTCTTTTCCAAATCCAATCTCCTTACTAATTTTCATGATTGTTCTCCTAGGTATAGTATTGCTTCTCTGATTATTGATAAGGATGGCCTTGAGAAGGTTGGATAGGGGGTTGATTTAAAGATCTTGGAGGTTGAGTTTGAGGCTATTAGAGGGGAGAGGATACATAAGTATGATTTAAATGAGTCTATTGATCTTCATAAGATATCAACACACTCTCCAAGCTTTGGACCATGCTTTTAAACCATACTTTATTCTCCCTCCCAAAAATTGCCCATTGTTCACCCTCATAAACTAAAGAGAACTCCTTGCCTCTTGTATAAAATGGATAGGGGTGACTAATAAAATTTATAAACCCCTAACAATATCCTTTAACAACTCCATATAATCTGATAATACTTACTTGAATCTTGACAAGGATGTAACAGGATAAACATAGTCTTGACAAGGGGGATTAGATGATTGATTTGATAGCCAAAGAGGCTGGTTATGGTCATGCATAGGTTAAGAGGGAGGTAAATTCCATGTTATGTATGACAGGTTACTTGAGGGGCTCTTCATGGAAACACATAAACATTATTATCCTGATATGAGTGATGTTGAGGTAGAGAATAAACATGTTGATCAAAAGAGGTTTGAGTATACATACCAAGGTTTTGATTTTAGGTACTTACATTAGATAACCTATTGTTGTTCATAGTGGAGTCACCATTTATGTTTGAAAACATTCCTCCAAAGGCTAATTTCACTAAAGAGCAACACCAAGAACCCTTTAGTGAAGTGAAGAATGTATTAATCCCATCGAATGCTATAGAAACTATTATAGCATAGAATTACTCACTTGTGAGAGGGTTATTCAAGATCTCTCACTCTTTTCTACAAAATGGGATCAACCCCAGGATGTGTGTATCTTGTGATGGGGTTGAACATCTAGAGAAGGTTGGTTCTTCTTAATAGATCACCTACACTAATGATTCTACTTGGAAAATGGATAGAGGGGTTGTAAAGGATGACTAAAACATGAAATAATGTGATGCACCAAACTTAAATACACTCCAAATTACATGAAACTAAAACTAAGGCAAATAAAATATAACCCTCACTCACATAATCTCTCAAATGGGCTATTTTGCATTAATATATCCAAATTAGGATCACTAGACAAGAGATGAGGCATGGAGGATTATCAAACTCACACTCTACCTTCATTAGTGATTAAAAAAAATCCACAATTTCAAACTTAAAAATACCTTGAAATACCTTCAAAAAGGAAAGAAATAGGGATAATCACCAAGGAAGAACACTCCACTAATTAATTATACACAAGCTGACTAGAACACTAGATGTAGGAAAAGAGATAGGTAAAATAAGTTATCTTATTGATTAAACAGGCTATTTTTATAAAAATAGGTAAGGATACTCCATACCAAAATTAGTATCATATATTTTACAATGGAGAATAAGAGGAATATATAGGAGAAAGGGGAAGGGAGAAGAAAATAAAGCTCCCAAAAATAAATAAATGCCATTTAACCACCCTCTATAGATCTCCAATAAAGAAGAAGGAGAGTTATATGAAGCTAAACCACCTTCAAACCACTTAGGCACTAATATTTACTTACCAAATTAACCCTTCACAGTAAAAAAGGTCTTCAATCTCTCCCATTGGCTTAAAAAGTCACTAGTAGACAAAATTTTCTAGAGGAAGATGACATCATTTTCCACTAACTTGGATAAAGGTATTCAAACATATATAAGTTTAATTTAATGTTCCAACTTATTCCTAAACTTTATAAAACTCCTCCACATGACTTCTATGCTGCACTCCATTTGGCTTCTAGAAGCTACTTGGCACCATGGCTAGTCACCTTGACATTTGATGATTGCATTAAATTTTAGGGTAAATTTTTTTTTGATTCATTATTTTTTAAAAAGTCATATTTTCTCCTCCAAATTGTAAAATTCACCATGGAACTTGAAAATCTCTTGGACTCCATTGATAGAGATCTCCAAGCTCAAGTCATCTTAAACTAGTTGTCTTATAACCTACTTCTAATGCCATTTGTCACCATGAGAGCCATTTTTTACCTTTAAAAGGCTTCCATGTATCCATATATTTCATGAGTAAGTAAATGAAGCTTTAATCTACCTTCAAAACCTACAATAATGGTATAAATCTATTTTAAACTTGCAACCACTCATAAATTAGTAGAAAACTTACATTTTTGACATTTAAACTCAAAAAATCACCCTATAAAACCATATGAAGGGAACATATTTCCATATGATGGTGATTAATGTCGTATTAAGCTTTTTCCATGCATTTATACCATTTATTTTGAGGCCTATAAAATGGGCATTTTTAGTCCATTTTGGGCCTCTTATGCATCCACACGTGCTAGTTTCTAATGAAAATCAGGTCAAAAATTATATATAGAGAGTTATATACATGTTTTAGGTAATTTACAAGTTATTATAGGTCATTTCATGGGCTTATAAGCTAAAAAACTCAAAATTGGTCAAAATAGGCTCTTTGGCAGCTCAGATAGGCCTACCTTCTTAATGATCATTCATAAAATATATAAATTTATTATATATATTATTTCCATGAATATTTATTCCATATACCCCTTAAACATTATTGATAATCTTGGGTTCCCATGCAGAAGTTGTAGAAATGCACATACATAAAGAAGTTTGATTGTGGGGTTCTACATACATTCTGGACCTGCTTATAGTCTTATTGATAGTTCATAAACCTCATCCCCTAAAAAAATCAATATTTAATGGATTTAAATTATATAATTTTCCTAAAAAAATATTAAAATAATTTGGTTGAACTCTTCATGTGGTGAAAGATATGAGCATTCAAACAAGGGGGTCGAAATGAGTGTCAAGATTAAATAACTCAACTTAGCTCCTTAAGAACCAATATGACATTTATTTTGATTAAAATTTATTTATTTTTATTTTAATTATGGATCTTTAACATCCCATTAAACATTATCATAATGTCATATTTCATTGGTAGATTCTACAAGTGCCTCAAAGTGATATAGGCCTTCTAGGCCTAAAACTAGTTTCTAGGCCTAATTGGCCAATCTGAGTTTTAGAGGTCTAAATGACCTGTAGGATGATATGATGAGAAAAAAAATAATGATTACATGTTTATTACCTGATCCAACCTATATTATCCTCTTTAAATGATCAAACTTTAACTTTTCTCTTCATGGTCTCTTAAGATTGCCAATGATAATGACTTGTTTAGACTATATGTGGGATATTTTGAGGCTTGAGAGGTTATTTATTATTCACAAACGACCTAAAAAATGTTATTAGAGTGATAAAAATCTTTAAACTAAGTCTCTAACTTATCAAATCCCTCTACTCTCTTGTCTCTCTACCATAGAGTTTTAAGCAGTTTTAGCTTGTAAAACCCTGGGTGATTGAGTTTGATGCTCTACCATGTAGAACCTGATATATTCCTCTTATAAAAGGATGAATTAATATCAATATCACTCTCCTTGTAGTTTAAAAATATTTATTGATGTCTTTAAATGCCTTTCAACTTACATGAATGCTATCAAAATTACACAAGCCTATCTTGGCTCTCATTTCTGTCAACATGCCCTTAAGGAATTCTATATTTGGGACCTGAATATAACATGATCTAAAAATCATATAAATAATTTATCATCATCATTAATTTCTTGAAAACCTCTTGATAATTCTAATGTATATGTCCTAGCTTAAAACTTCGCAATAGCTCATCTAGTCTCTTTCATGATTGCTAGCAGAATATATGAGGTATGTGTAAAAATAGTGACTATATCCACCTATGGTATGATCTATATAATAATATTAATATACTTTTATATTATTGATGATGATTTTTACCAAGTTTTATGTCTTAGTTAGACCAATAGATATCTTACAATCACTAATTTCCATAAAACTAGTAACGGAACTAACTATATTGTGACTGCATGTAAACATGACTATGTGTAAACATGTTAAAGGAATGAATTTTTGTCTAATAATTATTTAAAGGATTTTATTAGGCCATAGAAAACCTTCTTTCAATCCTATATAGTCTTCACTAGTTACTTTTTCAACCTATGCATTCTATCATCACACCATGTCTCTTCAAGAAACCTCATTATGACTATGTCTAACACTAATGTAGGTGGTTTAATTATAATTGGAGGTGATTAATATATTTATCACACTCACTTGGTACCTTTTATACCTCCAATTTCACTTGAAATCATCTCTCATCCCTTTCTCTATAATATTCACTCAAACAATGTTTTTAGACCTTATACAGTCCTAATTTTATATAGTAAGCATGTGTACTATAGCTTAGTGAGTCGATAGTAATTATATTGGTATTTAAATTTTTTTGAGATTTAAATTTATCAATTTAATTTAATTTTTTACTTCATAATTATCCTCCTTAACTAAAATGGTCTTGAGTTATACCTTGAGAGTATGTGATTGTGTGAGATGAAGATGACCACCTAATATGGTTGTAGGTGGACATTTTCATCATTGATTTTGGATATATATTATTTTGGAAACCCTTTGAATATGGTTCCTAACCTCATTCACATCATCAATTTATCCTATTAATTCTTATATGACATGAAACTCTACCATTACATTACTATGATCTCATTCCCTTATAACTTGGAGATAGGCCTATACTCTTGTATGGTTGTAAGTGGATGTCATGAGGTAAATGACTATGTGTTTGTGTCATTTTAACTTCAAAAATTAATGTAAATCATAAAACCATACCAAGTAACTCTAAAACCTAGATATAACCTCATTTATCTTAAAGACAACAATCTTACTCATAGTCTTGAGCTTTGATCTTGGATTAACATACTTCGAGAGCCTCATGAGGTTTGAAAAAACTCTATTGTGGGTGAAAATTCTTGTGAAATTTGAAATTTTTGAGTTTTATTATCATTTATGTTCTTCCTTTGATATAAATCTCATATCCATCTCCTTTTCATATTATATTCTTCATACCATCATTCTACCTTCTTGAAAATAAACCCCTCTCTATCATATACTTGGTTGTGCATCAACTCAAGCCCTTGTATAGATTGATTTAGATTTTTAGGATGTTTTGAGGGATTTAAAAGATTAAAATATTTACATTAATCCTAAAACATTAATTAAATTTACTCCATTATTTTCAACAACCTCAGTTTAATTTCAAACTCTCTGAAAGTTTCCACTCATTATTTTTCCCACTCCTTGGGCTTATGATGTTTATTTATCAGACCTATAATCTACCATTTTATCTCTCATAAAGTATATTATGTGAATTAAAACAGTTTTAAATATTAAATTACACTAAAACATACCTTCATTTCAAATTTCAAGTTATTTCATTGAGTATAACTCAAAAAATACATCTTTTGGGGTTGCCTCAACTTGCCTTGTCAAATTTATGAGCATGTGTAGGTCTGATTTTTTCCATATTATTAATTTTTATGAGGTCCAAATACCTTTTTATTTTTTAATTAGTATATTTAGGAACCCTAAAAAATATTAAAATCATTTATTTTTCGTTATAAATCAATAAATACATCCAAAATCTATAATTTAGGCCTACTATACACTTAAAAATTATGAATTATGAGACATAGGGAGCAAGAAATAGGTGAATCTTCATATTTATATTGTATAAAGACATCATTTATTTTTTTATAACATTTAAATACCCCTAAAACATTTAAAATAATTATATTTTATCATTAAATCCTTTAAGTTCCTTAAAAATGCCTTTTTTGACTGTCTACATTTGTATGTCAAAATCCTCAATTTGGCCAACTTGCACTTTTCTTCATTTTGCCTTGAAATTTTTAATGTGATCACTCTAACCAGGTGTTTTAATACTTATAAAAACCCTAAAATTCATCACAAACCCTCACATGAGGTTCAAACCATCTGTCATACCTTATAGCCCTCTAAAAAGCTTGCCTACTTCCATATTAGTTGTCAACAAACAAGCATAGGACTATGATCAAACATAAGATGTTCAAACTATTACTATGAAAAAACTCATAATCATCAATTTTACCAAGTTTCATATCTTGATTATGCCTATAGAGGCCTTAAAATGCATTTTCCTCAAAACTAGCTACTAGGTTGCCTGAGTGAATGACTTGGAGAGTTCCTCATGTGTTTAATAGATAAATGGATTATTACATTATTATATATGACAAATATATTTAATTAAAATATAACCTATGTCATAATGACCCTATATACCAAATTTGGATGTTAGATCACCTCTCTAGCATCTTCAACCCTTCAATTTCTCCAAACTAACCCTCAATCTTAGGACTGTGTGTATAGACTAAGGCTATCCAAGAATGTCATATGAAGTTTATTAATTGGAGGGAGTTAATTATGTTAATTTTATAACTAAATCCATCTTATAATTACCTTAAAATTCCTTCAACCATACTTATAAACTTTAAATATACTTCTTTAGTACATTGAAACCAAGTTTGCCATTTAAACATGCCTATACATGTTTTTAGAAGCTCTTAACATGCCAAGATAGATTAGAATCTCCTTCAGTGATCATAATCTATTAAAACTATCCATTAACCTATTAAAATCTTCCAATTATGTTAAAAACATCTTTCATATCTCTATCAGCACCTTATTTTTAAAAAAGGGTGATCTTCATATAGGCCAGACTATATATAAAATTTGATCCTTATACAAATTGAAAGAATTTTAGGTCCTTAAATTGATAGCAAGATACCTCCAAGGCCACTCTAATTATATTACCCTTTATTTAATTTATTTTTTATCTCAACCTTCCCTCAAACACCCAAACTTCTCCTTGAAGGCTACCTTGGTCTCACCTCTCTTTAGTATGGTTGTAGATGGGGATTTTGGCCTGGCTATAGGTGTTGATCCTAGGCCTTCAAGACTAAAATATTTAAATAAGGAGTATTTTAAATATATTTTAAATTACTTAAAATTATTAAAAATGTTCCACCTACTCCTCTCAACCCTGAACTCTCATGAGAACAATCTTTACTTTTAGTTGTTAGTGTTAAGCAATGATGGTTGTAGGTTAACTCTTTGCCTTGTATGGACTGAGGTGAAGTAAGAGTTTATCATAAATAAAAAATATGTATTGAGACCTTGATTTAACATTTATGACCTATAATTAAATTTATGAAGAATCAACTTAGCATAAGGAGGTTTTAATAACCATGGAATCAAGACACATCTAATTACCTTAAACAACTCAAAAATACCTTAATCTCTACTAATAAGGCTTTTGCAAGGTTGTTTTTTGATCAAGATAAGATTTTCATGATTTTATCTCTCCATTTTCATTGGCAATTTGAAATGGATGATGTTATAATCACTTTATATTCATGAATTTCACTTAAATGGACTCTTAAAACCACTCATTACCTCTTTTCATTTTGAGATAGGGTTAAGATTATTGTAGATGGTGATTTTCCATATAAGAAAAGTCCTTATTTGAATTATCAAGGATTTTATGAAATAATAAGGCTTGATGATAAATGTTCACTTGATAAATTTGTTTTAATATAAGGAAGTTGAGTGTCCATGATATTGAAATGAGATTCCTAAGACACATCAAAATAATACTCAGACCTCTATCACCTTGAAATGAAGACTAACATAACAAAACATCCCAAAGGAGATTGTATTAAACTTTGAGGATCAATAAACTCTCCTTTAATTAATGATGTGTGAAAAAGAATTAAAAATTTAATTGAGAACTCCAGAATATGAATTCACTTGCTTTATAACCCAAATCATGCTCTAAAACTCATCAAATGGACCATTCACAAGGACACCATACGAAATAGGTTTTATGACATAATTAACTTCCAAGAAGGAGATACCTGGTCAAAATAATTTGAATAGTTATTATTTGACCTTTTCATAACTCCCCTAAAACCATTCCTCTTTATTATATCCTAAAGCAAAGAAACAAAAGAGAACTTTGATCCTATTTAGATGAATAGGCCATCTAGGCAACCATGCACTATTAGCAATTGTTCAAAATAATGGGGAGATGAACATAAAAAATAATAAAAAAAAAAAGTGTAATTCCATTAGGGTCTCTATCAGTGACCAAGATATTATATCCCAACTCTCTTTTTCCTAATTGTCCTGAGTGAAAACCTTAGGCCTTCCTAAAGTTATCCAAGACTGCACCAAAATAGTTTTCCCTTATAATGAAGAACCAAAAAAATTTATATGAAATAAAAAACTTGGGAAAGATTTTTCATTATTTAAATGACCTTTCCTTACTTTTTTTAACTCTATTAATTACTTTAAGCTCCATTAATGGTAGAAAAGCTATTTCATGCCTAGTTTACAGCCTATAGGTTTTCCTTGATTCTATTGGTTATTAAGCCTAGATATGATTTAAGAGGAATAAGAGAGGATGTTATGGACACCATGGATTCCTCCATATGATATCTGAGCCTTTTTAATAATTAAAACCCTCAAAAACTTGTTCAACCAAGGCTCTGAAAGGCCCAAAATTGTATCTTCTTCAACCAAAACTCTTCTCCTCCACTCAAAATGAATTGAAATAATGTTAAACATGTATATATAAGGGAAAAAAAACCATAATTATGTGTAATAAAGTCAAAAAAATATTCAATTCATCAAAAATTCACCTTTTCACTTAATAATTTCTATTTAGAAGCTCCTCAAGTCACCTAATGCACTTTTGAGGGTTTTTTGGGAAAATTTGCTTTGTTAGACATAATTTTTGACCCATTAAAATATATAACACTTTATACAAACCTATTTACTTACCATAAATTCTAAAACACCTTGAAAACCATATAGATCATTTACTTGTCATTTAAGACCCATTTTTAGGCCTTTTTATTAATATATCCAAATTTACCTCAAACCTTGCTAACGTGTTTCAAAAGAGTGTAAGTAAAATGAGGTAGGGAAATGAAGTTTTTCTTATATTTACACCATTATATCATCCATTTCACTAGGACCCTACATATCTCCCCACACCACACCAAGACCTTCCAAGATACTACACTTCATCATCAAGTCAAGACTAACAAGAGACTAGTCGTGAAGGTAAACGGTCATTGAATGATCTAGGAGAGTGGTCTGATCCATATAGGAAAAAATTTAATATATAGGCCAATTTTGGACAACAAGGCCATATAACATGCTAAAATACATCAATTAAGCTCCCATCTACCTATATAATATCCATTAAACTTATTATCAAGCCATACCTCATCATACTAGATGGATTTCATGATAGTGTCATCAACTAAAAACATTTAGTCATCTCTATCATGGAAAATTTGGATTGTTGAGACAAATTCAAGGCATATTATGGACCTTTACACATGATTAATAATAATCAGGATACTTGACCATAAATTCAAATAGGGGGTAAAGATAACCATTATTTGTTTCATGACATGGCAAAACATTATACCTATTATCCTTGTCATGATAATCAATGACTCCTTTTGAAATATCTTAACACCTCAAGAACATAATAAGGATGAAAAAGTGATATTATTGTGTTTTTATGCATGGGTGACTCTGAAGGTTTAACTTGTCTACTAGTCAAAAGGATGTAAGATCTCTTTACCTATCAGTCTTACCTAGGTTAAAACTCTTTGACTCCACTATCATTTTATGACTCATACCTTGTAGACCTTAAGGACTATAACTAACTCAATAAAACACACAACAAGAAACAAGAGACAATAAAGACATCTAATAGAAAGCAACTAGAATATACAAACAACTAAAAAAGCATGTGCTACAACACTTAGAGGAAGGAAACTAGCTATTATGTACAAAATAATTTGTGATTTTAATAAAAATACTTGAGAAACATCCCATTGATAGGGATAGGGAGTTCTTCACCATTAATTTTGGATAATTAGAAGGCATTATTCTCCTTACATATGGTAATGATATATGGCCCACTATAAAGACTATCAAACTTTGAATGCTTACTAGCTTGGCATGGTCCTCATCCCACTTATGTATAATGTCACCTTGTTGTAAGGTATTATAAGAGGCTCTCTTTATGAAATTATATTGTTATTTTATATTGGTTATACCACATGGAATTCATATCATCATCCCTTGTCTCTTTTAGTTCCCTTAACTCATTCATCCTAACTTCCATTACATCACTCTCCATGAGTTCAAGTTGGTGTGAAATTTTTAAGGTGGGTAGCTCAATTGATATGGTAAATCTTAATTATTTAATATAAAAAATAAGATTTGGTGACTTAATAGTAGACCTCTTTGGATTAATCCTATCTATAAATAATTTAGTCCTTAATTTGGTGTGTCATCTCTTTGGTTGTCTTCCATTGTCCTTATGATCCTAATCATTTTCCTATTGGTGGACTCTACTACTCCATTACCCTATAGATAGTAATTAGATGAATAAATAAGTTATATTACATGATTAAAATCCAAATCACTCACTTTTTCACTACTGAAGGCCAATGCATTATCTGATTTGATGGTGGATGGGACTCCAAATCTAGCCACTAGGTTGTCATAAATCTCCAAAACTAAGTTCTCATTTGCCTTTTTAAGTGCAACTTCCTCCACCCACCTAGTAAAGTAATCAGTAACTATAAAAACCCACTTATTTCCAACACTATATGGGATATGAATCATACCTATAAAGTCTAGGCCCCATTACATGAGGGGTTGCTTAACTTTAATAGGATTTAAAGGCAAGGCAACTAGTCTTTGCTTCCTACTGAACATAAAACATCTTGGACACTTCATAAAAAAAGTATGGGAGTCCTTAAATAAACTTTTTAAAACATATCTTGATCTTATGATCTTTTATTTTTTGCTATTTTTTTCAAAGTTCCTTCCTATAGGCACATCATGAAACTATCCTAAAAGTTTGTCAGCTTAACTAGTCTCTACACATCTCAAAAACATGCCATCAAGGTCTTTCTTGAAGATAACCCCATAAAATAAGGTATAATTAATGTATTTTATTATTAAGTACCTCCTTATTATCTTATCTAAGCCCATATGACAACATTATCCAATTTTTAGGAATCTCACCATGTCTTGGGTCTAGCTAGAAGGAGATGTAGTTTCAACTGGTTGTTGATCATCTTGGATTTCCAAAACCACTTCCTTATCTTCCTTCACATTTATTATAATGTGTTCACATATTCCCCTACACCTAAAAAACATAGTAAACTTCACCTCTATATCATAATCCATGTACTTGGTCACCTAACCAGCCCTTTTTTCACTTAAGTCTATATTAAGGATGAAATCCTTAATGTTAGGGTGAACTACCATGACAAATATCTTGTTTTTAGACACCATGTGTCTAAAATTATTAAGGAATATCATGAATATAAGTAAATTATTTTAAAAAAAAATTATACCTTTATTCATATCCCTCCAATGCTTGGCTAAAGAAGGTTATGGGCTACTCTAGGCCTTCACTATTTTGTTTCATGAGCATGGTAGAAATAGTGTCACTTATAGATAAATCATACATGAAGAAATATTTTATAAAATTAGGGTTGAGGAGGTTGAGGGCTTGGGCAATTTCCTACTTGATGGCCTCAAAAAAATTCTTACCTTCCTTGGTCCATGAGAACTCCTTATGTTTCTTGAGCATGTGAGTTACATGCCTCATTGATTATGTAAATTTGGGTATGAATCTTATGATGAAGTTGATTTTTCCCAAGAAAATTTTCAATCCATTATTGTGTTTGGGTAGTGATAAGTCAAGGATTTCATTTATTCTTTTAGGGTCAATTGAGAGGCCATATTTTTGACACATGTCCTAGAAGTATACCCTTATGGACTACAAATATACATTTTTGGGGGTTTGAGACCCCAAACTACTTATACCTATCAAAAAAAACCTAAAATGTGTCAAGTGATCCTTGGGATCCTTAGAGAATATAGATATTTCATCAAGTTATATGAGCACCATCTCATTTATCATCCCTTAAAAGGATAGATCCATTACGATTTGAAAGGTAGACCCTGTATTGGATAGTCCAAAAGGCATCTTCTTGTAAGGATAAGTGCCTCACTTGGCTGTGAAGAAAATCTTGTGTTGATCATTCTCCCTTATTAATACCTAATTGTACCCTAAGTATCCATAAAATAGGGAAAACCTTTATGAACATTTATCTCTATGAATAATTTTATCCATAGATGGTATATGGTAGTTATTTATTAGTGACACCTTGTTGAGATCTCTGAAGTCCACACATAAAATTATCTCTCCATTCTTATTCCTCACAAGCACAATATTTTCAACCCATGAATAGTGTTTTATGGTGAAGATAATTTTGGATTCAATAAGCTTTATAAACTCCTTTATCATAAGGATCTCAATCTTGGTTTTGACTGGTCTTTGCTTTTGTCTCATAGGCTTAACACTTGCCTCTAACTCTATGGTATGATGAGCCAAAATAGGGTCAAACTAATTTAAATCATGATATTCCCAAGAAAAAAAAATTCAAATTCTTGGCATAATGCTATGAAGGCTACCTTATCCTCTTTGGTGTTCACCTTTCCTAGTTTGAGTAGTTTGTCTTTGAATATGGTGATTTTTTTCATAGTGTTCCTCCTTAGTGGATATGCTTACCTTATCTTTCCTTAGATATTAATATTCATTGAATATGATTTATAATGTTACCTAGACTTTAGGTAGTTTATTTGTTCTCAATTGAGTAATTTGGTCCCCAAACTATTTTTCTAATCTACCATGTTTCCTTGAGCATAATCTACCTCATGCTATAAGAAACGTGCAATTTTCTTATAATTTTAAAAAACTTACCAACTCACCTCATTATCAGGGACTGAATGTATACATACCACCTTGATTTGGTACTTATTTTTTATGTATTTATCTCTACTTAGTATGTCATATTGTGCCCTAATGGCTTCTAACTAGTCTATATGTTGATTGGCCTCTTTAGGAATGGAGAAATTTTTAAAGGCTTGAAATTATTCCAAGAGGTCCCAAACCCTATGTTTTTAGTCCTTAAAAAGTAGATTCTTGACTAAAATTTTACCTATCACCTAATATACCACTAATTCATTGTCCCCCATGGCTTTCAGAAGCTTGATGCCTCTCTTTATTTCCCATTATAGCCCATGGATGAGGGATTCATACTCTATTGTATTGTAAGTGAAATTGAATTGAAACCTTAGGGCATAAAAATAACTTTTCTTGGAATGGGAGACAAACATGACACCTTACCCACTTCCATTCTTGGATCTATATCCATCAATAAAAAGTTCCATACCCCTTCATGATCTTGTCTTGTGCTACTGACACTTGGTATGGCATCCCCTTATTCATGCATGTAATACACATCCAAAATTTCATCATCAATAATTTTATATGGATCATAGCCATGATTCTCTATTACCCATTCATCAAGGACCAAATTTGATATGCCTTCAAGTTTTTTAATTTGATCTTGGTCATTGGGATATCCATCCTCATCTAGGATATTAAAATTGACATTTGATATATTATGCATATAGGGTTATAAGTGGAACTTAGAGATAGGTTCAAACCTTATTTTAAAATTTGTCCCATACCTAGTCCTAAACACCATATATGACCAATCATAAGAGAGATAACCCCTATTTTTGTAGTTAAATCCCTAGATAATCATAAGGTAGAGTAGAGAGGGAGGTCAACTAATACTATATATTGAGATATAGTGCAATTAAGAAAAGTATCCAAGATGTTTTTAAGGTCTTTAAGGACACCAAAAATATTTTTGGGAGACCCATATAATTATAAACCCCCTTTTTCATTTGGTTCATACTTTATCCTTAATTTATTCACTATGGACTTAGGTATGATAGAAGTGCTAGCCCCATTATCTATCATCTAATTATGCACTAGGGAATCACTTATGATGACATAGATATTGAAGGTAATGGGTTTGTATACCTTAGGTGATTAGGAATCATGAATTTTATTGGAATTGATAAGAACTGCACCCACCTTTTCTACTTATTTTTCCAAGACATGGAGTTTGAAAAGCTCATCTTGAAGATCTTTTTGACCTAGAATTAGAAAGGTGTCCCACATATGGATAATAACATGGGACTTTTTCGTATGATCCATAATTCTAAGATGAGGTATGGCTTCTTTAGACTATAACTTAATAACAATAGTACTACCTGAAGTTTGTGTGAATTGAGGTATGAAATGACCTCTTTGATTCTGCCCTCTCCCATCTTACATTTGATGATTTAATGATGCCTTAGGAGATGGATCTTTAGTATTAGTTCCTTGAGGTGTTTGATAAGGTGTAGAGGCTTACCTTTCAAGTCCTAAACCATCACCAATTGCCTTTATCTTAGCCCTTGTATGGGCTGCAACTAAATTGTTTACATTGATTACATTTTTACCCTCATTTATTACCACTTGTTTAAAGGAGTGATCACCTTATTGGAAGTTAAAAAAGGTAGTTGTAGATGTTACTTTACTTCTAATTTTATATTGTTGACTTGGAATCTTAGCTTGAGTCATGAAGAGAGTGTCCCCATGTGGCATAGGAGGACCTTCTTTATGTTGTGCAAGAGGTTTATTGTCATGTGTTGGAGGAGTTAGACCCCACTACATGAAATATGCTTGAAAAACATCACCACTTTTATCCATTGACATATCATTTAATAACCCCATTAATCAAGTTAGTAACCCTCTTAAGCATAATTATTCTAAGTTAGAACTAGGGCTCTAGAACTACAAGCTATAATGGGGTTATAGATATTATATGGCCTTGTTTGAGTGATCTTCCCTTGACCTTGTTAATTAGTTTGATATGGAGGTTTTTTATACTAGTAGGTATGATAGTGGGCTTGGTAGCATGCTTTATAATGTCTTTGGGGTGGAATTTGTTTCCTCTCCAAGGGTATTATCTTTCTTTTTTGGGCCTTGATAAACCCTTCAATCTTTCCTAACCTATCTACTTGATTGGCATTTGTATGATCATGGTTGGTTGGTAGTGTTAAGGAAGAAATCAAAGGCATGAGGGGTTGAATTTCTAATAATAAAGGCATGATTGGTCTTATTTTAAACTTTCCTTCTTAGATTAGATAATTTTCTACCCTTATTGCCATCTCATAAGCTTTTGGTAGAGTGCTTCCTCCTATGGACTATATCATGGTTGCCACATCAAAAATTAGGGTTCTTAAGTAATACAATAATTCATAATTAGAGGTGGGCTTGATGACTATGGAGATCTTATCCCAAGTTTTTTGAAACCTATAGTTAAAATATATCATAATATCTTAGGGTGCTCTATTAATTATGGTGAGTTACTCCACCAAATATATATGGTCACTCCTTTCCTCAAAGTGTTTGCATAAATGTTCCCTAAATTAATCCTAGATATTGATGGATGTAGGTGTTAAACCCCTATACCAATGGAGTGCCTCACCCTTCAAATAAGTATCCAATAGTCTCATAACCAAATTTTCTTAGGTCATAATATGGACTAAGAATAAATTAGATATGTATATAATATGTTTTATAGGGAGAGTTGAGTTTTATCATGTGAAATAGGGAAGGATTTTAAGAGCAATAATAGGTATGTCATCAAACTAATTGAGGTTTAAGGGGATTCCACCATTGAAGGTCATAAAGGATCAAGCCTAAGCCTAGTCATTAGAGGTTTAGGGTTTACAATACTATTTATTTGAGCATAATTAGGGGATTTATGGGTTGTAGGATTGGGGTTAAACCAAGGATATCTCTTTTTCCTAGTAAATTCCAATGATAAATAAACAAATTTAGTCTCCTTACCTTTTGAATAAGATCTTATGACAAATATTTTCATGAAACATGATTGAATATCTACCACTAAAAGTTATGAAGCTCCTTGATGTCATCTAAGTCTGTATATGCATAATCTAACTCACTTGAATGCTGGTACCATTGGGCATTCCATAACTATTAACACTCCAAGTTGTACCCTTTGAAGAAGATGGTTCAATTCTCTTTAATCTTGGGGTAACATGGGACTGGTCTAAAGGTTATGGGTGACCTATAGGAAGAATAAATATCTAGGTTATGGGGTTATCTCCCCTAGTACATCAACTTAATATCACTTCCTAAGACTAATGATGTTGGGATGAAAATAGATAGAGTGAAAACATGAAAAGGAAACCTATTCTAAATATGGTGATGCCCCAATATTTATTTATCATCTCTTGACTAATCTTCAAAAAACACTTTATGAATTTGATGAAAGACTAAAAACTAAAATAGGATCCTTGATGAACTCCTAAGCATTAGTATTTCATGTGAAGTCCTTGTGGAATGTCTAAAACTTTAAAGCAATGGAAAAGAGGCCTACTTGAGGCACTACTAACCAGCTCACTCTTCAATACAACTACCACACTCTTTTCATTTCCCTGATTCAAATAGCTCCTCCAAGATCCATAGAAAAAATATATACCTTTTGTATTCCTGAGTCTACTTTTAGGTTTTGGATCTGTTATTGAGGTGGAAGTGGTGTCTTGAGACCTAGATGTGTCTTTAGGTCTTGTAATCTTAGACTAGGTGTTAGAACCTTCACCCACCTATAGGTGCATGCATTTATAGCTTCAAATTTTTAAAAGTATCCTCCTATTCCACTCCCCATATTTTTTACTTTTTCTTATTTTCTCAAACCATCATATTAACCTTTCTCTCTCTTAAGCCTACCTTAATCATCATTGTCGTCTGTATGGGCTTGAAATAGTTTATGTTGGTGATCTTATAAATTTCCTATAGCTCCTTATAGAGATGGAATCAAGGATTCAAATATCATATCTCATGTTTTGACTACATCCTTGAGGCTTGTCCTTTTTAACTTTGTTAGCAAGATTTATTTACATAGTCATACAAGAAAGCATGTGTGTCTTGGGTATACAACCCAAACTAGGTAGTCACCCTAGACTGGTATCACCATCATATGAAGGATTGAGATATACATGTGTCCTCATCACCCTAATATTCCCAATTATATGTTATTGGCATTATAATTTACTCTAGTCATACATTCTAAACTAACTAAGTGATCATAACTCATTGTATGTACTTGATCCATTCTCTTGATCATCCTTTCAAACCTCTTACCTCTGACACCATTATCTAAATGTTATGATCACTATATTATCTTGAGTTTTTTCCTTTCCATGGAACACTAGGTCTCATATTCAAGGTAGGACATAGACCATCAATATCATTATAGGTAGTGGTATATGCACATTGACTATTAAGAGAGCTTTTAGGTAGGTCTCTAAGTAAACCTATGTCTTCATGCCATGTTTAAGACCCCAAGGGGTATTAATTGAATCCAAAACCATATAATTAAGACAAACACTTTATTAATCATGGACCCTTACTTATGTTTAAGGATCATTTACATATAACATCTTGAGGGACTTTGAAAAGTGGATCTGAGTTGTCTACTATAGTTGGTGATCATGTTCTCTTAACAAGGCTTAAACTTACATACATCCATTTTATTATAATATTGATTACATTTGATAGCCTTATGGATTATATATAACTTATTTATATTACTTGGACTTGGTTATAGGGTTCAAACCTATGGGTGATGATTGTTATGGTAAAATGGAATTTGAAACCTAGAACTTAGGGCCTATAATGAGGTAGTTTGATAGTGATGAGGCTATCAAATGGTAGAGGATATTTGAGGGATTGGATTAGACTATGTAATGATACCAAAAATGATTTACAAGGACCCTGGGCATATGTACAGACATAACTAATAGATAAAAACACTTGGAGGTTATCAATCAAGTGTCTGTAATGAGAAATGGAAACCTAGGGCTTTATGAATACATTATTTTTTGTTAAACATCCTTAAATTATGTTAAACAAGAATATGAAGGCATTGGAGGGTAGATTGAAATATTATTAGTATATGAGGCCATAATAAGGTTTGAATAGCTTTAGAGAAGGATATTTTTGTATGGATACAACACTCCTCTACTATCCTTCACTATGTTCTGATAACCTCTAATCCATTATCATGTGACATATTACCCTTCTTAGCAGTGAAATCCATAGATGTAGGTAGTCTCACTTGAAAGAATCATTTGATATAATTTGAGGTTCATCTCACCATTAAAATTGATTTAAGGAGATATAAATAACTTAAATACACCATCATTACACTCAAAACACTATTCATTCTTAGACACATGCACTAAATACCCCTTTTCATCGATGAAACCTTGATTTTAGTCTATAGATAGTGGAAACTTAGATTTTTATTACTCCTATAAGATCACACATGTGGGCTAGTGGTGGAGGATGCCATATAATGACCCTATAGGATTATAGAAGATATTAAAAATACTTAGTTTTATCAGATAGGCCAATAATGCATTGAAACCATCCCCCTTTTGTTTGCCCTATGCAAATGAAGAAGGCAACTAGATTGCTTAAATTATTCATTTTTTTCATACAAAACACAAAACTAATCTTGAAACTAATGCCTATTAGACCAAACATTCCCCTTTTCCTTAAGAAGAAATGGGGACCAATTTTGTTTGATTTAGCCTTGTTTGGTAATTTTTCCTCTACATACTTGTGGAAGTTTTATCAGATTATTCCTTAATATATTCAAGTAAAAACAATGATATTTCATATTTTGGACTAATGTATTAATTTATTTCAAGAGTTTTGTATTTATGTAGGTTTTGGGACTTGGTTTTATTTGAAATTATTTTGTTTTAAATTTTTGGTATTTGAAAATTTTGGTCGGTACTTATTTTCAAAAAAATTGTTCATTAGAGAAATCATTTAAAACTTGATCATTGAAAACTTTTTGCTTCAAAACTTATGTTCATAATTTAGAATTTCTATTTTGAGTTTCCACGTCAAGCATTTTGTTTGGATATTTTATTCAATATTTGTTCATCAATTTTTTTTTGTGACTTGTGTTTGGTTTTTATTTTGTTTTAAGGTTTCCTTTATAATAGTCTTCATCAGAGTTTTTGTATCATATATTTTATTTAGACATTATTGTTCAAATGATGTTCTAAATGACTTGGTTTTTATTCAGAACTCATTATAGATTTTTTATATTAGAACTTTTATTTGGAGATTTTGATTGGACATTTTGTTTGAACATTATTTTGAAAGATTTGGTCTTCAGACATTTTTTTTGGGTTTTGTATTTAGATCCTTCCATTCATGATAATTATTAGCTTGATCCCAACACAAACCTAACTCCTGACTACTAAGATCCCTCTAGACTTAGATGATGAAGTAGAACTACTTCTTGATATTTTCCAAAGAATGTAAAGACATGAATTTCCCAAAAACTAAACTAACAAGATTTAAATTATGTAGGTAAATTAACTATATGAATGTTGGACATTAAAAGTGCACAAACTAAAATTTAATGCAAAAAGGCTATATCAATGATGCATGACCATTAATGTGTTCATTTGATTGAAAGAAAAATTTGAGCTCGCTTGATACTATGAAAATAAAGCCCTAGCCACCTACAAATCCATTTCAAATAAGTAACCAATGAAAAATTAATTTTCACACTACATATAAAATAACTTTGAGAAAACTAGATGATTTCAATAGCTTCATCATCTTGAATAGTTGGAGGAGTACTACCACTATCCCCATTCTCCATCAAATATTCCATATAGTTTATAGACATAGTGTTTGATGCATTAATATTCAATGATAGATTTTCTATTTACTCAAAATTATGGGATGTCATTGATGTTTTTGATGCATTTTCACGTGAAGTAAATCTATCACTTGCATAGTGCCAATTAATTACAAACTTATTCGCTCTCAAGAGATAAAGATTGCACTTTACAATGGCTAATATTGAGGTTATGACATGTATTGACCTATTTTAAGACTTTTTCTTTATCAATGGGGTGACTTAAGATGCCTTCTTACATCACATGGATCACTAAATGGTTATGGCTTGCATCTATGGTGTTGATTTCCAAAGGTACTTATCTATGCTAATTTTAGATGAAATATTTAATAAGCACATGTTTGTAACATGGAAAAATCAAAACCCAATTGTTAAAGTTTTGAGCTTGTGGATTCTTCCTATAGATAATATGGTCTTGAAGGGAAAATCCCCCACCCCTATTATCAAATTTGAAATGTGGGTCGGTATAGGGATAGCCTTGTTGAATATACTATATGACATGCCAAGTATATATTTTATTCACTTGGACTGAGTCTAACTTCTATACATGTTGATGACCTTAGACATGACTTTTGCCTTAGGGGAGATCATCATCCTCAAACTAAGGGATTAATTTTTTCATAAAGGAAAAACATATAATTTAACAAGCCACTTTTACATGATGTCATATATTCTCAATTCAATAATGGGAATAGTATATAGGGACCTTAAGGAGCTTTAGATCCCAGCTATTGAATATGTAAATAATCACATTTGTGATCACTATCAATTCATGTAGATATATTATTATGAAAATAATATCATGCAAATTACATAGGATGTGTATCCCCAGGTATGGTAATCAATCCATGAAGCCCTACTACTCAAAATTTCAAAGAGCATATAAGATACACTAGCTCCTTAGGGTGACTACTAGTTATACCTAGACTATATGATGATTATGGTCATTATTCATAAGGTCAACCCTCTTTGCCTCCCCAAATTATGTGCTAGATAAGCTCATAGAGTAATAAATTACATATCAACTTTAGTGGAGAGTGGAAGAGGATTTGATAAAACAAAATAAAAGCACATTTTATGGATCCCACATGATCATAGGTAGAATGTGCTATATAATGAGGAATTATTTCAAGGATGTAGGTAATAAGATTAATCACTATCAATTACCCACTCAAACTCATAGAGACCAGGATTCTCATGGTTGAATACAAAAACATATACAAGGCTTTGGTATCCCATACCAACATGTTCCATATGACCATGAATTTCTATTCTTAAATGCAAAGGATGGTCCCTAAGTCATAGAAAGGGCACAAATTGTAAGTCTAAAATAGAATCATTTAAGTATTATTCAAGGATACCCTTCAAATTTTAATACAAGAGATGCATAAAAGGCTACCACCTCCTAGAAGATGGACTAATTCATAATTATGGGGAAACAAACCCTAGAAACAAATAGAGGAATAAGGGGAGACTTCTAGAGAAGTTCCCCAAGTATTAAAAACTATCAAGAGAGAGGCTATTTTGGATGAAATTAATCACATGATATCTCCCCAAATGTTGAAGCCTATGAAAAAAGAGATTATTTTGAATGAAACTAAACATAGGGGGGCTTAAGAGGATCCAATTAACTTGGAATTATCTAATGTAGAAGGTGAATATCACTTGTTGTATCACCATTATATACATCTACAATGCAAGAGGTTATTACTACCTCAATTCATCAAGGTTATCCTTAGCTCCCAAAGCTACAATTTTATATAAAAGGAATCCAAAGGCTCCTCCCCTCGTAGAGAACCTAACTATTTATCAACCAAAAATATGTAAACATTCAATTCAATATTTACTAGTAAAGCAACAATTAGAGGAAGAGGAGGAATTATAAAGAGCTAAGGAACTAGTCTTTATAGCTAACAGAGGGAATTAACCAATCAAAAAAGAATAATTAGCTAATAAGGCTAAGCCTTCCATAATTTCTTCCCAATTTTACTCTTTTATTCCCATTTTTGGTTCAATTCCCATTAGTGATGCCTTGAAAGTACCTTTGCTTACTCTAAAAGTGGAGGATGTTTCTTCTACCAATGTTGTTTTAATCTCTGCCACAATGCTAGCCATGTCCATTATTACCACCATTATTAACATTCCCTCTAGGATTATTAAAATATAAACTAAGATCAAAAAAATGGCCTCTAAGAAGATTGAAATAGCATTGGCCACCTACCAAATCCATGTATCTTCCACTCAGATCAATCTACCAATACCTTTCACTAGATCCTCCCAAGATACTACTATCATATCCTTAAGGAGGGCTAAAAGAGGTATATAAGTATATACATTCCATCCACTCCCCCAATATGGAGGTATGATTGGTCTAAAATCATATATCCCTCCCTTCTTGACTCAATACTTAAAGAAGCCTCAAAACAATCAATCGAATATCTAGAGGTGGAGGCTATAGTTGAGGATACATAGTCCATAGACCCAACCCAACTATCTATCCCACTATGGTTAGTTAATCTTAAATCAAAGTCTTCCCAAATCTTAATTTAAAAATCATAGAACTCCAATCCATAACATCCTTATTTTATAATCCCTCAGGAAGCATCTAGAGAGTTAAGAAGAGGAAATTAGAGGATGAAGTTGGGAGGGATATTATTCTTGTGGAAAGATAAGAAGTATTTACTTTGTCTAAAATAAAGAAAATATAGATGGCATAGTTCACATATATAAAAGACTTCAAGTCCATCGTTGAAACCCATAAGGATGTTATGATAGCATTACATGAGGGGATAGAGATGACTAGGCTAAACCTAGAGCAAAAATTAGAGTAAATAAAGGAAAAACAAAAAATAGTCCATATTTATCAAGGAATTGGTACTGAATATTAAAAATCTAAATAAAAATGTTACAATTATTTAGAGGTAATGAGTGCAAAATTGTCCCCCCATATTAAAATAATTAATTAATTAATTATTTTAAAGAAGATGAAAATAAGTTAAAATTATTAATTTTGTACACTACTAATAAGTCATATATCCATCTGGACTTAATGAAACCATTAGAGGCATAAAACTCCCTCAATTTGGTGGTGATTAGAATATAAGAAGCTAGAGAGTGGGTTACAACAATTGGGGCAATGATGCCCAAGTATCAATAACATGAAACTCTCATCTTGAATATCTTAGATGATTTAAATTATCTAATTCAAGGGACAATATAGGTAAGCTTATTAGAAAAATTAATTTTCATCAACTCCTTCAAGAAGCATCTAAAATTTTCAAGTAGAAACTATAGGGATTGATACTTGATGAAACTAAAGACGAGTTGAGTTTTATGAGAAATAAGGTGATGAAAGTTGAGATTCAAGATCAACTTATAGAATATGTAATTAGAGTATTAAAATCTCCTTGAATAGGTCAATAGGGTCTATAGACCCTCATTACTTAGACATCATCAGGTAAGAGCATGATGCAGGACAAAAATGTTATCTTGAGTTGGAGGTGAAGAAGAAGACTAACACTACAACTTCCAGTTTAATGCCAACATCAATAGTAATGACTCCCACAAAAGTTAATGCATCCATGTAAACACCCACTCAGCCTTTGTTAAAAGGCTAGTTTTGTGCATGTCAATTCAATATAGCGGCATTGAGTTTTGTACTCATAGTATACTTTTGTTAGAACTTGAATAGAAATTTATTTAAAATATTTTTAATTATGTACACATTGCATCACATTTTAAAGGTTAATTTTAATTTTTGATAACTGTAAGTTAACTATATGTATACATTACATATAACTTTGAGACTACAGTTAGAACTAAGGTTCTAATTACACCATGTAATCTCAACTTTCATGCACTTGGAGGATGAGGAGACCCCTCCCAAATTCTATTTAAACATATGTAACCCTCATTTTCAAGGGTCAAAAATTCAATATAGAATCCAAATCAATTTTGACTATCATAGATGTGTTGGTGTATTTTATCTCCAAATTCTATGTAATTAGGTTTAATATTTTTTGGTTGTTTAATTTAGTAATTTTTAGTGTGAAATAGATGTGAATAATTATTCTTTTTATGATTAATATGTTATTTTCAGATGTGCGATAGTTATTGAGCAATTAGAAATTATATTGACTATTTACAAGTTAATTATCTCATATTTTTAAGTGTGTAGAGGTATTTTCAATGATATAGTCTTTTATGTATATCCAAAAACTATCCCAGATACATCCTTGGTTTGAGTCATAATCTCCTAAGTATGGGTGTGTAATAGCTACTCTAAAATGAGTAAACTTTCACCCAAACCTCTAAGTTTTCTATATCGAACTATCCTAGACTACATGACCATGTTTGTATGTGTGCGCAATAGCTTCTAGTAACAAACATTAGTTTTGAAATCACTTGTCCACTAATAATATATCCTAAGAGTTAATTTCTAAAGTCATAAACTCATTTTTTTCTCTACCATTCCATATATTTTGAGTTTACTTTTGAGATCTATCCACTCTAGATTAATATCCATCCACCTACCAGCTTGCAAAGATTTAATTTTGTTTTAGAGACCATTTGTCCATTCATAATCCTAATTAACAACTTACATGCCCTACCTACTATTCCATTACCTAGTTGTAAAAATTACATACTTGTAACTCATGCCTTGGAGTGGAGTTTACCTCCATTGAGATCTTGAAATGTTAGAGGATACCTCATTATGAATTGATGTGCATAAAAATTGCATCAATATTCCTTTTGGTGTTAGAAGGAAGTCCTATCTTTCTGATAAAAGAGATTAGTTTCTATGTTGACTTACACTAGAGTCACCTAGGAGAGTGACTAGATCTAGTGCTCAAGTTATTCTTCTACTCTCACCTTTACTAAATCATAGAAGGCCTAGATTTATACCAACTACCCCTATTAACAACAAAGATAGAACACCTTCCCCAATAATTAAAACTTCCCATGTTAATCATCCTATGTCTCAACCACTTTGGATATTTTAATCTTATATTTCCATCTTAGGGTATGTACATGACCTATCGAGGAATCCTAAAAAGTATCTACCATCCTTATCTCCTTCAGGAGGAAGAATGGTAGAAGAGCACATCAAGTCTTTCAAAGATACATTGATATTGATGAATTTTATTAATGATGATGTTGCATGTAGACTTTTTAATTTCACACTAATGGATACTACTTATGATTGGTACCTTAATCTACAAGATAATTATGTTACTTACTAGAATGCATGTCAAGCTTATGATTGGTACCTTAATTTACAAGAGAATTATGTTACTGGAATACATGTCAAGATGCATTTATAACATAGTTTGGGAAAATCACCAGCCCTATTTTGATATATCATCACTTTACTAACATGAATATGGATCCCAAAAAACCAATATAGTATTTCAATTAAATATTTTAGAATATGTGTACCTGGTTAAGCCTGGCATATAAACTAGCAAAAGTATTGGCATTAAAAATATACAAGAATGCTCTGGATCTAATTACTATGGTCTTCTTGTGAAGGGATACTTCTATCAACACTTTATAATTAGACTATAAATAATATATAATAATTAATATATAACTTAATCCTTAGGTTCCTAAAACACCTAGTATCAATAATGGCCTACCTTATTTTAATCTAGTTCTACATGTTAAGAAGAATGTCCCTGTGTTTAATCAAAATTAGTTACATAGACCACCTCCTCTGATGAAAACATCACATCCAAATTATAGTTTCCTAAACAAACATACACCTAGCAATGGTTACTATAAGAATAAGCATATAGATACATCATTTATTATAGTTATCTAGGGCATAAATTTTACAAAAGTAGAGCTAGATGCCATATAAAAAATGGTTCATAAGTTAATCAATGACTTCTTTGGCATGCAAAGAAAGATAGTAAATGTTAATGGCCCAAATAACAATCATAATTATGGGTTATAGAGGTATAATATACCATTTAATAGGACTATAAATAATATATATTGGTCTAACAAGCCTCCAAAAATAAATATATTAGAGAAAACTTTGCCTAATTGGTGCAAAATTCATAGCACATCTCAGCATGGTGAACTTGATTGTGTTGAATTTTGTGCAAATTTTGATATCTTTCAAAGAGAGGTTGTAAGGCAAGATTTTATGCATAACCCACTAGAATTACACAAAGAATCTAACCCTTCAAGTACCATTATGTTCTTTTAGACTCATGAGTTTCCTTTCTCGAGTGAAGATGATAATTTACCATAGCACAAAACTAATGAGATCCATGATTTCCAACAATTCTATAAAGGTGGTTACAACATGAAGAACATGTAACCTTTCACAATGTCTACTCCTCCAAAAAATATGGCCATTATACTAAATCTAAAAGATGATAATAATCCACCTCCCCCATAAGGGTATGATTAGCCTCAAAATAAAGAGGAACATAGTAGAGGTGGGTATAACATTGATGAGGACATGAATAAAATCAAAGCAAACATCACCCTTCATTAATTAACTCAAATTATTGAACTAAAAAAATCTATGGAAGTATATCATAGGGAAGGCCCCTATGGAAAAGGCAAAGGCTCCTATAGATAAAATGAAGGCTTCTAACACCAATGTCATATATAAAATCAATTTAGAGGTTCCACCCTTTTTGTTGACCATTTGGGCCTTTAGTAAGCATATTCATAATTGGTTAGTCAATTTTGTATCTTCAACAACTATGATGACTACTTTTATTTGCCAAAATCTTGACGTAACTCCAAGCCCATCAAAGAGAACAATGCCATAGTTGGATAAAATAGTGGTACTAGTGATTAGAGAGATCACTAATGTGTGTATTCAAGTAGTACCTAAACCATGAGAATAGATGACTATCGACATCCTTATAGTATATATACTTGAAGGGTATGGGTTTTTTTTGAGTAGGGATTGGTCTAAAAAACTCAATGGATACCTCTCAATAGATTTCTCTCACATTTGGCTACTATGGAGAGGCCTTCCAAACCAAATCTAGATTTACTAGGTATCAATAATGAAGTATCCCATCACAAAGTAAAATTTAAAGAATGAAAAAGGTAAGTTATGAATCCCCTAGCCTTGGTATTTATAATTTAACTACATGAAATGAAATATAATATCTATAATATTACAACCCTACTTAGCTATGGATTCTTCACTTTGATGGTGTCATATCTAAATAGTTATTAGACATAAGAATTGAATTGATTAATCCATGAGGGAAGAAGTTCCTAATAGCATACAAATTATAGTTCCTTTGCACCAATAATAGAGATGAATATGAATCATTGATTTTGTGATTTCACTTTGCACTCAAAAATAATGTAAAGTGGTTATTAGTATATGAGGATTCAAAGATGGTAGTAAATAAGGTTAGAAATAAGTACTAGTGTAAGATATCATATATGAAAAATATATAAACATAGATCATGGGATTTGATTAAGAGATTTAAGGCTTTGAAATAGTGGTTGTTCCTAGAGAATAAAACCAAGCTCTAGAGTTACTAGTTACTTCCACTGCTAATTATGAGCTTCTCCAAGAATATTAAGTAAATATATTCTGTATTGAGTTATTACCATGTCCTTATATTCTTAACAATGTAGAGAATCTACAAGTCTTCAATGATGACCAGTAGATCATTTAGTTTTTAACCAACTTAGGACAATTTGGGTCCTAAATAATTGATGATAAGGAAGTTAGTTATCTCTAATAATAGGAGTCATACAAGGAAGGTTTCATCTAGATTAAAGAAAATCATCTCCCAACTAGTTTGGTTTCCTTAAAAAGAGCATTTAATGTAGATCCCTAAGCTCAATAGCAATTTCAACCCAAGGTTAGTGAGTTTGACTTCAAAAATGAGAATTTGGGAGATGAAAATATCCCACACTACATCAATATTGGCCTTAGTTTCACTCTATAAGAAAGGCAATGGGTGAATGATTTACTCAATCAATACAAAGAAATGATTGCATGGACATATGAGGACTTGAAGTTTTATGACCCAAAGGTCATCACCCATATAATTCCATTGAAACCAGGCCAAAAAATATTTATAAAAAGATAGATACTAGTGAATCCTATCCTGAACCCTCTCATTCAAAGAGAAGTAGAAAATTTGTTGAGTGTAAGGATAGTCTTCCCAATTAGGAATTCAACCAAGGTGGCCAATTTAGTCCCAATCAGAAAGAAGAATGGAGAAATTAGATTATGTGTTGATTTTAAAAACTTGAACAAATATTCAAAGAAGGACAACTATCCACTACCCTCCCTAGATGATTCAAATAGTCAATGGATCTAAAATGATATCCTTCTTAGATGGATTTTCAAGTTATAACTAGGTGTTGGTAAAATCAAAAGAAAGAATGAAAATTGCATTTACCATAAAATGGAGTACTTATATATAAAATGGAGTACTTTATATATAAGAGGATGAATTTTTAGACTAATTAATGTAGAAGCCACCTTTTAGCAAGAATGGATCATGCATTTCAAGGATTAACATGTAAATATATAATCATCTATATGGATGACCTAAACTAAAATGATCACATAGACCATCTATAATCAATATTCAAAAGATGCCAAGTTTGGCATCACATTGAACCTAAATAAGATCTTATTTATAGTTACACAGGGTAAGATTTTGGGACATATCATTACCAAATAAGGAATCATCATTGACCCATATATAATCTACGGGATTTCAAATATTTTTCTACCAAACAATAAGAAGGAGCTCAAGTCTTTCTTTGGGAAAATTAATTTTGTAAGGAAGTTCATTTTAAGATTTGTAAAAATTATGAGACCCATTAATGTAATGCTTAAATAGGATTCTAAAGTGGAATGGATATTCAAGTCCTTGAATTCTTTTCAAGACATCAAAGATGTTATATCTCAGGCCCTAGTACTTATAATCCTTTAATTTAGAACATATAATTGCTACTATCATAATGTAGAATAAAGATGAAACTAAACATTCCATTGCATTCATGATCATGAATTTGAAGGATGTATAACTCATGCATTCCATGATTAATAAATATATCTTCACTCTTATCAAGGTAGTAAATAAAATTTTCCACTACATCCTGAAAAATAAGATTATTTTTGTCATGCCTGGCCCTATTGTCAATCTTACCTTATCATATAATGAATTAGGAGAACATAGATGCAAATATATGATAAAGATATAGGAGTTTGATATAAAAATCAAGCCTACTAAAATCATCCAAGGTTAAGGCATCATCCAACTCATAACTAAGCTAGACTCACACATTATTATTATTGAAAAGGTTTATGAATCTTATGTATCTAGAGGGGAATGGTATACTAACATAAATCAATATCTGCTTACAAGTACTTATCCCTTATAACTCAATAAATAATGAAGAAGAGATTTGAGGCTCAAATATGCTCACTACATGATTAATAAAGGATATATTTATACGATAAATTATGAAGGCATCTACCTTAGATGTGTATCAACATAAGAGGCTCAAGATATTTTGAAAAAACTACACTAAAATATAAGTAGTGGTCATCCATCTAGGAACACCACATCTCACAAAATCCTAAGAATGGTTTATTATTGTCTAACTATGTTCAAGTATGCTCATGCCTATGTAAGGACATGCCATGAATGCCAAGCATTAGCAAAAGGAGAAGTATATGCAATAATGCCCTTGTAACCATTTAATCAAGGAAGGCCATTTGCATAGTGGGGGTTAGACTTAATTAGTGTCATTAACCTAAACTCCTCAATAGGTTATAAATTTTTACTAACTACCATATATTACTGCACCTAATGGACTGAAGTATTTCCCATAAAGAATTTTAGAGCACAAGATGTGATTTTCTTCTTAGAAGAAAACATCAAAACTAGATTTGGCACTCCAATCTCTTTATTTTTTGACAATGGGACAACATTCATATTATCTAAATTCATTGAATGGGATCATAACAATTAGATCTCCATCATCTCATCTTATAATTACTATCCTCAAGGAAATGAATTGGTTGAATCAATGAATAAGAACCTAATAAATGTAATTAAGAAACTAGTTGGGGATAAGCCTAGGGATTGGCATAATCTACTTAAGTATTATTTTTGTATAGACTGAATAAGATATAATCAAACAGTCAAGGCCTCACACTATCTATTGGTGTATGGATGAAGGCTAGTATTCTCAATCATGCTAAATTTACTAACTTATCAATTCATGTAGGAATATATGGAACCCAATGACAAAGTAGAATCTTGATTATTGGATATAATATAAATGGAATATTCAAGGACTGAAACCCTATAAAATTTTAGTAAATACCAAGACATAGTCAAGAGTTGTTTTAATAAAAGATAAAGAGTCAAAACATTTAAGATATTTTACTAGTACTTCTATGGGATAAAACCCATGAAAAAAAAGGCCAGCATGATAAATTTTCCCCACTATGGATTAGACCATATTATATTTTATATATCCTAGACAATAATGCATTCCATCTAAGGGACATTCAAGGTAATGAACTTACATATCCAATCAAGAAATAATTTCTAAAGCATTACTTTATGGCTACCATCTAAAGCTACCCTTGACTGATGAGGAGTGTGGTAGAGGTAGTAGTAGTTTAGTTTCTTGATTTTTAGTTTAGTTTATTACTTTATAGTTTAGTCTCCTACTTTCTAATTTAGTTTCCTAATTTCAAGTTTAGTTTCTTGATTTTTATTTTAGTTTCCAGCTTTCTAAGTTAGACATTTTATTATTTCTTTTAATAATCTAAATTGGTTTATTCTAACATAACCAAGCTAACATTTTACTAGCTGGGCCCCTATTTTATGATTAGATAGAAATATAAGGGAAAGGAAAATTGTAAAAGGATTCAAAACTTGGGGTCTATTCACAAACTGGTTATACTTGTTGTTTGAGGTCTTTAGGGTTTGAGTATGTAATCACAATCATTCAGGGTTATGTCATAATTAAATATTTCTACCAGGTATGTGAAAGTTTATCATGAATAATCCATATAAATTTAGAAAATTTTCTCACTACATTGGTCTAAGCACACATTTCATATTAATACTTTTTTAGAGTTGATAATCACTAGTGCATATGTAGTTAGCAGGGACATTCTATTCAATGATTTGTTTTATAACTACACTAGCTTATAGTGGTTTCAACTCTCCTTTTTCCATTCAAATAAAAAATAGAAAAAATATTAATGTGTTCAAAAGAGAAATTGATAAAACCCAAAGAAAATCATAAGGATATCAAAGGCTCACATGATGAAATAAGGTTAGTGTACCATGCATTACGATCAAAAAGAGAAGGAAGAGGAGAAAAGGAACCCAAGTTTTTTGGGGTTATGGATGCCTAGTTGGTAGCATAGCAATGCCTAAGCTTTCCTGATTTAATAAGCTTCAAAATAACCAGATCAAAACCTATAATTACTCCAAGTCTTTCTAAAGATCCTCACAACAAGGGTTAAATAACATCACTTTAGCACACACAGATCCATGGATGTGAAGACAAGTATTTTGTATGATGTATTTGGGATTCTCTTTAATATCTCTTATTCTAATATTTTTCTATGACATAGTTAATGTTTGATTTGATTGCTAATCAAAGATATAAATTATTGAATACTTGGGATTATTTTTAATGAAAATAATTATGTTTGCATAGAATGATTTATATCACACAAAATAAGCAAATATAAGAGATCACACAATAATAATTGACAACAGAGAAGAATACTAAATAATATAGAAAAGCCACTTCAAGGGGGAAACCTCCATAATAATGCACTAAGATCATAATACTTTAACATGATCCTCAATGATTAACAACTACCTCCTATATATAGTCTACTTAGCCATGGTTATTCCATAGGTTGACCTAACTAAGAACATAGAGAAAGGTAATAAGAATATAAAAAAGGTATGTAAGCCACAATTCGGCCACACATATCCCAAGTCATGCTAAAGGTTAAGGGTGTAGCATGCCCCACCATTCACAACAACATTTTCCTCAATTTTGAGTCAACTCTAGACGTTTCTTCATAAAGGATTCATCTTCCCAAGTGGCATCTTCATAGGGTAGATTCTTCCATTTAATCAGGCACTCCTTAATCACTCTAGACCATAGTTGCTTAGTGCACTTTTAGAGGATCATCTTAGGATCAAGATTAACTCTAACTTCCTCATCTAATTATGGTAACTTAGTTTGAGTAGCAACTTTATGTCCAATTACTTTCTTCAATAATGATACATGAAATACTAGATGTATACGAGTGGAGGAAGGAAACTCTAACTTGTCGGCCACACAACCAATTTTATGCAAGATCTGATAAGGCCCATAATACTTAGGGGATAACTTGTTATCATTTTTCTATTACTTCAAGGACATTTTCTTATATTTTTGTAAGATAAAAAAGACCTAATCACCAATGTTAAAATTCCTCTCATTCCTATGTTGATCTGCCTACTACTTCATGTGATTCTGGGCCATGGCTAAATTTTCATGCAAACTAGCAAGGACCTCTTGTTGATGGTGAATATGTTCTTCAAATACATAAACCTTAGGATGGACCTTCAAGATTGAAGTGATGGATGGTGGATGGTATCCATATAGTTATATAAAAGTAGACATTTTGGAAGAACTATGAATAGAAGTATTATATCACAATTCAACAAGTGGTAACCAATGAACCCATTTATCCTATTTATCAAAAATAAAACAATGTAGATATACTTATAGACATTTCTTTAATACCTCAATTTGTCCATCCGATTAAGGATGACAGCATGAAATATGAGCCAACTGGGTGCCCAAACATGCAAATAACTTAGTCTAAAAAGTGCTAGTGAAGATGGTATCTCTATCACTGAGAATGATCTCAGGGGTACCATGTAATTTTTGAATTGTATTAAGAAAATCAAAAGCTACTATATTAGCAACAAATGGTTTTGATAAAGAATATAAATGAGCATACCTACTAAGATGATCTACCATAACCATGATAATATTTTGACCATCAGATCTTGGTAACCTTGTAATGAAATCCATAGACAACTCTTCCTATTTTGGTTAGGGATGGATAAAGGATACAAAATACCTAGGGTTTTGATGGTTTCTCCCTTTTTTTGTTGACAAATCATACATTTACTAACATATTTATTGACATCCCCTTGAGTCCTTCCCAAACAAATTACTTATTGATTCTATGATAGGTTTTCAAAAATCTTAAATGACCCCTAATTGGATTTTCATGAAGTTCTTAGAGGATTTTTTGTTTAAGAAGAGAATTCTTACATAGGTATAATCTATCTTTATACCATAATGCATCACCCTTCCATGTGAATTTTTCAAATCAACCAAAACCTTACTAAATATTTTGAATCAAATCATGGGTATCACTATCATTATCCCATTTTGATCATGCTTCATCTAGCCAATCTACCTGTAGAATGGTCATAGCATAGAGTAATGCCTTAGTTGATTCATCCTTCCTAGATAGTGCATATGTCACTACATTATCCTTGCCTTTATTTTAAACTATTTCAAAAGCATAGCCTAACATCTTAATTACCCATTTTTATAGTTATGAAAATGATAACTATTGTTCTAAATAATATTTGAGATTATCATGATCAGTCTTTACCTGAAAGTGATGACCCATCAAATAAGGCCTCCATTATTTAACTACTTATAAAATGGCCATCATTTCCTTCTTATAAATGGGGTTGTGTTGATTTTTACCCTTCAGTTGATGACTTTCAAATTCAAGTGGTCTACCTTCTTGTATGAGTATAACACTCATACCATACCTAGATGAATCACATTCAACCATGAAAGTCTTGAAAAAATTAGGAGTAGCAAACACTGGAGTGGTTCACATAGCCAATTTTAATTTTTCAAATTACCTGGTAGTTGTATCAATCCAATGAAGGAGTTTTTATTCAACAAAGATGTGAGTGGGGCTGTAATGCTACCATAATTTTTGACAAACCTATGATAGTAACCAGTTAACCCTAGAAATCCCCTTAAGTGGTTGATTGTCTTAGGAATTGGCCAGTCCACCATTGCTTGGATTCTTTTAGGATCCACTTTTACTCTTGTATGTGAAACCAAATGACCTAAATATTCAACCTCAAAAGATCCAAAAGTAAATTTGGAAAGTTTTGCATATAAATGATGTTGTTCCAAAATTGAGAGTACCCATTTCAAATGGTGGAAATGGTCTTCCCAATTTTTAATATAAATGAGGATATCATCAAAAAATACTAGAACAAATTTCCTCAAAAATGGCCTAAAAATAGTATTCATCAAACTCTGAGAGATGGGTGGTGCATTTATTAGCCAAAAATGCATAACAAAAAACTCATAATGGCCCTCATGAGTCATGAAATCAGTTTTGGGTATGTCTTCATCACGAATCTAGATTTAATGATCCCTAGAATGCAGATCTAACTTGGGTAAATAAATATCACCATTTAATTCATCTAAAAAATCATCAATAAGAATAGGAAACTTATCTTTGATAGTGTACTTGTTGAGTTCCCTATAGTCAAGGCACATCCTCCAAGTGTCATCTTTTTTTCACACCATGAAAATGGTAAAGAATATTCACTTTAGCTATGGTAAATGATTCTTGCATCCAACATCTCATATACCATCTTTTCAATTTCACTTTTTTGGGCATAGGGATACATGTATGGCCAAATATTAGGTGGTGTACTAATAAGAATAAGTTTTATATCATGATCATATGTGTGGATAGGTGGAAGTCCTTTTGACATGTCACCAAAAATAATTGAAAGGGAATCAATCACTTGTTGTAGATCAGGAGGTGTAGATGGCTAAGTTGCCTAAAATTCCATGGATAATAAGTGAGCTACAAATCTTTTAGTATCCTTTTAGATAATCTTTATCATCTGATATGAGTTAATAGGTTATGGATATTTATCCCTTAATCTCATTAGCTCAAATATCCTACCCTCAAAATGAAAATGCATGAATAATTCCTTGAAATTCATCTCAATAGTGCCCAAAGTGGTGAGCCACTGTACTCCCAAAACAATATCATCTCCCCCCCCATGGGAATAACAAACATAGGAGAATCCAACAAGTAGTCTCCCATGGATAGCTTAATACTATGGCATTTTATTGAGCTATTGATAGTACCACCATCTGTAATCATGGCCTAAAATTTTGGAATGGGATAAATGAAATAGTTCAAGAGAGCAACCAACTTATTATTGATGAATTTGTGTGTGCTCCTAGAATCAATCATAATAGTGACCTTTTGGTTCTTTAAGAAGCCCACCACCTTAAGAGTTTTGGGAGTATTAATACCTAAAAGGGCATGATATGAAATAGTAGGTTGAGAGTCTTCAGATTCCTCCTTAGGACCCTTTTCATCCTTTCTAAGTGCCTTCTCATCATCATCATCCTCATTGGTGCCTTCGATGTAAAACAACTTTTTTTCAGCACAATGATGGTCTTTGATCTATTTTATATCATAACCATAACACAACCATTTGTCTATCTTATCGTCAATTTTTTTAGGTGTCAATCTAGTGGGTTGAGAATATGATGGTGCTGGAAAGGTGTGATCACAACCATTAGTGAAGGTTTTCCATTTAACCATCTTTTTTTCCTCTACCATGTGTGTCGATGGGATAGTTTCTAATACAAATGTTGGGTTAAACATCTAAACCTCCAATTGGATGTTATCTTTGAGGCCATTCAAAAATATATCAATAAAATTTTCCTCAATAATGTCTTCCACCCATAAGGATAGATTCTAAAACTAATGGATATAATCCTTCATTGTTCATATTTACCATAGTTTGGATACCTAGCTGAAGTAGTTCTTAGAGACATTATTTTGATAATGAGCTAATAAGTCATCAGTGAAAATAGACCATGTAATAAGAGCACTATATTTTTTATTTTGAGCACACAACCAGTGATACCAAATGAATTACTCAGGTTCTAGATATAGAGACACCACTATCACCTTCTAAGAATTAGGAATTTGATCTAGATCAAATAGATTTTCAATTTAGGTAATCTAGGTGAGAGTATCCTTACCATAAAGCTTATGCATATCCACTTTGGGAAACATCAATTTCACACAAGAATTGGAATTTTTAGTGTTGAGAGGAGGACCCAAATGATGAAGTGGAGGGTTGTTTGACTATAATTGAGATGAAAGAGTGCCAATGAAGTATTAATCTGATTTAATTAAGTGTGAACCCCATTAATCTCTCTATAAATCCTTGAAACATTAGTTCTAACTACAATAAATTCATCATGCCACACTAATCCTTTTATGTTATCCTAAAGTTGAGAAATTAATGGATTGGAAGTTTCAGATTCCATGTCACTGACAGGAGTCTTAGGAATTTCTTGCCCCCCTTTTCATCCCTGTGTAGAAGGACTAGCCATATACAAACCCTAAGAGGGTTTTTACACCAAAAAACTTATACCAAGAGATGGTACCATTATGATTACCTCACCAAGATGAATCCAATGACTACCTTTATGCACTAGGGTAAAAAATTTAGCACAAAAAAGTATACCAGTAGAATATATTGTTACAATAATTTCATCAAGATGAATCTAACGACTACAATTGTGTAAAGTGAAAACAAATTCTAGCCTTTTTTTCAAAATGGCATTTCAAACAATACCATACTGACAAAAAAAATTTATTGAATTACAAGTTATGTTTTTTCACTCCTTCCTCTCACAAAATTCATGCCTCCCCAGATCCAAAAAAACAACACCATATGAAACTTACCCAAATCAAAGCTCTAATACCACTTTTAATTAAATTACTTAGATGTTCACACAAAATGATTTTATATTATAAATAATAATCAAATATGAGAGATCACATAATAATAATTGACATCAGAGTATAATACTTGATAATATAAAAAATCCACTTTGAGTGGGTAACCTCTAAAATAATGCACTAAGAGTAGAATACTTAAACATGATCCTTAAAGACTAACCAATACCTCCTATATATAGTCTACTTAGCCATGGTTATTTCATAGGTCAACATAACTAAGAACATAGAGAAATGTAACAAGAATATAAAAAAAATATGTAAGCCACAAGTCAAACACACATATCCCAAGACATGTCAAAGGTTAAGGGCATAACATATTCCCTGTGTAAGTTACCATTTGTTGTACCCAACATTCCCCTTTTCCTTAAGAATAAATGGGTACCCACTTTATTTTAATTGACCTTGTTTGTTAAATTTTCCTCTATGTAGTTATGGAGGTTTTATTAGATTTCTCCTTGATCTCTTCAAGTAAAAATAATGATATTTCATATTTAAAACTAACTTATTAATGCCTTTAAGTAGTTTTGTATTTATGCAAGTTTTAGGAATTGGTTTTATTTATAAATATTTTGTTCAAGATTTTTGGTATTCAAAATTTTTTTCAGTACTTATGTTCATAAAAATTTTTTGTCAGAGACATCATTAAAAACTTGTTCATCAAAAACTTTACACTTTGAAACTTATGTTCAAATTTTTTTTCATTGAAATTTCTATTCTGATTTTCCACATTGAGCATTTTGTTTAGACATTTTATTCAGTATTTGCTCATCATTCTTTTATTTGACTTATGTTTGGGTTTTATTTTGTTTGAAGGTTTTATTCAAAATAATCTTCATCAGATTTTATGTATTGGATATTTTTTTTGAATGATGTGCCAAAGGACTTGGTTTTTATTCAAATTTCCTTATTCAAGATTTTTTATATCAAAACTTTTGTTCAAAGCTTTTGTTTAAAAGTTATTCTAAAGGATTTGGTCTTTGGAAATTTTATTTGGGTTTTGTATTTGGATCTTTTATTTTTCAAGAATTGTTGTCTTACACCCAAGATGAAACCTGACTCTTGACTCTCGACTCCTGACTATCCATAGCCTGCTAGACTTAGCTGACAAAACAAAACTACTTCATTACACTTGCCAAAGAACATAAATATGTGGCTTCCCCACCAACTAAACTAACAAGATTTCAATTATGTAAGTAAAGAAACTATATTAATATTGGATATTAAAAGTGCATGAATTAGAATTGAATGCAAAAAGGGTATATCAATGATGTGTAGTGATCGATGTGTTTATTTGATTAAAATAAAATTTTGATCTAATTTTCTACTCTATAAACAAAACCCTAGCCACCTACAAATCCATTGCAAATAAGTAACTATCAAAAAATAATTTTCACACTACATGAGAACTACCTTTGAGAAAACCATATGATTTCAACGGCTTCATCATACCAAATCTTAAGAGGAGTACTACCACCATCCCCATTCTCCATCAATGAGTCCATAGAGTTTATAGACATGGTGTTTGAGGCTTCAATATTTAATGATAGGTATGATAATTACTCAAAATTATGGGATGTCATTGACGTTGTTGATGTGTTTTCACATGAAAAAAATCTATCACTTGTGTAGTGTCAATTGGTTGCATACTTTCTCTCTCAAGAGATAAGGACTGTACTTCATGATGGGAAAGCCAAAGGTCATGCCATGTATTGAACTATTATGGGACTTTTTATTTGCCTATAGAGTGACTCAAGATGCCTTATTACATCACATATATCACCAAATAGTTGTGGCTTACATCTCTAGTGATGATTTATAAAGATACTTATCTCTACCAATCTTAAATGCAATATTTAATAATTATAGGTTGGTAACATGGAATAAGCAAAATTCAATTGAGAAAGTTATGAGCTCATGGTTTCTTCCTAGAGAGAATATGGTCCTAAAGGTAAAATCCTCCATAACCATTAGAAAATTTATAATGGGGGTTTGTATAGGGATGGCCTTGTTGAATATATTATATGACATACCCAATATCCATTTTTATCACCTAGATTGGGTGCCACTTTTAGACATTTTAATGGCTTCAGACATGAATTTTTCCCTAAGGGAGATCATCAACCTCAAACTAAGGGATAAATTTTTTCATAAAGGAAAAATGCCCAATTCAGGAGGCCACTTTTACATGATGTCATATCTTCTCAATGCATTAATGGGAACAATGTATATGGACCTTGAGGAGCTTTGGATCCCATCTACTGTGTAAAGAATTGCATTTGTGATTACTATCAATTCATGCACATATATGTATCTACAAAAAATATCACCTAGATTGCATAAGATGCATATCCTCTAGTATGGAATAAATCCATGAAAAGTGTATAGAAGATACATTATCTCGTACCTCGACTAAATGGTGATTATGGTCATCATACATAAGGTCAACCCCCCATGACTCCCCAAAAATGTGCCAAAAAAGCTCACAGAGTAAGAAATTTCATGTCAGCTCTGATGGAGTATGGAAGAGTATTTAATATAATAAAATAAAATTACATTTTATGGATCCCACATGATCATAGGTAGAATGTGTTATACAATGAGGAAACATTTTAGGTATGTAGGTAACAAGAGAAAGCACTATTAACTGCCCACCCTTCCTCATCAAGTTTGGAATCCTCATGGTTGAATACAAAATCATATCTAGGGACTTGGTATCCCATACCAATATGTTCCCTATGACCATTAGTTTTTATTCTTAAATGCAAAGGATGACACCCAAGTCATAGAAAGGGATCAAATTATGGGTATAAAATAGGATGATTTAAGGATTATTCAAAGAGAACCTTCAATTTTAGTACAAGAGATGTATACAAGGATATCACCCCTACAAGATGGAATACTTTAGAATTATATGGAAATATACCCCAAAAACAAATAAATGAATAAGGGGAGCCTTCTAGAAAAGCTCCCTAAGTATTAAAAATTATCAAGAGAGAACCTAGTTTGGATGAAACTGAACACAAGAAAGCTCCATAAATGTTGAAGGCCATGAATAAAGAGCTTTGTCTAAGTGAAATTTATCATAGAGGGGATAAATATGATCTAATTCACTTTGAATCTTGTGATGTAGAAGGTGAATATGACCCAAATGCACCACCATTACATACATCTATAGTGCAAGAGGTTTCCACTACCCCATTTCAGCAAGGATCTTCCTAAACTCCTAAATCTAAAATTTGTTATAAAAATAATCTAAGGGATCCTCCCTTCATAGATAACCCAACTATTTATCAACCATAAATATTCACACCTTCAATTCAATAGTTACTATCACATCAAGAACTAGATGAAGAGGAGGAATTAAAAAGAGCTAAGGAACTAAGCCTTATAGATGACAAAGGGAAATCACCAATAAAAAAATACCAATCAAGTAAGAAGATTCAACCTTTATTCCCTTCTTCCCAAGTTTCCTCTTTTGTTCCCATTTTTGGTTTAGTTCCCATCAATGTTGTCTTGAATCACTCCAAAAGAGGAGGATGTTTCTTCTACCAATGTTGTTTCAATTTCCCCAGAATGCTAGCCATGTCTATTACTACCACCACTTTTATCATTCCCTCTAGGACTAATATAGTCTAAACTAAGATTAAAAAGGGACTATAAGAATATTTAAACATCATTGGATAGCTCTAATCTCCATATCTCTTCCACTTTGATCAATCTACCAATATCTTCCACTAGCTCCTCCCAAGATACTATTATCATATCCTCAAGGAGGGCCAAAAGAAGTAAATAAGTATATACAATCCATCCACTCTTTTAATATAGAGGTGTGTATTGTCAAAAATCATATAGCCCTCCCTTTTTAACTTAGTACTCAAAGGAGCCTTAGAATAATCAATAGAAGATCTAGAGGTGGAGGTTACAGCTAAGGATACATAGTCCATAGACCTAGCTCAACTATTTATTCAACCATGGGTAGTTGATCTTAAATCAAAGGCTTCCCAAAAGCCTAATTTCAAAATAACATAACTCCCATCCATAACCTCCTTATTTGATAATCCCTTGCAAAGCATCTAGAGAGTTAGGAAGAGGAAATTAGATGATAAATATATGAGGGAGATTATTCTTCAAGAAAGACAAGAAGTATTTGCCTTGTCTAAAAGAAATAACAGATAGTTAGGATAGTCTTCATACATAAAAGACTTAAATTACCTTGTTAAAACCCATAAGGATGTTATGATAGCACTACATGAGGGGACATAAATTTTCAGGTAGGAATTGGGGAAATAATTATAAAAATAAAGGAGTAACAACAAATAGTTCATATTCCTCAAGGAATTGAGGCTGAAGTTTAGCATGTTACATCAAAATGTTATAATGCTCTAGAGGCCATTGAGTCAACGAGGGTAGAATTGCCCTTGTATTACATCAACTAACAATTTATTTAATTCTTATAAGCAAGACAAAAATAATTTGAAATTATTGATTCTTTACACTACTAATAAGGTATATAGCCATCTGGACTTAATGACACCATTAGAGGAATCAAACACCCTCAATTTGGTGGTGATTAGAATGTAGGAGGCTAGAGAGTGGGTTAAAATAGTTGGGATAGTGATGCCCAAGTATCAATAATATGAAACTCTCATCATGAATATCTTATATGAATTGAAATTATCTGAGTCAAGGGACAATACAGACAAGCTTACTAGTAGAATCAATTTTGATCAACTCCTTTAAGAAGTATTTAAGAATTTCAAGTAGAGCCTCAGGGATTAGAACTTGAGGACATTGAAGATGAGTTGAGTTTTTGAGAAAGAAGGTGATGGAAGTTGAGATATTCAAGATCAAATTCTAAAATATGAAATCAGAGCATGCAAATCTCATTGAACAGGTCAATAGGGTCCATAGACTCTTGTTATTTAACTTCGACATCATCAGGTAGTAGCATGATGTAGGACACACATGTTATCTTAATTTGGAGGTAAATTAGAATATTAATGCTATAACTTCCATTTCAATGCCAATATCAACAATAATGACACCCACAAAATTTAATGCATCCATGCAAACATTTACTCAGCTTTAATTAAAAGCCAATTGTATGTATATCAATTCCATATAGCAATGTTAAGTTTTGTACTCATAGTATACTTTTGTTAGAACCTGAATAGAAGGTTGTCTAAAATATTTGTAAGCATGCACATGTTTCATCACATTGTAGAGGCTAACTTTAATTTTTGATCATTTAAAGTTAACTATATATATACATTACATACATCTTTGAATCTAGAGTTAGAACCGAGGTTCTAATTACACCATGTAATCTCAATTTGTATGCACTTGGAAGATGAGGTGACCCCTCCCCAAGTATATTTAAACATATATAACCCTCATTTTTGAGGGTTGGAAAATTCAATACATAAGTAAAAATAATTTTTTTGTCACTCATGTGTTGGTGTATTTTCTATCCAAATTTTGTGTAATTATGTTTAATCTTTTAAGGTTGTTTGATTCATCAATTCTTAGTGTGCAACATCTATGAAGAATTCTTCTTGTTATGATTAATATGCTAGTTTTAGATGTGCAATAGCTATTGAGGAATTAGTAATTATATTGAGTGTTTAAAAGTAATTTGATTGTCTCATATTTATAAGTGTATAGAGGTGTTTTTAATGATAGAGTTTTCTATGCTATGCAACAACTATCCCAAATACCTCTTTAGTCCAAGTCATAATCCTCTAAGTATATGTATATAACAACTACTCTAAAAGGAGAAACCTTTGGCCCATACCTCTGAGTTTCCTATATCAAACTATCTTAGACTACTTGACCATGTTTTTTTGTGTGTGTGCAATAGATACTAGAAATAAACATTGGTTTTGAAAGAACTTGTCTACTAAGAATCCAACTTGAGAGGTAATTCATGAAGTCATAGAGTACTTTTTTTTATACCCATTCCTCTATTTTTGAATTTATTTATGATATATATGCACTCTAGATTAATATCCATCCACCTACTAACTCTCCTAGATTTAATTTTCTTTTAGAGACCATTCATCTATTCATAATCTTAGTTAACAACCTGCATGCCCTGCTTGCTATTCCATCACCTGGCTATAAAAATTGCATACTTACAACTCATGCCCTAAAGTGGAATTTAACTCCATTGAAATCCTAAAATGTTAGAGGTTTCTTCATTACAAATTGGTGTGTATAAAAACTACATCAATAATGCCCATGATTGGAATTTCATTATCTTTCCTTTATCCAAGAGCCTATAACCTCACCTTCTCTCTCCTATATGGATTGATCAAAAACTTAAAGTGCTCTCTATGGCTACTAAAGAGCTAAGTGGAGGAAGGGGGTTAGTTTTTGACTCTTTTGGATCTAAAACACCTGGAATCCTTCATCAAATGCCTGTGTTAAACTCCCTTTGTAGACACTTGACTCTTTCTAACCAAATCTATACTATATGAATGTGTACAACCCTAAAAACTCTTGCAAACTAAATATTATATGCACTTTATCATGTTTCAGATCATGCATCACCATTGATAGGTAAGAGGAAAAATAAGGGTCGAACAATGTTTGAAAACACATGGTGCAGTTTGGGGAGTTAAAAGGGCACATTTTCACATGTGTGGGGCCCATTTAATGGCAAATAAAGGTGTTGGCTTGTTAAGAGGACAAATTAAAATATGAAATGGTTTGGTCATGGCATAATGGAATTAATTAAGGCCTTTGAGGATGTTAATGGTGGTCTTATTGTCCTTTTGAGGTCAAATATCATCACTTTAAGGTCAAATACTCTCCTTTAAGATAATAGGTATGGCTTCAAGTGAAGGTTTCAAATGGATAACATTTAAATACCTATTAAAAGGACTTAGAACATGATAAAATACCTCAATTAATCTCTATTATACCTATATATAATCCATAAAACTTATGATCAAGCCATACCTCATCATACTAGATGGATTTCATCATAGTGTCATCAACTACAAACATTTAGTCATTTCCATCATGGCAAATTTTGACTATTGATAGTAATTTAAGGCCTATTATGGATATTTAAAAATGCTTAATCATAAGGAAAAAATTGACATAAGTTTAAATATGGGGTCAAGATAACCATTATGTTTTTCATGACATAACAAAACATTAGACATGTTGTCCTTGACATGATAATCAAGGACTCCCTTTGAACTATCTTAACACCTCAAGAACATAATAAGGATGACCAAAAGTGATGTTATTAGGTTATTATGCATGGGTTGACTCCTTTCTATACCTAAGAACAAAAAGGATTCAAAACTTACTATGATGGGGATGGGTTCCAATGAATGATGTGTAGCAGATTATTCAAATGGTGGCTCTGAGAAGTGTAACATAGGAGGTTTGGGCTCAATTTTCCCTACCTAGATCAAATAATTTTATATGTGTATAATAACCTCATATGCATCAGGTAGTACTATTCCCTCCTGGATTATATCATCATAGTTATATCACTATCAATATTTTTTAAATAATATAAAAAATTAGTATTGGGGGATGCCTTACATAAGGGTGGAATTTTATCCCAGACCTTCTATAACCTAAAGTTTAAATTGACCATCATCTCATGAAGGTCCCTTTTTATATTTTTAAGCTACTCTATTAGAGATAAATTGTTTCTCTGATCTTTGAACTACTTACACATTTACGCACCTAATTCATCCCAATCATAATAGAGTTTAGTCTCAAACATTTGTACCACTAAAGTATTTTGCCTTTTAAAGAAGAGATAAGTTTCCTAACTATAATATTGTCCTATGTGACATGATGACCTAGGTATATATTCATGATGTCTTGAATATACTCAATAGGGGAACTTAAGTAATCACTAGTAAATTAGGATAATTTTTTTAGGGCTACAAATGGAATGTTATCATATTGGGATAAAATTAAGTGACTACCACCATTGAAGGGCACAAACAACTAGTTTCTCTATGCATCCATGAATAAGATGGGATATAATCTTCTTCTTAGTTGGGTAAATCTACTAAAATAACTGGTAGACTGAGCTCTAGGGGTGATTACCCTAAATCACTGGCTTTGTGAACTAGAGATAAAGATGGTCTTGTCTTTTTTCTTCTTGTGGTTACAAAAAACACAATGAATTAAAAATTAATCCCTTTTGAAGATGATCTAGTTAATCTTAACATGTAGACTATAGACTAAACTTTTGATATCCAAAAATGCTTAGCATTTTTAGGTTCCTGCTCTTTATCCTTTGACTTGAACAACTGAAGATAACACCAATTCCTCAACCTATTTGAAATTTTCTCCTGTTGGGCATGCCTAAACTATTTTCATTCAAAATGTGCACCCATGTATGAATAGTTATCATGTATGTTAACACTTTGTTATTCTACTATTGATGCCTTTGACCCATGCACCAAAGAGTGATTCAGTGTCTCATTGCAATAATGGGATCATCGCCCAATGTATGGGACCCTTGTGCTCTTGGGATGAACCTCCATAATAGGTTATCTTCCTTCTATTCTAAGTACATCAGTTTAAGACTAGCACATAAACCCATAAATAATAGAATTAAATTTACATCTAGTGTTAAACATAAACTTGACAAGGGGAAATAAAGGGAATAGGTAAGAGGTTATTGGGAAACAAATTTGACTCACCAAGAACAAATCAAACACTTCCACTACCATGACAAACACACTAAAAATTGTTAAGAATGAGACAATATCACAAAGACTTCACCAATAATACTTTAGATGCATAATTATTTCATATAGAGGTGTAAGAACATAGTGAAACATTTAGAAGGTTGATATTATCTACATTTATAACCTATGTTGACCTAAGTGCATATAAAATATGACCTGTAAATAGGTTCCTAGTTATACACAAAGGTGTTGAGAATGGATAGCAATAAAAGGGACAAAAATTCATCCATAGATAAATATCAACAAACACAAAATCACACACATGATTAAAAATTATGGAGGGAGGTGAACTCAATTCCAATTAAAGTGCAAGGTTTAGCTAATAGAAGTGTTCTTTAGAGGGCAAATTTTAGTAGTTTAAATTTGCCTTAAAATGTTGACCCTTTTTCTAATGAAAAATAAGGATTTTTTAAGGGAGAAAGCCTTTTACAATTAATGCACCACTTAGGGTAGTATATATATTCTTTTAATTATATTATGGTGTTGCATCCATGATTCTTAAATTTTGCCTAATAGTATAGATCTAGGAGTTAGTGGTAATATTCTTCTATATCTATATACATGTCTCTGAATGGAAGATCTTTGTGGGGTAGTCAAAGGGGTGGCATGTGATTGTATTTTGATGTCTAATAATTTTTCTACATTTCCTTCTTCTGATAAGGCCTCAAACTCTGATCAACTAATTTTAAACTATCACTTTGAACTTTTCTACTATTTATCAATCATTACACAAGCCTCATTTGGATTTGTCACATAACTTCTATGTATCTATTGGGATTCAATGTCTTATGCCTTTGGGGGATATATTTTCATTAAGAAATGTGATCCTAAACTTTATTAAGTTCTATGCATATTGTGCATCAAGAGATGACATGGGAAAGAGGTTCATATATTCTTTACACTTTTTGTAGAATAGTCATTCCCTATCTCTTCAACTTACATGTGGGTCATGTACTTGCCAACTATATTAACCTATCCAAGATTTAGTTTCTCAATGAATTCTATATAAGGAGAGTGTAGTAGAGACTACATAGTTAATTGGGAATAGAATAACATCATCACCATGTTTGTTTGAAATTTGTGGTTTCTTAAAGAGGATGTGGAAGAAATATTTATTTTGAATATAGGGATCAGCCTTCTAAGCATCCAAGTCCATTATAATGACCTCTAAAATATATGCCCCTTTAGTTATATATGGGAGTATTTGGAGTATGACTTGCTCTTTGGGGTGATAACTCCTATGTGGTAATGGGAATCCTATATGTAACATTAATTGATCTCTATGTAAACCAGGGTGACCTAAAGGTTTAATAGGTACTTGGGTGAAATATGGAGGGGAAGAAATGGGAAATGACGGGGGTGGATTCAAACTAGTGGGTGATATAATATGGAGTTAGAATGAGGTGAAATCAAGAGGTGTAAGTGTTGACCCAATTTTGCCCCTCTGGCAAAATTTTGGTCACCCTCTTTAAAAGCTATGAAAGGCCAGTCAATTTTGGGTTGCAGTCCATCTTCAAGTTCATACTCAGTTCAACGAAAAGGTTCAAGTGCTTTGGTTCAATGCAAAAGTTCAAGTCAACGGTTCAATTGGCTAAGTCCCACAAAAAATTCAAAAGTTTTAAGCAATGGGCAGCAAAATTGCCACCCACAGCAGTAGGCAAGGAAAAAGAGACCACAAACACAAAAGCAGTTAGAAGAAAAATTGCCACCAGGCCGTCAACCTCGGTCGACGTCGGCAAAATTGCCACCAAGCCGTCAACCTTGACTAACATCAACAAAATTGCCACGCACGGTAGCTAACTCAATCAACATTGGCAAAATTGTCATGCACAGCAGTAAGTCGACTGACATCGACAAAAGTCCCACATGTAGTCCACGATAGTGGGCGATAAAATTACTGCTCACAACATTAGGTGGCAAAAAAGGCCTATAGAACACAGAAAAAGGCCTACCCAGCAGGTAGAGGAGCAGGCCACATGCAAAATGAGGTAGCAAGCATGGTCCCAGCAGATTTATGATGTTAGCTATAGCATTTTACCTCTTCCTAATGAAGACTCAAGCATCCACTTGCAAGCAAAAGGCCAATGAGACTCCTCTTGGCTCTTCCCATATAAATACGTAGACTTGGTCATTTTAAAGGATCTTCTCCAATTTTAAAAAGAGCACAGCTCTCCAAATTCTCCACCTAAATCAATAAAATATAGTTTTTGCCTCCATCTTAGATAGATTGTCTACGTATGTTATGAGTATTATTTGTGTTTAGTCATTATCTCCAATGCTTGCATACGTTAATGCCAACAGACCAACCATCTACAAGGCGTCAGTTTTGTAGCTAAAAGGAGAAGAGTAATATTTGAGAGGGATAGAATAGAGGTATTTGCTTGCAAGTGTGCATTCCACAGCACCTTGGTAAACCTCTGTTATGTATTTTTTCATTATAGCCTCCCTATTAGTCTTAGCAGCCTGGTTCTTCTGCCAGATGTGTAGAGTATATTTGCATTTTTCTTGATTCTGAGAGTGGATGTGGAAGGTCAACCTTTATTTTGGTGTATCACCTCTTTAGAGTAGGCTATTTGTTTTCCTATATTTTCTTCTCCCTTTTCATTCCCCCCCAGTATACCTATATATCTATATTTTGCATTGCTTGAAACAAATGAGATACATCAGAGGGAACTATCCCATACCTAGAGACTCTCCTCTCCTACTTCACCATCCCATAGGTGAGAGAGGAGTTTCCATGTTGCGGGGAGAGGGTAGGAACCTATTTTCCTACCGCCAGGTGTAATCTCCAGTCATCAACAGTTTTGGCACACCTGGTGGGACCATGTTTTTTATCAATTTCTAATGTAGTAGTATTTTAGGATTGATGCTGGTCCTACTACAATCATTTCAAAGATTTCCAACATCTGGCGACTACACTGGTAAGAGCTTAGTTCTTTGTTTGTAAGACCAATCACTTAAACTTCTATGCCAAAAGTCACCACAAGGTTAGCTTCAAGGGGGGTCCCTTTTGTTTTCATTGAGCTGCCTTTAAACTCTGTTAAAAGGCTCAGGTTTGAAAGAACTCACCCTTATCCATTAGTAAACCCTCCTAGACTTGTTGATAGGAACACCAACCCAGCTCAGCCATAGTTACAGCTTGTTCTAGCCATGGCATTGCCTTTTGTAGCTTTTCACGGTGAGAGCCCCTTAAACCTCCCACGCTATGATCCAATCCTAAGAACAGCTCTCAAGAATGTACCTTCTTTTGATGGAGTGGGACCTATTACAGTTGTTGAGCATATCAAGAATATTGCCAACCTTTGCAATATTCATAATATAATAGAAGAAAATATTGCCATCAGATTTTTGGCATTGTCTCTTAAAGGCAAGGCTCTTGATTGGTACAGAACCTTGCCTATGAATTCCATACATTCTTGGAATGAATAGGGCACCCATTTAACTGGTCATTTTGGGGAAAAAAGTGATGGCCTCTCTCTTGCTGAGAAGCTGATGACTATAAAGAGAGCTCCATACGAATATATGCAAGACTTCAACACGCATTTTCAAAAGACTTGGGATAGGATTCCCATCCTGGTAAGGCTGACTCCTAGCTACGCTTTCTTGTACTATTTAAAGGCATTAAATAGCAACATTGTAGTGATGATCTAATCTATGGGAGGGCATATATTGCCTGATGCTTATGACATTGCCATAGCTGCTAAAAATTGCTTGGTTTAAGCTAGGAAAATCACCCCTAGGCCCCACTTGCCACTTTTCCTAGAGATGTTGCCCCCTATACAAACTGTTACACCCACATTAGCCCCTATGCCTAGCATTGAGAAGCCAGCTGTTGTTCCATCCAATGAACTACATGAGGTAAAAAGCCTATTGCAAAACATGTCAAATGAACTTGTAGATCTTAAAAGACAACAAGCTCAAAATAACAAGCCGAATCTGGGTTATCAACATTATGGTCAAGCACCTAGGAACCCTTTTCAAGGCTATAATCAAGGTCAAGGGCAGCTCACAATAATTAGGCCTTTTCAAAATTATAACTCACGCCCCTCTTCATCATCTAAAGTCATGGTGCCTACTCAGAATAATCTAGTGTAGGAGCAGCCAGGTTGTTTGACCATAGGATATGGTCAAGAGCAAGCTATCCATACGAATGATATGATGAATTTTTTCTAGAATTTAGAAAATTAGGCTGCTGATTTTTCCCAATTTTTTGAGTTTTCAGCTCAGTCCAACACGAGTAACAATCAAACTTAGTCAAATTCTACCCTGATAAATCACAAAGAGGGTGAGCTCTGTGCAATTAATCACGGGGGCACTGCAGACAATCAGGGTGATTGCATTGCAGCCAACATGAGATTTAAAAGAAGATCAGTTGGAGAAGTGTAGGCTTCCCCTCAGGTAGTAGTAATGAATACTCCATCACACCCTTTTCAAAGGGCCCCAATTTCTAGACAACCATTTGCACCTCTAGCTCCCCAGTCTATAGCTCTAGCTGGGATCAGCCTAAAGGAAATCACGAAGGGAATTAGCCCCCAAGTTAATATAGTTGATCAAATGAAGAAATTGCATGTGAACATTTCCCTATGGGATTCGTTGTCTCTCCCAGGACAAAGGGACATATTGAAGAAAGGATTGCATGAACTAGATCGATAGGCCGTCCCAGCAGACACTAATAACATCCTAATGATGAATAAGTAGCCTTCTGCTTCAGATCAGGTAAAGAAGGAAGAAAGGACTCCCCCCTTTTATGTATCTTTGATCATAGGGGATTTCTTAGTACATAATTGCATAATCAATAGCGGGGCCATCACTTTAGTAATGCCCAAGTGCATTGCTGATAAGATGGGATTAAAGTATGAAGCAATGAACAAAGGAGTCTTGCAACTAGATGGGACACCTGCAAAGACAGTCAGAATCTTGAAGGGATTAAGTTTAACATTGCATGCCTGCCCGACATTCTCAATCCCCCATGATATAGTGGTAGTGGATGTTCCTCCATATTTTGCAATCTGTTTGTCTAGGGACTTTACATCCAAGATAGGTGGCTATCTAGCAGCGAACTGGTCATATCTAGTTTTCAAAACCAAGTACAGGACCAAAGTGAAAATCAAATCTAAGCCACTCTACAAGGACCATCTAGATCCCTATTCACCTAGGGTAGCGAATGTCAGTTACACTATCATCGATCTAGAAGAGTCTCAAACAGACTAATCTTCATCTTCTGCTCTTGAATGAGTCTCAGATCTACTCTTAGATGAGTGGGGAAGTGATAACTTTGAGCACGATCCTTATAAGTTTATTGAAGAGGTAGACCTTGGCATCTATTGCTTGCATGAAGAAGGTGCCGGCATGCCCAATATAATGAAGGAGAACAAAGAAGACCTCAACCTGTGGTAGCTGTACTTTGACAGTTCCAAAAGTAAACTGGGTGTTGGTGGTGGGGCAATGTTACTTTCCCCTTCTAAAGAAAGGTACTTTTCAACTTTCTATTTCTAGTTTTCTTACACATGTAATGTTACAGAATATGAGTCTTTGATTCATGGACTTGAGTGGGCAAGAAAGAGAGGGATCAGGAAGTTACAAATCCTGGGGGACAGTGAACTGATTGTGAACCAAATAAGAGGCCTGAACTTGACCAAGAACTCCTTGCTAAAGTCTTACAAGCATAGATTCTAGGACTTGATGGAAGATTTCCTTGCTCTTAACATTACCTTGATTCCCAGAGAATAGAATAAGTAGGTTGACAGGCTCGCAGCTATTGGCGCCCAATTTGATGTTTCAAAAGAGATAAGCAGGGATTGTGGTTCGCGTTATTTAAAAGTGGTGGTTCGGCCTTCAATTCTAGATAATATTACAAATTGGCAGGTCTTTAAAAGTGACCAGTAGATAGTTTTATTCCTATAGGAAGAAGCTGAGTTCACAGTCCATAATCAAGTGAAATTGTAGCAGCAATATGAAAATCAGATTGTTTAATTGAAGAACAATAAACTCCCTAAGGGTTTGGTCACACTTGAAAGTATTTTCAATAGATATGACCAACTAAGAAATGATAAAGCATACATCACTACCAGAGAGGAAAATTATGAAAAATTCAAAATCTTCAAGGACAAGCTGCTAGCGCTTGGTAAGGTTTGCACATTTCAAGAAAGGCAAGCTTTCATTTTGTTATGTCAGGAGTTCACTGATGTCTTTGCCTGGAATTATAGCGACTTGAAAGGCTTCGATCCAAGACTTGCTTAGCACACCATTGAATTAGATGAAGGTGCAAAACCAGTCACACAAAAGCAGAGGCCTGTTAATCTAATGATCAAACTCCTTATGCAGAAAGAATTGGTCAAGTTGATTGAGTCTAGCATTATATTTCCGATCAAACATTCCTCATGGTTGGCCAATTTGGTTCCAGTTAGAAAGAAAAATAGGGAGATTAGATTATGCATTGACTTTAGAGACCTTAATAAAGTCTCTTTAAAGGATCATTATCCCCTTCTGAACATAGAGCAGATCCTCCAAAAGGTAATTGGTTCTGAACGTTTCTCCCTCCTGGATGGTTATTCGAGATATAATCAGATTCTGGTGCGAGGCTGTGACCAATACAAAATAGCCTTCACCACTAAATGGGGAACATTCACCTACCAGAAGATGCCTTTCAAGCTATCCAATGTTGGTGATACCTTCCAGCGAGCCATGGACATGGCTTTCAATGGTTTGATAAATAAGAACGTGATGGTGTACCTCGATGATATAACGGTTTTCTCCAGGGAGGCGGGATAGCACATGGAGCACCTCAAGCAGATTTTTGAGAGGTGCAAGAAATTTGGCATCTCCCTAAATCCAAAGAAATGTGTATTTTTTGTTCATGAGGGGAAACTTCTTGGCCACATTGTGTCCAAGGAAGGTTTGCCTATTGACCCCGAGAGAGTCTGTTCCATTCTGGAGATGTCCCTACCAAAGCACAAGAAAGGCCTACAGAGTTTCTTTGGCTAGATAAATTTCATTTAGAGGTTCATTCTAAATTTTGATGAGATAGTCAAACCCCTAACCTCTATGCTATGGAAAGGTGAAGAATTCAAATGGACAATGCCAAGAAAAGATAGCTTTGAAGCCATCAAACAGGCTTTGACCTAGGCTCCCACTCTATTCAACCCCAACTTCAATAAAGACCTCAATCTCTATACCTTCAGTAATGGGGAAGTAATATCTGCTATGCTTACTCAAGCAAACAGTGATGACCTTGAGTAACCACTCACCTTCTTTAGCCAAGGGTTAGAGGACTTCAAAATCAGGTACACCTACATAGAGAAGCAAGTCTTGGCAGTAGTGCATAGCCTAAAGAAATTTAGGTATATGTTATCAAATAGCAAGATCCATCTCATGGTTCCACACCCTAGCATCAAGGATTTCTTGACCAATCATGACTTAAATGAGAAAAGGGTAGGATGGATCACCAAGGTGATGGAGTACGACATAGACATCAAAATTGCCAAGTTGGTGAGAGGAAGGGGCCTATGTGAGCAGCTAGCTATAGATTTGAGACAAAAGGGTGAAGACAACTTGCTGATCCATGATGCAGCCACTGCATAAGAAGCAACTATCATAAGAGATTGGACGTTGGACATGAGGCGCTTCCTTCTTATAAGCGAATGTCCACAAAGTCTCGATAGGGCTAGAAGAAGGTATTTTAAACTTTAGTCCCTTCCCTATGTTTTGATTGATGGAGTATTATTCAAGAAGGATCTCTCTAGGGTCCTCCTGAGATGCATTGACCCCAGTTAGGCTGACAAGGTATTGGCTGAGTTTCACGATGGGTCAGTAGGTGGCCATTTTGCCCCTAAGACCACAGCAGCAAAAATAATGAGAGCTGGCTATTTTTGGCCCACTCTTTTCAAGGATACCTATGCTTGGGTAAGAAAGTGCCAAAAGTGTGCACTTTTTGATGGAAATCAATGATTGGCTGCCATGCCCCTACAGCCCATTCAAGTTAAACAACCATTCATGCAGTGGGGCCTAGATTTCATAGGGATGATCAATCCTCCCTCCAGTGCTGGACACAAATGGGTCCTGACTACTATGGATTATTTCACCAGGTGGGTGGAAGCCATTGATTTGAAAGAAGTGAATGAAAGCATAGTCTTGGATTTTTATGAGGACTTAGTGACACATTTTGGGGTCCTGACCACTATAATTTCAAACAATGCCTTGGCTTTTCTGGGAACCAAAACTAGTGAATGGGCGCTAAGGTGTGGTATATACCTCAACACTTCATCAAATTACTACCCACAGGGGAATGGGCTGGCTGAGTCCACCAACAAAAATCTGATTAGGATTATAAAGAGAACCATGGAGGAAAATCAGAGAACTTGGCATGCCAAGTTGAAGACAGCTCTATGGGCCGATCGGATCACTCCAAAGAGAGCAATCAGAAATTCTCCATATACGCTCATGTATAGAAGGGAAGTAAGGCTTCCCATCTCACTTGAATTACCAGCACTAGACCTTGCTCATCAACTATAGTTAGAAGAAGGAAGTAGCATGGAGGTCAGATTGTGTGAACTAATGAAGCTCCAAGAGATAAGGGACCGTGCCATGGCTGCCATGTCTAGTCACCAACAGCAAATAAAAAGACACTTCGACAAGAAATCTTCGTCAAAGGATTTCTCTAAAGGAGACATTGTTTTGAAATGGGATGAAGACAAAGCTAAGCTCAAAAAACATGCAAAATTTGATGCCCTCTGGAGTGGTCCTTACATGATTACTCAGTGCAAGTAATATAACGTGTTCCAACTCTCCAAGTTAGACGGTGAAGAACTATGTATCCCAATCAACAGGATACATCTGAAGCATTACCACTAATTTTTGGTTTGGCTGTACATAATTTCCTTTGTTTTTCCTATTTTCCCTAAGTGTAGTTCACACAGTTAGTTGTTTTTAGTCTTGTGTGTTTCCCTTTGCGTGTGGGGGTAAATTTTATGTATTTGATTCTAGGATTATCAAATTTGTTGTGAACTCTCTTCAAAGTTATCATCTGACTCCGCGCCTAATGGATATTCAAAGGCAACTGGGTCCTAAGCATAGCAGGCATGCTTCCCTTGGGAGTCACCAATTTATTAACCCAATTTTGCCACTCTGGCAAAATTTTGGTCACCCTCTTCAAAAGCTATGAAAGGCCATTCAATTTTAGGTTGCAGTCCATCTTCAGGTTCATGCTCAGTTCAACGAAAAGGTTCAAGTGCTTTGGTTCAATGTAAAAGTTCAAGTCAATAGCTCAATTGGCTAAGTCCCACAAAAAATTCAAAAGTTTTAAGCAATGGGTGGCAAAATTGCCACCCACATCAGCAGGTGGGGAAAAAGAGACCACAAACACAGAAGCAGTCGGTGGAAAAATTGCCGCCAGGCCATCAACCTTGGCCGACATCGGCAAAATTGCTGCCAGGCCATCAACCTTGGCTGACGTCAGCAAAACTGCCATGCACAGCAGCTAACTCAGTTGATGTCAGCAAAATTTCCACACACAACAGTAAGTCAGCTGACATCAGCAAAAGTCCCACGTGCAGTTCATGACAGTGGGCAGTAAAATTACTATTCACAACATCACGTAGAAAAAAGGCCTGCAAAACATAGAAAAAGGCCCACCCAGTGGACAGAGGAGTAAGTTGCACACAAAATGAGGTAGCAAGCATGGTCCCAGTAGATTTATGACATCAGTTATAGCATTTTCCCTCTTCCCAATGAAGACTTAAGCAGCCACTTACAAGCAAAAGGCCAATGAGACTCCTCTTGGCTCTTCCCATATAAATACGCAGACTTGGTCATTTTAAAGGATCTTTTCTAATTTTAAAAAGAGCACAACTCTCCAAATTCTCCACCTTAATCAATAAAATACAATTTTTGCCTCCATCTTGGATAGATTTTTTGTGTATGTTATGAGTATTATTTGTGTTTAGTCATTATCTCCGATGCTTGCACAAGTTAATGCCAACAGACCAGCCATCTACAAGGCACCAGTTTTGCAGATGAAAGGAGAAGAGTAATATTTGAGAGGGACAAAATAGAGGAATTTGCTTGCAAGTGTACATTCCACAATACCTTGGTAAACCTCTATTATTTATTTTTTCATTATAGCCTCCCTGTTAGTCTTAGCAACCTGGTTCTTCTGCCAGATGTGTAGAGTATATTTGCATTTTTCTTAATTTTGAGAGTGGATGTGGAAGGTCAACCTTTATTTTGGTGTATCACCTCTTTAGAGTAGGCTATTTGTTTTCTTATATTTTATTCTCCCTTTTCATTCCCCCCAGTATATCTATATATCTATATTTTGCATTGCTTGAAACAAACAAGATACATCAGAGGGAACTAGCCCATACCTAGAGACTCTCCTCTCCTGCTTCGCCATCCCACAAGTGAGAGAGGAGTTTCCATGTTGTGGGGAGAGGGCAGGAACCTATTTTCCTGCCACCAAGTGAAATCTCCAGTCATCAACAGTAAGGGAAATGGGAAGAGATGGAGTGAGAGTGGGAACCTAGATGGGTGTTTTCTAGGTTAATTACTCTAATCTCACTCTTGAATTGTTGGCTAAATCAAATCTTAGATATTGTGGTGTGGATGATCAAGTGGGTTATGCTTGGGATACCTATCATCCTGTAATTTAGGCTCAAATTTACCATATCTTGGTTATTGGTGATTATGGATGAGGTGCAGGTGGAGCTCAAGGATCAACTAGAGGAGGTGGAGGTGGAGATTGAGGAGAAACTAGAAGAGGTGGAGATAGATCTCGAAGAACAAATAAACCTAGTTCTTGAAGAAGAGAAGGTAGTAAAACACCTTGAAATATTATTTGGGAGATAATCAGAGCTATTGGATTTAGTTCCTCCATATACTGAGCAAGATATGGAGGGTTTGTGGAGGGTCCTTCCTAAACCTTCTTCCCTTTCTTATTCTTCTTCACTGCTATTTGGGATAGCACCTCCTTGTCATTAGTGGAATTTAAATAGAGCTTATCATCATATTCAACTTTATAGTATTATGTGATGTTAAGCTAAGTTGATTATTATGTTAAATGGGCTTGAATCACTCCTTTAGGGTCTAATTACCAAATCTTGCATTTTGTGAGGGTAAAGGAGTCTCACTTAGCCTCCATATTTTATATCAAGGGGAAGTTCCTATAGATGTGGTTATGAATGGTTATCAATAATTACAAGCATACCTTATGATTATGTTATACATATAATATAAATATTCCATTTATCAATTGGTAGGTGATATCCTAATCTACTAAGTAGTCAAGTACATAATATGGAAAATTCAAGTGCTTATGTAGGAATCCCATCACTCAAATCATTGTGTCATCTGTGTATAACTAGTAGCCCCCAATGGCTATGATAGAGTCCCAAATTATATTTGAGAGATAGGGCACTAGAGCTTCATTAACCACTTAGTACACCACTGGGTAGAAGTGGTCATAAACATCCTAGAAATGGTATTAAAACTAGTGGCCATATAGTATATATAAGACCATGTGGATGGTTTGGCTACTAGGAACCCACATAGGAAAAGCTAAAGGCTTGAATGAGAGAATCCCATATATTTCATTGAGTAAGTAGCTAATCATGTATAAGTCACCTTAATTTTGGGCATCTGTAATGGTTGGGACCAATTTGAAGTTGATCAAGCCTCCAATGTCTTAGATGTCTAAGTGAGTCATGATCATATGTAGAAGGGTCATCAATAGATCATTAACATGTTGTCATTTCAAGTCTTTAAAAATTCAAATTATTACTATCATGCCTACTCAGAACTCATATCAGAAGGTGCATACTATGTAGGGATTAATATTTTCCTTGTTAACCCACTTGTAGTTAAGATTTTTAGCCTAGTCATAGAGGACATCATAAATCTAGTAGGTATCCATCTAATCTGACATTACCATTGCATCATATGAGAAATGGAAGTCTAAGAGGGAGTATTACACCTTGAAGGAATTCCTAGATATATTTTCAATATGGTGTTGAGAGGTGGGTGAACACAGCTAATCATTGATAGCATCATAAATATAGATAACCTTATGTAGGATATCACCCAATAGGTCAATGTAGGGAAATTCCTCTATTTTAACCATATCTCTATGGAGTCTACACCTTTTTTAAGACCAAAATACATCCTCATACTCATCTAGTTAGTCATTATCATCGCTAGAATCCTTAAGAACCTACTTAATTATCTTAAATATTTTATTGTAGTGTCTATACTTGGTTAAACCAATAGGTAAAGTGGTATCCTGGTACTCAGGCTCATCCTTTAAGTTTGAGGATGTAACATCTATTAGAATATGATAGAGGGGGGAATTATGAGGCTTTAAGCATTGGAGGCACATGATATATGGGTTCCATGTAACTTTGAAAGTGAGGATTCTGATATTTATTCTAAGGTAGCAATGGTAACTATTATTGGGCTTCTCATAGGATTTATAATCACATGCATACATCTCCTCAAATTAATGGAATTTGAGGGCTCACTTGATATGAATTTGAAATTGATTTGGTGGCCATATTTTATCCCTTTATTTCTAAATCTATAATTGAATTTGGAGCCCATTATCTTCTACTACTAGTTGGATATAGTAATGGCAATGGGATGTTTTCAAAAATATCCAATTAGGTCTAACCTCCCATTATATTAATGTCAAACATATGGTAGGCATGCAATCACATATTTTAAAGGATCCTCATCTAACTCTTAATTTTTAACATGTGTCATCCATTTATTGGTCCTCCCATTAATAGTTAACACCTAGGCATGGTTATGTACCCCATGTCATTACCCTAGTCTAGGTGATGTGTCACCTAGGGACACATGGCACATATTAATTATATTTCAATTCTCATTCATAATCTATTTTAATTTTCTTAGGTCACAAATGGAAAATAGTTCATCCTTACACTAGATGATATGTGAGCTTCCCATTATCTTGAGCTCTCTCAAGCTCTGACATCTCTAATAGGTCTAAGGGATTAACATCTATAACTCAATATGATGTGGAGATCTCCCATTTGGTCAAGTTCTCTTGGGTTCTAACATATCTTATAGGTCTAGGGGAATGGTCTCTCTGATTCAATATGACATGGAAATTTCCCATTCAACTAGGCTCTCTCATGATTTGACATATTTGATAGGTCTAGGGATTGGTTACTCTAACTCTGAATGACATGATAACTTCCCATTCGACTAGGATCTCTCAGGATTTGATATCTATGATACGTCCAAGGACTAGTCACTTAAACTCAAAATGATGTGGTAGCTTCCCATTCGACCAAGATCTCTTAAGATCTAACATCTATGATAGGTCTAAGACTAGATTCTTTAACTCCAAATGACATGTTGGCTTCCCATTTAGTCGGGATCTTTCAAGATCTAACATCTCTAATAGGTCTAGGGGACTAGATGCTTTGAATCAATATGACATGGTGATTTCCCATTCATTCAAGCTCTCACAAATTCTAACATATATAATAGGTCTAAGGGACTATATTTTTTTATTCCTAATTATGTGGTATATTCTCATTCTTATAGGCTCTCTTAGGTTCTAAGATCTTTAATAGGTCTAAGGGACTATTTGCTCTAACTCTAAATGAAATGGTAGCTTTCTATTCATCTAGGCTCTATGAGATTCAAAAAATGACCAGGTAAGAAAGACAAAAATAGTATGATATAATAAATCTTACCTACCAGATATAGAGAGCTTGCTTTTCCATGGAGGATAATGAGTTTATTTCTCCAAGAAGGGAACTAGAATTTAGGAAACCCAAGTGAAGATCAAAATAAAATTTTAGTACTATGATATACTAAAAAAGGACAAATAATACTTATTTATTTTATAGAAATTAAAATGGGTTTATTAATACTTGAATAAATAAAGGTGGGTTATATTCTAAAGATTTGAGTAAGCGTCACCAACAAGAATAAAATAAAGAACTCTGAAGCTCTGGTTCATGAAATCTTTAGAGGGGTCCCCCATTTTGAAGAAAATGGGGCATATTAGCCACAACACATGAATTTAAGGAAAGTATAATGGATATGGAAAGAGCCATGGTCAGCCTTATTAAGGAGTGGAATGACCTAAAATTTGAGAATGATAAACTCAATTTGGAATTTGGTAATGGAAAATAAAATGAAAACACCATAAAGTCAAAATATGTCAGTGTCAAGATAGACTAATATGATACTGAATACACTCAACCACCTCTCAAAGATAAAAAGGCTCATAAAACACCACTAAATAATACTATGAAGTGTTTCATAGAAGGCCTGAGAAAACACATGAAGGGTACCTATTTCATTGACCACCCCAAAGAACTAGGTAAGCTCTAAAGAACTATCAAAATCTATTTAGTTCATTTATTTTTTTGATTGGTCAACTTGCACTTAGTTTTTTCTATAGTTTTGCTTATGTTTGGATAAATTCCCTCTATTTTTTGTTTTGCTACTCATTAGGGCTTTGTTTGTCAACTTTATTTCTTTTTTTTTAAATTCTATGGTTTCTAGATCGTTTTAAAACCAAATTTATTTACCCCATCGAACAAAATAAATTATCCCTCACATGTTAAAAAAATAATCTAATTAATGAGTTTTATCATAGATACCTAAATTTGGTCACAAATAATTGATCATGCTAGTTTTTCCCCTTTTTTAATTTTATTAACTTATGCACTTAATCAGTACCTATTTCACTACTTCACCCTATCCTAAGAACCTATTATGACCAATTTATATTCCAATTATTATTATTTACCTAAAAAAGTGTAATTATTTCTAAAAATATGGTTAAGCATCCATATGGATAAACCCATATCAAAAATTCCACACATTTCACTTAGGGACAAAAATGTCTAATGTTATAGTAGTAGTTGGCACTCTTATCCTTATGATGCATTCTTATATTTATCTTTTAGTGGTATGTTTTTAAAATTAAACCCTCCCTTATCTTTTCTTTATTTTTTTAAAGAATCCTAGCATGTTTTTTATCATTTTCTATTTCTATAAAGATATACGTGTGTCACTTATTCTTTCAGTTACTAATTTTAATAGAGATACATATTTGCAAAGTTTCACATTGAGAAAAAGTTCCTTGTTCTTCCTAATTATATTTATAATCAATGAAAACATTCTTATCAAAGTTAAAATCATACTTTATCCATCGCAAATAAAATCATGATTAAGTTTCAATCCATCCCTAGATGCATTCATATTGTTAAAGCATCACTATTTCACAAAACATTGTAACTATGAAAACTATGTGGGTTTTATTTCCCTCTTTATATTATTAGATATGTAGGTAGCATTCAACCATCATGAGGTTAATTGGGGTCAGCTCATCCCAATTACTCTAAACATTTTCATATTTATATTTTTTTAATCATTACTAGCCTTCACATTGGAGAAGATATTGTAAAGTATTCTTCATATTTATAATGGTCAAATTAGTGCATACATACCTAACTTGAATAATTTCAAGTTACCATACCCTAATTTCTTATTTATTGTAAAAATATAACATCAACCAAATGGGATGGTAGTGGGAATTAATCATGTCTATAGACTCCTAGATTTTTCCTTTTGTAATCTTAGTTCCCTCTTTTGGGCACTTTCATATTTTGTTCTTATTTTCTTGTTTCCACCTTGTATCAGTCAACACACTCAAATATATAGGGAAAAACTAAGTGTCTCTTTTTTATTTATACTTAGTTTTCTTGAAATAATTTACACTTTGATGAATTAATTTATTTTAATTCATTTTTATTGTCTAAAGTTCATTAAAAAAATTATAATTTATTATATTTAGTTTATCTTAATTAAGTTAATTCACTTTTCAATCCAAATTTAAACAAAACATATTGGTGAGCCCATTTATTTATTGAACATTATCAAACCCATGGATATTAGTAAATTATAATTAAATTGAAGGTTGAAATAATATAATTTTATTTTCATATATCATAGATGACATCAAAATAAATTACTTTTAGTGTAAATAATTATATATGAGGTCGAAAGCAAATTCCTTTAGTGTCGAATATAAACCCAAGGTCAAAAGAAAATTATTTTAGTGTCAAAAATCTAAATGTTTGTGGCTTAAATAAAGTGAAAAAACATGAAGTTATTCCATCAAGTTATTTCTAGACATATAAATATTAACAAAATTTATGAACTTTCCTTAAAAGATGAAAGAAAGTGCAAAGAAGAAGAGTACATGGATGAGTAGATCACACTCTATTTTAAGAATATTTTGGTAGGAAGTAATGTGTTAGATTTTGATAAATAATAAAATTTATTAAGGATCCTTACTAAGGTCATAATTTAGGTAGAGAATGAAGGTATCCTCAAACCCCCATACATGAAATAGGTCAATTTTTCCATTTTCTCAATAGAAGGGAATAAATACCCTAGCCTAGATGGATTTCCTCTTTTACTCTTTAAACAATTATGTGAATTAATCCAAAGTGAAGTGGTGGTAATTATGAGTGATTTTTTAGATATGGAACCATTTTTATTTAATTGAATAACATGTTCCTTATTCTCATCCTAAATAAACAAGAATATAATCAACTAAAGGACTTTAGACCTATCATACTATGTAAAATGGTTTATAAAATATGCACTAAAACCCTGTGTATTCAACCTCTTATGGAGAAGATCATAGCTAAAAAATAAGGTGTGTTTATCTTTGGGATACAAATCATAGATGGGATAATGATTTATAATGAATATATTCATTCATTATATAAATATTGAAGATAAGGTGTGTTTGTAAATTTGAACATGAATAAAGAGTATGATAAGGTATCTTAGAGGTTTTTAGACAAGGTGTTGGAAAGACTTTGTTTTAGTATTCTTTTCAAACATTTAATTTATAGTTTTATATCCTCCCTTATGTTATCCATTATTATAAATGGAGCCCCAAAATGGTTCTTCTTGGATGGTATAGGTATGAGACAAGGGCACCCTCTATCTCCATACCTCTTAATTATGCTAGCTCAATTTATTGGAAGATGTTTACAGTTCAATAAAATGTAAGGAATAATCAAATGCATGAAATTTTACCCTAAAAAACCCCTATTAATATTTTTTTTGATGTAATAAACAATGGTTATTTAAGCTAAGGCTCTTAATAATATCCTTATTGATTATGAAAATATTTTGGGGTAAATAATTAATTATTTCAAAAGCTCTATGTTTTATTAAACACTCCAGATGGTTTGTAAAAGAATCTACCTAAAATTTTGTGTTTATAAATTAAAAACTTGTTATCTACCTATCTATCAATACATCTATTTAGCAGAATAATTCACTCTAATAGTTCAATTCCCTTGTTGGTTAGACTTCAAAATAAACTAGTCAAGTGGAAATATTTTCTACTTTCTCAACTTGGGAAACTCCAACTTCTTAAAATATCAATCCAAAGCATCCCATTTTACATGATGTATTTATTATTCAATCATAGTAATGTTTATGATAAATTGGAATAAATTTATAATATTTTCCTTTGGATAGGTTTGGAGGATAGTTTTAGATTTCCTTTAGTGGCATGGGGAAAATATTTTCTTCCTATGACATATGGGGGTCTTGGGATCAAGAAAGTAAATAGTAAGAATCAATAATTACTAAACAAGGGTGGAAAGTCATCAATTACTATGAATAAGGGGAAATAATTATTAAATCTAAAAATTTTGAAGGCAATGAAGAATATATTCTTAATTTTTAATAAGACCCTGCAAATGGTTCATCTTTCTATGAACTTATTTCATCTAGTAAGGGTATTTTAAGGAGAGGTAGTATATGGTAGGTAGGTGATGGGGAAAATTTTAGTTTTGGGATAATCCTTGGCTTTTTCAGTTTCCCCTTGGTTCCAAACACCCTTAGTCATAACTCAAAAATGTCTTCAAAAATATTCATGGAACTAAGGTATAGGATTATTAGAAAAACTCTAAAGTAACATAATGTGGAAAGTTTTGTAGATAGAGTTAGAAAATGATGAATTTAATAAATAATCATAAACCTTAAACTTAAAAATACAATAAACACATTTATTTTTATTAAAACAATATACTCTTGTGTGGACAACAAATTATAGTGTTGAAGTTTCTATGAAATTTAGATACATGGTTGAATTGGACATATAAGAATACTAAAATTATTGGAAAGACTTATGGATAAGGTAAATCACCCATAAATTCAATATATTATTCTAGATTGCATCCTAGAATAAAATTCTTTATTATAGATAAACTATCCAAAAAAGGGATGGCCAATCTTAATAGGTATGTGTTGTGTACATGCAAGAAGGAAATGATAAACCATTTGATGCTTAATTGTCCTTTTGCATCCAAGATGTTCAATAAGCTCCTTTTAAATTTTAATATAAAATGATTAAAACCAAACTCAAATGTATACCTAATACAATAATGAAAGCCACCAATGAAGTTTCCTTCTTTGGAATTTTTATGGAAATTATCTCTTCCACATTTCTTTTGTGGAATATGAAAGTCCAATAATTATTATATTTTTAATGTAAAAGGCTCAACTAGATATATACAATTAAGAGGATATTTTTAGCCACTATAAAAAATTAGAGGGCCTTTGATCCAAAAATAAACATCCTATGTCTAAATTTAGCTCGTATATGTTCAAAAACTATAGGATTAACTCAAACATGAAATACATATCCTTAAAAATTGATATAATTCACATTAGAAGATCCAAACCATTGAGTTGTTTGTTCATACTCAAATTTGATGTAGTTTCCAAAGGAAACCCTGACGATATAAGTGGAGGATTTATCAAATACTCTAGAGTAGTTTTGGTTTCTTATGTAGGTCCTATGGCCTTCCATACCAATCATGTGATGGAATCCAAAGCTCCTATATGAGACATTCAAATGGCAGTGAAGTTGAAAATCTATATATTGGCTATGGAAGGAGATTCCTTGAATACCTTTCATTTCCTCTTAGGGAAATATAAATCATCTTGGTATATTCAATGAGATATTGATGATGCCAAAGTTTAATTAAAGAATATCAAGGAAGTTTCAATTGTCCATATATATAGAGAGGTAAATAGTCTGGTAGATGAGTTTACTAACCTTGGTTTATTAACTTAATTTATAATAATTGGAAAAATACCAAAAACTTACCTAGCCATATTATACAATTAATATATAATGATATGTCTAAATTCCTAAGTCTTATGATTAGGCTTGTTCAAACTATGGATAGTAATTAATGTTAAAATTTGATCTCCATGTTTATTGCTTGAAATTATGATTTGATTCATTGGAAATAATCAATTAGTCATTTGAAGTACGTAGAGCTAATGCACATAATTTAAATTTGAATGGTGGTTATTTATAAATTTTAGATTATTAGTGTCAATTCCCATTTTTTTATATACAAAATATGAAGGATGATGTATTTTTAGGCATGGGTGGTGGTCAAGACATAATATAGCCAATTTATTATGTGAAGGTCAAAGATAATCAATCTATATGGTGGATTTTAGAGAAACTAATCTTGGAAAAAATCATGCTAAGGGTTTATAGATATGATGAGGAATTTTCAAAATGCTTTTCCATGGGTTAAAATCATAGAATTATGTGAATGAGAGGGTTGTGTATTAACATCCCTGAAGAGGTGATAAGAGAGGTTTTAGGCATGAGTTGTGAAGGCACAAAGTCTTATAAGGACAAGAATTAGAAGTAGGATATCATTAAAACCTTATTCAAAAATGATGATGACATTATAACTAAGAAGAAAGGGTTCCTCCATACACACTTTCCCATGTAATGGGTTATCATTTATCTTCAAATTATGAAATATCACAATTTATAAGGTAAGTTTCACATTTTAATTTGAATCACTTTTTATTAATGAATCAATTTAAGGGACACAAAATCAACCTTTCATACTTCCTATTGAAGTCCCTTGAGATCAATTTAACCTCATTCTAAGAAAATTATTCTAGTGGAATAATTCACTAGACTATAATTTCACTTATTATTAAGAAAAGGGAACCTCTTTGGGGGAAATATGTTTAGCTTGTGGAAGAGGATAGAGGGGAGGATTATATACAGAAGATGGATAAATCTAATAAGTATAGTGGGGATACTCAAGAAACATTCCTTGAGGATTATTTTTAGAGGACCCTTGAATAAGGATCATTAGAAATCACAAGTTCCATTCAATTTTTTATTGAATTAAAGAAAAAATACAAAAGCAAAGAGACTAAATTTTAGTCCAAGATGAATAATTTAAAATTGAATATGAAGGTAGGAATAAGACCAAATATTCCTATCCTAAATTTTTGAATGGGAAGGATAAGAAGATTTTGGAAGAGGATGAGAAGGGTGGATAGTGTGTGGATTCTCCCATGGTTCTCAGTATTAAATTGTTTGAATTGGACTTAAAATTTAAAATGACAAAATCCAAAATTTCCAATAAATTGAAAATGTGGAACAAGTTAAAAGATAATACTAAGAAATTAAGTAAATAATTCCTATCCTTTCATATTGAATAAACTATAAAATGAGGTGGAGGGGTTTAGAAAAAACCCTAGAACTCAAAAAAATGAATTGAAGCTAGAAAAATAAGTTTTAGTGAATGAAAATAAGAAGAAGAAATATAAAATCAAGGTTAAAAAACTAGATAAAAATGAGATAGGTATGCATAAAAGTAAGAGGAATACAAAAAAAAATATGCTAATAATCCCATGAAGATCACCTTTGTTAATAAAAAGTATGTGGAATATTTTTCTGAATGGCCAAGAAAGCATAATAGGGGATGCCTAATAAAGGATAAAAGTAAGAATACCAAGGAGAACATCAAGGTTTCCACTCTAGTGGACTATATATACTCTAAGGATTATTCTCTTTAACTATTGATTGGATGTTTCTTATTATCTCTAATGGATCTCTAATTTGGTTTTTTGGTATAAGTTTGGTGGAATTATAGTGGTCATGTGGGGGAAGTGTGGAAGTAATTTATCAATGTGTTATCCTAGCCTCTGGGGATTATATTCCATATTTACTCTTCGTTTATTTTTAATTTTTATATTTCATACTTGTAGTGGTTATATGATCCTTTAAACCCTATTTAATTAAATTATCAAATAAAATATAACCATAATGTATAAAAAACCCATGAAGGCTTATATAGGATCCATCCAAATGGAATTAGTGGAGTAGATCAAGAACTAGTCTAGTGTGAATTCCCATTTTGTTTATAGACAAAATATGGAGGAAGTATTTGTAGGCATGGGTGATGATCAAGGAATAATATAAAAAATTTATTATGTGAAGGTCAAAGATAATCAATCTGTATGGTGGATGTTAGAGAAACTAAGCTTGTAAAAATTCATGCTAAGGGTTTATAGATATGATGAGGTATTTTCAAAATACTTTTCCATGGGTTGGAATCATAGATTTTTGTGAATGAGAGGGTTGTGTATTAACATCTATAAAGAGGTGATATGAGAGGTTTTAGGCATGATTAATGAAGGTACAAAGGCTTATAATGACAAGCATTAGAAGTAGGATATCATTAAAACTTATTTAAGACTAATGAAGATATAATGAGTAAGAAGAAAGTGTTCCTACATATGGACTTTCCCATGCAATGAGTCATGATTTGTCTTCAAATTATTAAATACCAAAATTTAGAATGTAAGTTTCACATTTTATATTTGAATCTTTTTTATCAATGAACTAATTTAAGGAACACAAAATTAACCTTTCATATTTCTTGTTGAAGTCCCTTGAGATCAATTTAACCTCATTCCAAGAAAATTATTCTAGTGGAATAATTAATTAGATTATAATTTTACTTATTATTAAGAAAGGGGAACCTCTTTGGGATAAATATGTTTAGCTTATGGAGGAGGCTAGAAGGGAGGATTCTATAGAGGAGCTGGATAAATATTAGGTTAGCGGGGATACTCCAGAAAAATTCCTTAAGGATTATTTTGAGAGGACCCTTGAATAATAATCCTAAAAAATCACTAGTTCCATTTAAATTTTTATTGAATTGAAGAAAAAATGCAAAATCAAAGAGACTAAAGTTTATTCCAAGGTGAATAAACTTAAAATTGAATATGAAAGTAGGAAGAAGACTAAAGAGACATATACTAAATGTTTTAATTGGAAGGATAAGAAGTTTTTGGAAGAGGATGAGAAGGGTGGATAGTGTGTGGATTCTCCCATGGCTCTTAGTATTAAATTGTTTAGATTAGACTCAAAATTTGAAATGACAGAATCCAAAATTTCCAATCAATTAGAAATGTGGAATAGGTTAAAATCTGAGACTGAGAAATTAAGTAAATAATTTTCAACCTTTCATATTGAATAAACTATCAAATGAGGTGGAGGGGTTGAGGAAAAACAAAGAACTCTAAAAAATGAATTGGAGATAGAAAAATAAGTTTAGGTGGATGAAAATAAGCAAAAGAAATATAAGTTCAAGATTAAATAAATGGATAAAAATGAGGGAGATACCCATGAAATTAAGAGGAATACAAAAAAAAGGAAGATAAGAATCCCAATAAGAGCACCCTTATTGATAAAAAGTATGTGGAATATTTTTCTTAATGACCAAGAAAACATAATAGGGGATGCCTAATAAAGGATAAAAGTAAGAAGACCAAGGAGAATATCAAGGTTTCCACTGTGGTGGACTATATATACTATGAGGATTATTTAATTTAATTATTGATAGGATATTTCTTGTTAGCTCTAGTGGTTCTCTATTTTTGTTTTTTGGTAGAAGTTTGGTGGAATTCTAGTGGTCATGTGTGGGAAATTTGGAAGTAATTTATCAATGTGGTATCCTCACCTTGGGGATTATATTCCCTATTTACTCTTAGTTTATTTTTAATGTTTATATTTCATACTTGTAGTGGTTATATGATCCTTTAGAACATGTTTATTTAACTAATCAAATAAAATATGACCATAATGTCTACAAAATCCATGAAGGCTCATATAGGATCCATCCTATTATAATTAATGGAGTAGATCAAGAAATAGTGCAAATTTTATCCAATTTTTGAGAAGTATTTTTTTAAATGCTGCAATATAATACCAAAATTTTAATTTTATCTAGATTTTAAAATTTGAGAAAAATAAAAAATGTCAAATTTCAATATACAAAAATAACCACTCTTACACTTTGTTAACCCTACCATAGGAGTTTATACTACTATTATTGATAATATTATTACACCTATACCTTTAGGCTTCAAGGCAACATAATGTTTACAATAACTCTATATGTTTATGGTTGACCAAGTGACTCATCTAAATGTAGTAACCTAAATTTGCTCAAGAATACTTGATCATGCCTATTTTATCCCCTTTTTACCATTAATTGCATGTGTAATAAATTGACACTCATTCACTAATTTGACTTATTATAAGAAAAAAAAAAGACCTAATTCCATTGTAAGGTAGTCAATTTTCACCTAAATAAATGATCTTACTTCTGATAACACATCTATGCATCATTATATCTTGATTAGACCTAAAAATTTGTAATTTTACTAAAGGGATAATACTATCCAAAAGAACTATAGAACCCAACATTATTGTCCATGTTTATGTATTCTATCATTCACTCACAAATAATTAAAATTTAATAAGGAAAGTGTCATTAAGGATGAATTAAATATTTATAAACTCCTTAATGAGTCATTTTCCCTCTTAATTCACTATAATAGTAAAATCAATTCATTTATTAATAAACCTTGGTAGGATTATGAATATTATCACAAGAGCTTATTTAAAAAAGTGTGAAAAACACAAAATTTCCCATATTTTCAAAATTATCTTCTAAGGACTTAAATAAATCATGAGATAAGTCTAATTTCAATCATATGTGTCCTTAACCCAATCAGGATCAAGTACTCAAGCCAATTCTAGATGCATTCATATAATCAAAGGAGAATAATTTCACAAATAACTTAAGTGGGAGATCTACATGGAGGTTTGATCCCACTTAAGAGTATTTATAAGTAGGTATCACTCTACACATTAAGGTGTTGAGGTCTATCACAAATCCAATTACTAACCCCCTTTACTCTTTTAAATTTATTTATCTTCTTATGGCACAAGCCATAATTTTTAAATTTAGTAAGATAAATATTGATCTATTATGTATCACATAAGGAAAATATATTATAAACAAGCATAATTGGCATATTCACACAAAACTATGCCTTATTTTATAGCATTTTAAAAAAAAGATATAAATGTCAGCCTAGGAAAATAATGCTCATAACTATTAACTCTATTGGGTGTTACTCTCTGTACAAATTTTGAAGATCATCTTTTGGGAGGATTATATGTTTTATTATTCATCAATATTTCTTCATTTTTCATGTTAAAATAATTATCCAAACATAATAAAAATTGTATTACATCACTCTTTTGCATAGTTTAGTATTGTTCAGATTCTTTCTACTTTTTTATTTCTAATTTCTTGCTTTTAGTTTCATATTCATAAGTGTATTTACAACACCTTGATTTATTCAATTCAATTTATCTAAGTAGTTTTGATATTTATATAATAATTAAAATTAAAATAAAACATTTGGTGAAAACACTATTATTTGATAATTATCTAACTCTATTATTCTTTAGGGTTTCAACCTTTTATGGTTTTCCAGTATTTTGTCCTAAGGTTACAAAAAAGGAATCAGTTTTAAATTTTGAACTTTATTTATATGAATTTCTTTTTTGTATTTTTGAAATACATTTGTCATGTCTTTTATTATATATATATATATATATATATATATATATATATATATATATATATATATATATATATATATATATATATATATATATATATATATATCCAATCTACTTCTCATGAATTGCCCATGAGATGGTAATTCCCTAAATGGGGAAGGTGGGTAAAACTATAGACTTTCATCCTCTATTTTAAGACTAGTCTAGGATCAACCCATGACACAACTTCAAGTATTTGAATTTACAAATGTAGTCTATGTGAATAGTCTCCAAGAGATGTACTATCACCACTGAAAGTTCAATTTAAAGTTAATACATATAGGTCAAATATTTTATGATAATTTGATTACTATGCTTTATGTTTCTAAACACAAGGGGAAAGGGTAGTTTAAATTTAAAGAATAAACACAAAATAGAGGTAAGGGTAAGGAAAAAAATGTAAACTCTATATCTATAATGAACTCCATTCTTTGATCATTGAACCAAATGAATCTACCACAATTATATCACTATAGACCGAGTTTCATTAAAGTTATACTTCCAAGAGCATACCATGGGAAGAGTCTAAGGGAAATGAGAGTATTCCTTCAATATGATCTCTAAATAAAATTAATAGGATATTATAGTATAATACACATAAACACCATATGAGAATTTGTAGATTAACACAAAAATTATTACTACTATAAAAGGAAACAAGAGAACTCACATAGTTATTATAATATCTGAACACATTATAACCATATCACACATAAAACAACAAAGTATCAACATAATTAACCTAGCATTGATTGTCATTCAATAATGGATATCAAATAGATTTAAAACATATACAAACACTCTTACATAAAATAGAGATTTTATTCATTAAAATAAGTAACTATTATTATAATAATTCATTTAAACCAACTTTATAGTCTAGAGAGATGAAGGAAAAAGTAGATGAAAACCTAGCTATAATATAACACTACTTTTGAGAAATTTTAGTTGACCCTATATTACAATAAAATTCTTCCTTATATAGATAAGGATGAGGCTCACTTATAAATAGAATTAGGATCCCATCTTTGGCCATGGCATCCACTCATTATAGTTACAATTATATTTAAAAATTTAAAATAAGACAATCCATTCAAACTTATAATAGATCGATGAGGGACCACTTAATTGAAATGAGGAGGTGGTTGAGAAGGTCCAACTCCTAACTATATTTAATTGGCATCCCTAGCTTCCAAAGTGACTAGAATAAGGTCAAACTCCTTATCCAACTTGGCAAGGTTCATTGGGGGCTCCCTAAAGAATACCTCTACCTGAGTCCCTAGTCTATAATAGACTTGGAAGGGTGATTCCATTATATATTATACCCTAGAGATATATTTGATGCTTATTTTGGATTGTATTAATAGATATAACACTACTTAAGCCCCTTCTTGGTTTACTCTAGAAACATTCTCCCTCATGACATGGTCAAATTGACCTTAGTGGATTCCAAATTCCCCTTAATCCAAAAGGTTTCCATCTAGGTGGAATAAAATAGATATATTTACCTCATTTAAGTAGGTCAATATCTTATTATTAACCTTTTTTAGGTTTCCCATTGTAGAGTGAACCATATCCAACCAATCCCCCATAGCAACCCTCATGATCCTAATGTACATTTGGTATAACCCTAAGTCTAAGATCATCATGAGTTTTAGTTCTAAGAACATTCCTTTATTGATAACCACTTATAGCATTTAACACTTCCCATCAATTTATATAATCAGATACATGTCGGTGTGGGTCTACTAGATAAGTACATTGGTCTCATCTAGATTCTCCACTACATTTCAATGAATTAAGAAAATTAGTAAGAGGGCATCCTTGACCTACCCAATTAGCCTTATGGGAAATGTGCTCTTCACCTGGGATTATAAAATTCAAACCTATCTCTACATGTCCTCAAGGAGTTTCTTAAACATATCATGAGTCACCTAGAGAATATGTAATGGGTATTCATCCATCCTTTCTTCCCCAATGGGAGTCCTCACCTTGATGAGAGAAAACTACTATTAGCAAGTTTTCCACACCACTAGGTTACCTTCCTATATAAACCTTTGTGTTAGTGTCTTCTTCATGCCTTTGAAGGTTTGTTTGAAACTCCATTATATGTATAGGTCACCCTAGGTAGTCATCTTTGACACTTGTTACCTTGGGACCATTCCTCAAGTTATGAGAGCTATATGAGGGATGGATGAAATGGTAGTGAAGGGCATAGGACAAGGTGGAGGGGAGATCGAGGAAGCAAAGGGAGTGAATGAGGAAATTAGTGGAGGTAGAGGGGGAATGAGAGTGAAAAGAGGGAGGATGAAGGGGGAGGCCCATGGGACCATCTATTCCCATAACTATTCCTAGGTTATGTTCACCTAATGATGAATTTACCTTGGGAAAAGGTCATTAAATAGTAGGGTAGAGATGGGTTGGTTGAGGGCAAATCTCATGGTTCCATATGTGATGGAAAGATGGGTATAGTGATGTAGGTGATGAGGTGTTTTTTTTGGGAATGGATTAATTATTGAGACCTATATATGAGGTTAAATTAAATTAGAAGGCCTTCAATTAGGAGTCGTAGTGTGAGTTAACCTCTACTTCTTCTTTGGCCTATTAACCAAGTTGGCTCTAAATACTACAATAGATGGTCTAACTAGGATAAAAAAAGTTATGTGGGATAATGGTAGAGGAATCATACATGTTAATAGAAGTGATAGGATAATTGGAGTGGGCATTAATAAGGTCCCTAATTTAAGTGGTATGTTCATGATAGTCACAGTCACACTTACTAATAAAGGCACACCCAAGGAAGGTACTGTGAGGACTCTAGGTTGTGAAATATATGAAGTAGAGGGGAATGATGAATAAAGAATTATCACTAGGATTAAGTATAATGGTACTTTTTAAATTGATATATAGGTGAAATGGGGAAAAGAGGAGGCACCACTTTGGGGACTTGTGAGAGTGGAGAAAAAATGGTGGGTACCAAGATTGGGAGTTAGAAAGAAGTGAGAGTGAGGGGTAGAATGGAATTGGGAGAATTAGAGGTGTAAAAGGGGGAGTTTGGATGGTTTTATATTGGTAAACTCACTCCATGATCACTCTTATAATTCTAACCACATTAAACTTTAGGTTCTATGTGACTTTGGGTTGAGGTGTTGGTGGTTGAGTTGGCTATGTCTGGGCCACCTAGCTTGGGTCTAGATCTATCATGACCAAAATACTAGAGATGCCAGAAGAGGTAGATCATAAGGATACATTATAAGAGGTGGATGAAGATCCAAGGAATGAGTATCAATATCTATTGTAAGAAGTGGATCTAGACTTGAAACATAAGGAAAATGTGGAAGAATTCCCTACAAGATCCTCTAGGAGATGGTTAGAGATATTAGAGTTGAGTTTTCTAGGGATCAAGTATGAGATAGAGGATAAATATATGGGATTTATGTGACCTTATTTAAATTTTATTATTTTTTTCCATGATATGGGAAAACACCTCCTAGTCATTAGTGACATCTAAGTATAGCTCATCATCATCTTTGGCTTGATGACCATAATTGATATTGAGGCAGGTTGAATACCATGCCAAGTGAGCTCTAATTATTTCATTGGGGTCTTAGTGTTAGGTTTCAAATTTGTTAATATTTAATTAGTCTCTCCCATATGACATCTTGTAAAGTAGAAGGAAGGCCTTCTAGACATGTTACTTGATTATGATAAAAAATGGTAGGTACACCTTCTATTGAAATTGGATAAAGAACCCAACTATGCCCTCCACTAACTGATATGCAATCTCATGATATACTAGATGGTATGGAATGAAATAAAATAGGTGGAGGGTATCCTTGAGGAAACCTAATTTTTAGACAATATTTTCCTCATAAAGTTAATATCTCTAATGGTCATGATGGAATCCCTTATTACCTTTGAGAGTTGGGGCATCAAGTCCTTATTGATGGATTAGTAGACCATCAAATATAAATGATAGAATATGTCATAGATGTGATTGTGTAATTAGATTCCATATATATTTTAAAATACCACATGTATTATCAATCCCCTAAGAACCCATGTATGAAAATCCAAAGGATTGAAAGAGAGTTCCCCATATATTGCATCTAATAGGTATCTCATCATTTAAAATTTTATCCTAGCTTAGGCATCTGTGATGGCATTGACCAAATTGAAGTTTATAAATCCTCCCATGTCTATTAATTTTTATTGTGTGGGGATGATTTGAAAGATAGGCACCCATATCTCATTGACATATAAGTACTATTTGGCCTAAACAATCAGTTCAACAAGATCATACCTACCTAAACTTCTTATTATAAGGTGTGAACTATATACAAATTAATATCCTCCTTCTTAACCCATTTAACATTTGGGTTCTCATCCTAGTTGTGAAGGATGGCTTATATTTGGTAAGTCCCCATATAGACTATCACCACTATTGCATCGTAGGAGAAGGTGTAGTTCAAGATGGATTAATATGCCTTGAATGTGTTCCCATAGATATCAAAAATATGGTGTCAAGAATTAGAAAAACATACCCAGTCATGGAATCTATCTTATATGTACATGGCATTATGGAGGAGGCTACCAAAAAAATTGGTGTATAGGAATGCCTTAAGCTCAGTAACAACTATGTGAAGTTTGAACTTCTTTTAGGATTGAAAGGCATATTCAAACTTAACCTATTGGTCATTATCTAAGTGTAAATCCCTGATAACTTGATCAATTACTTTTAATAGTTAATTATATTACTTTAATTTGGTCAAGTTAGTAGGGAATGTGGTATCCTAGTACTCAGGTTTTCACCTTTAGGTTTGAGGAAGATGTTTCTATTTTAGTAGGATGAAGGGTAAATAGGAATTTTTTGAGCATATAAGGCATGAAAAATAGGGGTTCTCTATGAGAATTTGAAAGCTAAGAGTTAAAGTTTTTTTAAGGTAGTAGTTGTAAGCATTAGTGATCTTCCCTTAGGATTTCATAAATACATGCATAAAACCCCCTGTAGTAATTTTGTTTGGTGACTCACTTGATGTGAATTTAAATTAGAGTTGGTGGATAAATTTTCTTTCTTTACTTCAAAATATAGAGTTAAATTTAGAGCCCATGATCCTCTACCACTAGTCAGATATAGTAATGGTGATGGGATGTTTTAAAACTATCTAATTAGACACCCAACTTCCTATCTTATTAATTCCTAATGAATGGTACACATTTGGTCACATCTCTTATAGTTTTATTAATTAACTCTTACTTTATAAAAAGTGTTGTCTGCTCATTGGTCCTCCTAAAAATGGTTAGAACCTAGGCATGATTTTTACTCTATATCACTCCCTTAATAAGCATGATGTGTTATAAAATAACACATGGAATGTCTTAATTGGTTATTTTTCCTCATACATACCTTATTCTAAGGTTCCCATGATCTTAGGTGGCTACTAGTTCATATACCCACTAGGTGACATGGCACCTTCTCATTTACCCAAGATATCCTAGGAGTTTACATCTCTAATGGGTTTGAAGGACTAGCTGCTTTGACACTTAGTGACATGGCACCTTCTCATTCAATTGGGTTCTCTTAGGATTTGACATCTTTGATCAATTTGGGGACTATCCACTCTAACATTTGATGACATGGTGCCTTCTCATTTAGTTGGGCTCTCCAAAGTTTTAACAGATTTGAGATGTCTATGGGATTGGCCAATATGAAACCTAGTGATGTAGAACCTTCTCATTCGAATGAGTTCTCTTGGGATCTACAAAATTCACAAAAAAGACTATGTAAGAAATGAAAATGAAAACAATACATTAAACTTACTCATCTGTCATTGAGATTTTAGTTTGATTTGAAGGGAAACAAGTCTATTACTATAGAAGGGAATAAGAATATAAGATATTCTAATAAAATATTACCTACAAGTTTAGCACCATGATTTATAAAATAAAAAACACTCCTTATTCATAAAAAAGGCATGTTACTGCTTGAGAAAATTAGGGCGACATAGATTCCAAGGATTTAAGCAGGAATTGTTGATAAGAATAAAAGAAAGGACACTAAAGCTTTGATTCATAAGATTTTTTTAATGGGTATCCATTTTGAAGGAAAATGTGGCATGTTGGTCATAAAAAATGGTGATATCCATATGGAAAGTGATGATAAATAGTTATAACCCAACCAATTTATTCTTCTTTCCTTACTCAACACAGAGATTGTAAGAGGGATATATTAACCACATAAAATATTAGGCACTAAATTCATGTAATATTAATTGTTATATTAATATTCCACCTTATAGATGACCACTAGGGTTTGTATGAAGTGATTTTCATTTTCCATTCCCTCCCATATTTTATTTGAGTAATCAAGGCTAGACTATTTATCAAGCTTCATATAGGGCATTGATGGCTTGATGAATTTTGGGGGAGATGGTTGGGGAATTTCTATACCACTAGAGGATCATCCATATCCAAAAAATAGATGCCTCTAGTACCATTAATGGCGTTGTTCCACTCCCATCCAAGTCATAAATCCTATAGTGTAGATTGTCTGTATAGCCCTTTCGAGGTAGACTCATAATTTAGATTTTGCATGCTTTCCTTATCCTTGTACAAGCTTTCCTATGAAAATATTATCATTTATTATTATTTTACATTGAGGTTTTGGGACCAATCCAAGGGTGAATGGATGATGAGGAAGTTCTAAATGGCCATCCAAACTTTGATCTGCTCAAATAATCTAATATTTTCTTGAGACACTATTTTAAGTACAGCTTGATGTCTTTATTAAGGTGTAAGATGTTATAAAATCCTCATGTTTCTCTTAGAATAGTTGGACTCTTAGATCTAGGATGTCAAAAGTTTCAATTACCATCTTGTAATTACTCAGATAAATTTTTTTGACTTGGGTCTTCCTACTTTTCAACACTCCTCCCAAGCTTCAGCCATCACCTAGAGTAGTTACTAATAGATTTGGGCATTAGAGTAAAATCATAAAACAAATATGGAGCTAGAGGGTTAAAACACAAAATAAAATTACATTGTGGAAGCAAACACAACAAAATAAAACACACTATGAAATTAAATCTATCTAATATATACATTACCACCTCTGCTTAGGTTATTCAAAAATAACACTAGAGGGGACAGTCGAGAAATAGTGCTTCAATAACTACCTATTTACTAGAAGTGTAAACTTGTTGCCCTCAAGATCCTTGAGATAGAAGGTATTCTTTCCCAAGAGTTTGACAATTTAATATGGGCCAATCTAGATCTAAGATTTCAAAAATTTCAATTACCATTCTAGAATTCTCAGATCGAAGGTTTCAACTTGGGTCTTCCTACTTTTTAACACTTCTCCCAAACTTTGGCCATCACCTAGAGTAATTAATAATAGGGTTAGGCATCATAGGAACATCATAAAACAAAGAGGGAGACAAAGTATAAAAACACAAAAGAAAATAAAATAACAGAATGAAACCAAACACATAATGAAATTAAATCCATCTAATAGATACATTACCACCTCTGTTCAAGTTACTTGAAAAATACATTAGAGGGAACAACTGAGAAATATTGACTCAAGAATGACATATTTACTATAATTGGTAGATCATTTCCCTCAATATCCTTTAGATATAAGGTGTTCTAGCCTAGGATTTTAGCTATTTGGCATGGGCCAATCTAGAGGGGATTACATTTTGAATGCTAGCCTTTCTTTTCATGGGCTTTATCCCACATTAAGACTAGGTCAAAGATTCTAAAGTTATTGATATTTTCCCTCATATTAAACCACCTTTTAATTGTATCTTTTTGCTTTTTAAAGCTTTATATATATTCATCCTAGGCTTCCTCTAACTAAATTAGGTTAAGGAGTCTAGAATTCACCTTGTCATCTAGTTCCATGCACTGTTGCATGAACTTATAAATTGGTATCCTAATCATGACCAATATGATTAGATCTAATCCATAAATAAAAAGGAAATGAGAGATTTTAAGGTCTTATTATACCTAGTTTAGTCCTTCCATAGGGTGATTTTTAGTAATGAAATCCATTTCTAGGGCTTTTATCTAGCTAATTTATTAATGACATTAATCAATTTCATATTTGTGGACTCTACCAATCCTCCCTTGTAGGTAGTGATTGGATGAGAACTTTAGTGTGATCCCATTATCATAGGCCCATTATGTGAATTTTGTGGATTGAAATGTAGGAACATTATCACATACTAAAGAAATGGGGACCTCAAAATGGGTGGTTATAATGTTTTCAAAGAATTTTATGACTTCAGTAGTGGTGTTTATTTTGGTTGAAACTACCTAAAACCATCTAGTGTAATAGTTCATACCTTTTAAAACAAATTTATGACTAGATAATGATGAATTGGGGTCAATGGCCCACATGAAATCCATTCCCCATTGTGAAAATGGTGTAGACTCCATAACAGGTTATAATGACATCACTACATCCATTTCTCTCTTAGCAAAGGTCTGGCACTAGTGGTAGAATTGAACATAGGCATGACCATATTTGAATAGTGTGGGCAAGTAGTAACCTACCTGAAGAACTTTATTGGCCATGGAATTTATTTTAGAGTGGCCATCTCCTGATCTTTCATGGAAACTTTTCATTACCTATTTGGCCTCTTCTTGTGATACACACCAGAGGTAGATTCCTTCATTGTTTCTTCTGAAGATAAATCCATTCTTCAACATATATTATGTAATGTTAAACTAGAGGGACCTCATTTGTGTGTGGTTTATTTCTAAGGTTGCATTTCCATAGAGTAAAAAGTTTGAGACTAGGGGTAGTAGTTTGATTGTAACACCATTTATTGGTTCACTTAGTACACCATAATCCTCGATCCTATATCCATTATTAGCTTAGTGAGGCCTTATCCTCTAACTAGTTTGGTAAAATTAATTTCCAAGTTATACTCTTATAATTTTGTCATCCATCAGCCTCTTTTTTCATGTAGATCATTTTGTCTTAGCATCTATTTTATATCTGGGTCCAAGACAAGGGAATCTACTCTATTTTGGAGGATGTAATGTTTAAATTTATTCACTACCTTGACCAAGTCATAGACATGCTTATCTAGGGTAGAATATATGATCTCATAATCCTCAATATTAGTGCTCATAAACTACATGGGGTTTTCTTCTCCTTCTAACCTTTGGGTGAGGCAAGAAACAATGGTGTGCTCTAAAGTAAAGGGATAGATTTAGAAATTTTTCATATAGTTTAGATTAATGAAGACTGAGGCTTGTATGATTGCATATTTGATATCCTAGAAAGCTTTCTTTGATTATGCATGTCATTCCACTTTCATGTCTTATTTCAACATTGCATTCAAAGATTTTACTATTTTAGCAAATCTAAAAATAGATTTATGTACAAAGTTGATTTTCCCAAAGAAAGAATTTAGTTTCTTCTTGTTGTTATGTAAAGGTAGTTTATAAATTACATCTTCCCTTTTGTGGTCGATATAAATACCTTATTTTGTGATAATGTGACCGAGAATATTACCTTTGGTGACATCAAACATTATCTTCTTTGGGTTTAAGTAAATTTTGTACCTTCTACATATTTCAAATACCCTTTCTATGTGGTGTACATGTTCTAACTTGTAATTTAAAAACACAGTTAGGTCATCTATATAGATTATTATAAGTTTACCTATCAAGCCTTCAAAATTCAAGTCCATTTCCCTTTAGAAAGTGGCACCATCATTGATTAACCTAAAAGGCATTTATTCATAAGCTAATGTGCCACACTTGGTGGTGAAAGAAGTCTTATTTATATCTTCAAGGTTGACCAAGACTTGGTCATATCCTAATAATCCATCCAAAAAGGACATCATTTGAGACCCACTCAATATTTAGATTTCCTCATCTAGGGATACAAATGGGTAGCTATATTTTATTGAGTCTCAATTCAAGTTTTATAAGTCTATGTATAGGAATATTTATCCATTTTTATTTTACACTAGGATCAGGTTAGCCACCCAAGTGGAGTGGTGAACTGAGAAAATTATCCATGCAGAGAGATACTTATGGACTTCTTTGTGTATTACGGTCTCTAAAATTGGGTGTATAAGCCTCTATATTTTTATTAAGGGTTTCTGGATGGGTATTAAGGGGGTAGTATGAGTGATTACTCTTGGGTTAAATACCTTAAGGTCTCCATAGGCCCAAAAAATCACATCCTTATATCTTATTAGTAACCTTTTTAGCTACTTTAATTTATGGTTTGTCCAATCAAGACCTATATTAAATGTCTATGGATTTTCATCAAACTTGGGTATTTTCATTTGGAAAGTGGGGCCTAATTCATTGAATTCTCTCTCCAATGATTTAATCTCCTTAACCATCTAGTTCCCATAAATATTCAACACCCCATCCTTATCCATCTCATTTCCAAGGTTATCTCAGTCTTTCTCATAATTGGGATTTGAATATTCCCTCATTCTTGAGGAACTAGATGATCTATTAGTCATCTTTGAGGACCTTAAATTTAGTCATGTTTTCTAGGATAGAAGGATATGAGATGGGTTTTAGAGATAATTCTTGTAACTCAGTACCATCCAAGGAGTTAGGTTTACTAATACATATGTTAGTGAATCTGCTACTTGGTTTTCCTCCTAGGTAATAGGGATGATATTAAATGTGTTAAACATTTTGAATAGGTCACAATATCTATGATTATACCTTTTGAGGTATGATAGTTTCCATTAAAATTTAGCCTTGATCTAGTTGACCACTAGTTTAGATTCATTAAATACTCTTAGTTCATTTTCCTTGTGTTTTAATGCAAATTCCAATCCAAGGATAAGAGCTTCATACTCCATCAGGTTATTTATGCAAGGAAATTGCAACCTATATGATGTTAGATTTTTTTCCTTAAGAGGTATATGATTAGAACACCAAATCCATTACCTTGTTTAGAGTAACATCTCTCTATATAAAAATACCATAAGCTGAGCATACCAAGATTATTATTATTTTGATCTTTAGGAGGCTTTATGCTCAGCATGTAGATGCTTAGGTCTGAGAAAACTAGGATTATCTTCTCATTAATGGCATTATACTTTGTTATCATATGCATCATGCAATATTATTTGTCTACCCTTATTTTATTGGATACTCCCCTCTATGGAAATCATATGTGGGAGAAATATATTTCCATATACCTATTTAGGGCTTTGGACCAATCTCTACTGAGGAGCATGTCATAGGCTTTAGGAATTTCTACCACTTGAATGTGTATGAAGTGTTCAATCCTAGGATGAGATTCCAACTAGTTATATAAATTCATTAGTTCACCTATCACTTTCACTTAAGACTTATCTAGCTGGACCACAAACTTATCTTATTTTATGGGGGTAAACCTAATCTTCTCACATATGCTTGTTGACATCACATTGGTTGAGGATCTTGAATCTACTAAGTAGTTATGCATATTATTTCCAAATAACTATATAGTTAAAAGGAAATGGGTAACCTCCATCTTATTTTTGTGAATGATCACATTATTGTGTGATGCTCTTAGTTTTGGCTAGGCTTATGGGGTCAACTTTTGAATCAATTATTTTAATAGGAGATCTCGTTGCTTTGTGATTGACCTAGATCATGAAGGGTAATGTTAGCCTTGATATTTTTCATATCCTTGATTATGTTTTAATGTCATTTAATTTGTAATAATGGGATTTATATAGGTTCCTTAGGTCTTAGAGGTGGGGGATCATTCCTAGCATTTTGGTATGGTGGGGTTACACCATTATTAGGGGGTTTTGAGGTAGTAAGGGGTTGTTATCACCACCTATTCCTAAGGGATTAGTTACTCATTTGGAATTATTTAAATTCTTGCACCTCACTAATACCCTCGTCTATCTCATTTTCTTCTTGGATATGAAAATCCATAGTTTTTAACACCATATCAGTACTAAGGACTTTACCTAAGTTAGAGGACTTAGGATGATTGGGGATCACCTCATACTCTTCCATCTCCTTCTATAAGATATCAAAAGTATAACCAAACTCTATTCAATATAGCTCCCCATGTGCTACCTTTTTATGCACTCAACACCATTTCGGTAAGGCTATCTCAAAGATATTAATTTTGGGAAGCCTACTGGGTGAAGGTTTTGGGGGATTGTGAGGATAGTCATCGTTCTTGTTTGGCCTTTGATATGTGAAGTATTTATTTTAAATTTTTGCATTATATTTCATCACCTATCTCTGTATCCCTAGGTAGTCATTACTAAGTCTTTTTACCATATATTGAATGGCATTTATCTTAGCCTTGGTAGACTCTTGAGGTGTGGTTTGGGTATTGTTATCTACAACCAACATTACTTGATTTTAAGTCTGGGTGATCAAGTCATGGATCCATGGGTTTAAGAAACCTAGTTATTTATTTGAAGTCAAATGACCCAATGGGATTTGATGCATTACAGGGAGATATGAATCATTGGGGAATTTTCATTAACACTAGGATAGAATTTGAATATAGGTGTTTGTGGTAGCACCCTAGGAGTGGAGCTCATCATTTGATCTTGGGGGTTCAGTTTCCTATCCACTTTGTTAGGCCTACATAAGCTAAGGATAGGTTTACTATGGTTATGTCCCTCTATAATAACATGGTTCTCCAAGGTTCTATCACATTATTCTAAATTTCAAGTGTTAGTTGAGGCTTAGGTTGATAAAGAATAGATACTCAGCTATACATCTTCAAAAACCTAGCATTGAAGTTCTTAATAGGCTCATTAGGCTCCCTCTTGATGCAAGAAAACTATTGATACAAAATATTTGGTCTATCACTTGCCCAAATTAGGTGAGGAAAATATAACTAAAATGATACCAACTTGGTATAGAGTCTTTAGGAAGTTTGATGAACTAATCATACATAGAGTCCATTAAGGTAAAGTGGAAAAGCCTTCATACCACATCCTCATGCTCTACATTCAAAATTCTCAAGGAATTTTTTTATGATGTTATGTGTTCCTCCATGGTTTGTCCCATGTCATGGGTAAAACAAGGAGGATACCTCTTAGGGTTCCTCAATAAATCATGGATGACTCTTAGAATGTTAATGATAGAGCTAGCTAACTAGGCCATCTTTGGATGTAAATTTGGGATAGGTTGTGGGGATGAACTAATGGGAATCATGATGGGTATAGGTTTTTTAGACCTAGGTTTTTTATGGAAAAGTAGGGGAAATTACTAGTCAACCTCAGTGAGACCTATCCCTAGTAATAATAAAACTAGTCTCTAGGATACTTCACAATCAAATAGCAGTTAATAAGTTATTAATAAAAATATAATATTGACATACTCAAAAAAAAATCAATGAAAATCATGAATTATTCCTATGAGAGGCCTTTATTCTAACACTATTTGTTATTCGCCTAATTTTATCCTTGTCATGAAATGCCCATGCTATTGGGCATTCCCTAAAAGTGAAAGGTGGGGATAACTATGGAATTTTGTCCTCAATTTTAGGACTGATTTGGGATTAGCCAAAGGCATGACTATATGTATTTCACTTCATAAATGAAGTCTACATGAATTGTATCTATAGATTTACTGTCACTACTGAAAGTTTAATCTAAAGTTCACACATACATAACAAATATTGTTATGATAATTTCAGTATTATCCTTTATGTTGCTAAGCACAAGGGGAAAGGGTAGTTCAATTTCAAATAAAAAACATAAAAGAGAGGGAAGGGTAAGGTAGAAAAGGGAAACTCTATCTCTATAATGAACTCCATACATTGATCATTAAACCAAATGTCTCTGCCATAGTTATACCACTATAGACTAAGTTTCACTAAAGTTATACCTCTAAAAACATACAATGAGAAGAATCTAAGGAAACCAAGAGTATGATTTCAATATGATATCTCATTAAACATGAGTGTTAGGTTATTATAGTATAATATACATAAACACTATATGATAATTTTTAGATTAACACAAAAATTATCACTACTATAAAAGGAAATGAGAGAACTCACATAGTGATTGTAATATCTAAGAATAGTATAACCATAACACACATAACCCATTAAATTATTAACCCAATTAACTTATAATTGATTGTCATTCAATAATGGAGATGAAAGATAATTGAAATAAAAAACCTCTAAAAGAAAATAGATATTTTAATCATTGAAATAAGTGTTGTTACAATAATTATTCTGGACTGAGTTTATAGGCTAGAGAGATGAATAAAAAAGTAGGTGAAATCCTAGATATAATCTGATAGCACTTATGATAAATTTTATTTGACCCTGTATTACAATATGGTTCTTCCTTATAAATATAAGGATGGGGCTCACCTCCAAATATCATGAGGATCTAATCTTGGTCCATGATGGTAACTTTATTACAATTAATAACATATTTAAATATTTAAAATAGGACAATCCCTTTAAACCCATAATAGATATATGGGGGACCACTTAATTGACACAAGGAGGTGGCTAAAAAGGTCAAAATCCTAACTAATTTGACTTGGCATCCCTAGATTATAGTATAACTACCATGAGGTCAAACTCATTATCTAGCTTGGTAAGGTTCAATGGGGGCTTCCTAAATACTACCTTAGCCTAAGTCACTAATCTCCAATAGACTTAGAAGGGTTATTCCATTGATTCTTAAACCCTAGAGACCTAGTTGATGCTCACCATGGACTACATTGATAGATCCAATGTTTCCTAGGCCTCTTATTGGTTTGCTCTAGCAACCTTCTCCCTCATGATCTAGTCAAATTAACCTAAGTGGAATTTGAATCCCCCTTGATATATTAAGGTACCATTTGGGTGGAATAGCATAGAGATATTAACCTCCTTGAAGTAGGATAATATATTCTTCTTAACCTCTTCCAATGGTCCCATTCTAGTGTGAGCCATGGCTAAACACTCCTCCATAACAAACCTCATATTCCTAGCTTACATTTGGTACAACCCCAAGTCTAATGTCACCTTTTTTGACCACCACTTGTAGCTTTTGACACATCCCATTAGTCTCTACAATACTCTCCATGTAGGCATGGGTCCATTAGATAAGTACATTGGTGTCAACTAGAGTCCCCACTACCTTATTCAAGAACTTTGAAAATTAGTAAGAAGGCATCCTTGACTAACCTAATTAGCTTGATAAGGAAATGTGTTCTTCACTTGGGCTTCTAAAGTTTAGACATGGATCTACATGTCCTCAATGCTTGGACCCCAAAGACTAGAAGATTCTAAATTTTGAACTTGAGGAGGAATTTTCCCCAATAAAAGGTTATTAAATAATAGGGAAGAGATGGGATAATTGAAGGCAAGTCCCATGGCACCTTGGGTGATGTAAAGAGGGGTCCAATGAGGTAGGCACTAAGGTCTTATGGCTAGGTTTAAAATAACTATTAAGGTCTATAGAGGAGATTAGAGAATAATGTCTTCAATCTAGATCTAGAGTGTGAGTTGTCTTCTACTTCTTCGTTATCCTCTTACCCATGTTAGCTCTAGATGAAGTAGTAGATAGTTTGAATGGGATAATATGAGTCATGGGAGTTAATGTTGGAGGACTTATAGATGTTGAGGGAAGTAATGGGATGATTGGAGTGGGAACTAAGAGGGTCCATAATACAAGTGATATGTTCTTGATAGTTGTAATTACACTTTATAATAAAGGAACACCTAAGGAATGCACTAAAAAGACTCTAAGTTATGAAATAGATGGAGTAGAATGGAATAATAAGGCAAATATTCTTGATAGGACCAATGCCAATGATACTTAGGTGAATTATAGAGGGGGTGTAATAGGGAAAAGAGGAGGAACCACTTGGGGGACTTATGGGAGTGGAGTGAAAGTGGTGGGGATTGGGAGTTAGAAGGTGGTAGGAGTGAGAGGTAGAAGGGAAATGGAAGAAGTTGGAGGTGTAAGAAGGGGAACTTGGATGGATTCCTATTGGTAAACTCACTTATGGATTTCTATTTAGTTATCAAACACAACAAACCTTATATCCAGTGTGGCCTAAGGTTGAGCTATTAGGGTTTGTGTTGGTTATGCATGTGCCACATGGTGCTGAGTAGCTTAGGTATGGCTCTATTTCAGCTAAATTACTAGAGTTGTTGGAGGAGGTAGAGGTAAATCCATAGGATGAAGAGTGATTAAAAGAGGCAGAGGAAGAGTGAAGGTATAAAAAGTGGGAGTTTTTGGAAGAAGTGGAGCTAGACTTAGATCATGAGGAGGAGAAGGTGGTAGAATACCCTACAAGATCCTCTAAGAGATTTAAAGAGATATTAAAGTTGGGTCCTCTATGGATGAAGAAAGAGCTGGAAGAAACACAGATGGGCTCACCTAGAACTTATTTTCCTTCTTCTTTTCCATGATTTAAGACAACACCTCCCAATCATTAGTGGCATATAGGTATATATTTCCATCATCCTTAGCATGATTACTATAAGTGGTATTGAGGTGGGTTGAATACCACACCAAATGAGCTTCAATCTTCCCTTGGGTTGTTAGTGATAGATATTTAATTTTTCAAGGGTTAAGGATTATCTCCTAGATGCCATATTTTGAATTAGAGGGAAGGACTTGTAGACATGGTGCCTGATTATGATCCAAAGTGGAAATCATGCCTTTTGTTGACACTAGATGTAGAACCTAAATATGCCCTTACCTAGATGATATTAAATCTCCTACTTTGTTAGATGGTCTAGAATTAAATATTATAGGTAGAGGATATCGTTGAAAGAAACCTATAATCCAAATCATAATTTTATCCTTATAAATATAGTAGTCCTTAAAGGTAGTGATGGATGCCCTGATTACCTTTAAAATTTAGGGCATCAAGTCCTCATTTATGTCTTGGTAGACCACTGATTATAAATGATCACATATGTCTTAGATGTGATTATGGAACTAGTGGCCATACAAATTATAAAATACCAAATTAACCATTGATCCCTTAGGAACCCACATAGGAAAATATACAGGCTTGAAAGAGAGTATCTCATAGACCACATCTAATAGGTATCTCATCATGTATAAATTGTTCCCAACTCATGCATCTATGATGGCATTGATTAAATTGAAGTTGATTAATCCTCCCATGTCTAAAACTTATGAGGATAATGCATAGGAGAGGTATCCATAGCTCATTAATGTGTGAGTAATCTTGGTCCCTAAAAAACATGTTCAATAATATCATGCCTACCCAAACTTCATCTTGAAAGGTATGGACTATGTACACATTAATATCCTCATTGTTAACCCATTTAGCATCTAGTTTCTTATCCAAATCATGGAGTACATCATATATCTAGTATGTCCCCATATAGATCATCACCACCATTACATCATAGGATAAGGTGTATTTTTGGAGGGACTAATACACCTTTAAGGCATTCCCATAGATATAGATAATCTAGTGCCAAGATTTAGGTGAATATACCTAGTCGTGGACTCTATCTTATACAAATATGAAATTGTGGATGAGGTTGATGAATAATTCATTATATGGGAATGCCTTTAGCTTATAATAAACTCTATGAAGTTAAATCTTCTTGTATGATTGAAGGTCATCCTCAAACTCTACATGTTGGTCTTCATCTAAACCTGAATCCTTGGGTACTTTCTCAACCACTTTGAATAAGTCATTTTAGTTCTTGAATTTAGTTAATAAAGTTAGGAATGTGGTATGCCAGTACTTAGGTTTAGCCTTTGGGTTTGAGGAGGATGAAACCATTTTAATAGGATAGAGGATCAATAGGGAATTTTTAAGCATAAAATGCATAAAAAATAGGGGTGCACTATGAGAATTTAAAATCCATGAGTTAGAGTTTTTTGAAGGTAACAATGGTAACCATTAGTGATCTTCCTTTAGGATTTTATAAATGCATGCATACATCTCCCTTGTATTAGTGTCATTTGATATATCACTTGATACAAATTCAAATTTGTATTGGTGGTTGGATTTTCTCTCTTTACTTCTAAATCTAGAGTTGAATTTGGAGCCCATGATACTCTACTTCCTATCAGATATAGAAATGGAAATGGGATGTTTTAAAACAATCCAATCTAGCCCAAATTCCTATTTTTTTAATTCTTAATGCATGATAGTCATGTGTTCACATCTCTTAGAGGTTTATCAATTAATTGTCACCTTCTAACACATGTCATCTACTCAATGGTTCTGTTACTAATGGTCAACACCTAAGCATGGATTTGTACTCTATGGCATGTCCTAATTTGTTGTCCAACCTCATCTATACCTTATTCTAATTTTATCAAGATCTTAAGTGGATGTTATTTCATCCTCCTACTAGGTGATGTGGTACCTTCTCATTCAGTCAATCTATCCCAAGCTCTAACATCTTTAAAGGGTCTAGTAAATTAGTCATTTTAACACTAGATAATGTGTCACCTTCTCATTGGCTAGGCTCTCCCAAGACCTAATAACTCTTAAGGTTTCAAGGTACTATCCACACTAAAATTTATCAAGGTGGTGCTTTCTCATTTGATTGGGCTCTCCTAGGATCTAACATCTTCAATTGATCTAAGGACTGAATTCTCTAACACTCAATAATATGGTGCCTTTTCATTTGTCTATGAGCTTTGAGCTCTGAAATCTCTTGTAGGTTTAGGGACTAGCTAATCTTACACCTAATGACATGACACCTTCTAATTCAATGATTATTTCCCAATCTCTAAAAAAATCACAAAAAATACTAAGAAAGAAATGAAAAGGAACATAATACATTAAACTTACTCAATTATCATTGATATTTCAATTCACTACAAAGGGTGATGGGTTTTTTAATCTATGAAGGGAATGAGAATCCAAGATATTTCAATGAAATTCAACCTATAAGGTTAGTTGCATGATTCATAAAATAACAAACACTCTTTAGTCATAAAAATAAAAGATTCATTTTGTTGCTTAGGGAAATTTGGGCAATGTATATTCCAAGGATTTAAGTAGGCACTATCAATAATAATAAAATAAAGGACCCTAAAGCTCTATTTCATGGGTTTTTTCAGAGGGGTCCCTTAATTTGAAGAAAAATGGGGCATATTGGCCACAACAATATCTTTGATAAATATTATAAGATAACTATCAAAAAATTTACATGAGCTTAATTAATTCAATATTTTTTAATTCTAACATAACATGGAAGAAAGATTACTCATATATTCAAGACATTAAAAATCCTCATCTTAACTCTTAGGATGGTGATAACTATTATCCATTTAATGAGGTCCATGTTGTAAAAATTCAAAGAGGTAAGTTGAGAAACCCTATAGTTATAAATGAATCTTATCACATCTTTATAGAATCCCATCCTGATAAGATCTTGATATGATTCAAATATTCAATATATACATAAATACCCTTAAGGTAGGGAAACATCATATAATACTCCTTTAGGAAGGAATAACTCCATAATGTCTCCTCAAGGGGACAACCTCCAATATCCTCTTACAATAGAAGACTCAATGCTTACTTGATATCTTTACCATGATAATCATCTCCTATATATAGACATCTATCTAACCCATGGATGGGTAACCTCTTAATCCCACTAAAGGCTGACCATTACCCAATATACTAATTCTATAAGTTACTCTATTATCCTAATATATTGTACCCACATAACTAAGGGGATGTGTGCCACATGTCAGCATCTCCATCAACCCATATATTAATATATCATATCCCTAGGTACATAGCATTACTTCCCTCCTTGACATGTTTCATCCCTGAAACATAGGAAGAAACCAAATAATGAGTGTGATTCAAATCATTGCACACTTGTCTCTAATCTCGATCATCTAGCCATCCATATGTGATCTTGGTAGGTGATAGTTCTCCAAGCTTGTTTCTAAATTCCATTGTGTTCCTCTAATTTTATTCATGATCATAATTATACTGCTTTGGTTTCCAAGGATAATTATTCCTCTTTTTATTCCATGTACCATATTCTATTGTGCTACTCTGATTCCAACCATGACCATAGTAGGTATTCTTCCATGCATAGTCATAGTGATTTCCCCATTCATTCCATGTGTCATAGTATTTTTTCTTTGGATTCCATGCATATCCATAATGATTGGAAATTTTATTTCCTGTATAGACAAAATGATTGTTGTTATGACACTTCTTCACCTGCTTCCATGATTTTTTCCTCTCATGATGATGTTGGTGTCTATATACCTCAACCTTTTCCAATACTTTGACCTTATCCACCTTTGCTTCTACCTCTTCCACCTTTTCCTTCTTTTTATCTTGAGTAGAGGAAGTGTTTATTTGTAGTGTGTCTTTATCTATATCATCTGAATCTTCATCATGCTCTTCATCACCTATTTCCATCTCATCCTCATGATCTACCTGAATTTTTATTGGTGCCTTTTTCACTATGATATATTGTAAAGTGATCTTCTTTTTCCTATACCAAAACTTCATGAAAATTTTTAGAACATTAATATTCATTATTCCCAAAGTCTCTAACCATGGATATATAAGAACTATATCCATATCATCCATATCCAAAGCATAAAAATCTGAATGCAAAACATATTTTTCCATAATGAGCTTCAAATCTTCAAACATTGAAATATTCTTACCATCTACTTAAACCTCCTTGATATTATTTGCTTGAACATGTAGATGCTTGGTCACATTCATGTTAATGAAGTTATACTTGATGGTAGGGTTTACGGACACAACCACCTTTTTCTTTTGAATGCATCCATGAAATTGAAAAATTGACTCAGATTTCTTTGGAGCCAAATTATTTGAACCCTTATCTTCTTCTTCTTATTCTTCTTCTTCTTCTTCTTCTTCTTCTTCTTCTTCTTCTTCTTCTTCTTTATCATCATTATTTTTTTCCTCTTCTACATCCTCTTTTTCTTTTATACCCCATCGATCTAGGAAGAGTTGTTCCATTGTTTCCCATGAAGAATATTGTTGTGCAAAGCTCAATTGATTAGACCACCAATGTCGTGCAGGCCCAGACAGAGAAAGAGATCATTCTATTTTCTAAAAAATGTCCTTAGTATTATTCTCCTTAAAAATGATCCACCATTCTCTAGCATCAACATCATCTTCCCCTAAAAATTTTTGAAACTCCATGATCCACAAAAAAAATTAGGGTTCATGAAACCCTAAAATGTCAATAACTCATACAAAACTTATCCATAAAATCATAATAAATCACTCCAAACAACTCAAAAAATTCTAAAATTTTTATTTTGATTTTCTTATATATTATTACATCTCCAATAAAAATTTAGAATAAAATTTCCCTATATTTAGGAAGATATAGTGAAATTATTATAAACCCTAAAATATAAATAACTCCCTCAAAACTAATCAAAATATCTCGATTTTTTTAAATGTGACTTATTGGAAATATTATCCATATCCAGTAAAAACATTGTGTAAAAGTTCACAACAAATCAAAAGTTATTTTTTATTCAAAAAACTATGGTTTCGCTCCACACAAATTGCCCAAATCAAAACTGTGATACCACTTGATAAGATCTTGATATGATTCAAATATTCAATATATGTAGAAATACCCTTAAGGTATGGAAACACCATATAATACTCCTTTAGGAAGGAATAAATCCACAATCTCTCTTCGAGGGGACAACCTCCAATATCCTCTTACAATAGAAGACTCAATGCTTACTTGATATCTTTACCATGATAATCATCTCCTATATATAGACATCTATCTAACCCATGGATGGGTAACCTCTTAATCCCGCTATAGGTTGACCATTACCCAATACTAATTCTATAAATTACTCTATTATCCTAATATATTGTACCCATATAACTAACTAAAGGGATGTGTGCCACATGTCGGCATCTCCATCAACCCATATACATTAATATATCATATCCCTAGGTACATAGCACATCCACCAACCATACATCATCTTCCTTGTTTTTATATGCATGTTCATTTATAAGTACCTAGAGTTTATTCTTGTGAATCCCTTAAAGATCAAATCATTAGTTTGAGAATGTAAATAGATGAGTTAAAAAAATAGTATTTGGTTTCAAATATCACATCATGGGAAAATCATATCACATTTACAAATAATATAGAGTATATTAGTGTTTATCATATGTTTACATATTCACCTAGAAATATTATGTTTGAAAATATTTCACATCAAGTTTTTAAGAAAAAAAATATTTCATATATTGATTCAAAAATTACACAAAAGGATACTAATACTTCAAGTGAAGTTTTAAGAAAATGATTCAAAAAAAAGTGATCACATTACCTCGTATACACCATCTTAGAAGTTAAAATATTATTGTGCATATCATAAAATTCATAGACATCATACATATTATTTTTTAGTCTTAAAGAAAAATTTACAAAAGATAACTAATAGTGGTGATATTATAATAGACACATCAATAAATAAACCCACTCATAATAATTTATATCCTAAATAACAAGTATAGATACCAAATGAATATGATGAACAAGAAAAGCTACAATAAGAAATGTTACAAAAATGTCAATTAACAAAAGACAAATTACAATTTGAAACTCAAGGTAAGCAAAAAAAGCATAAAAAAGTTAATGTTATAAGTTTAATTTCAAAATATAAAATTAAAATTACTTCTTAAAATTAAGAACCTTTCATTATCACCTCTCACATAGATGGAAAACCATTTATATATGTCAAGGTTATATACTATCAAGAATTTTTTTTTTCTAAATAATATATTATATCCCTTGGATATAATATTCAATAAATAGATCGAACCAAGGCATTTGAAACATGTTTGGGATCAATAAGGTTGAGAGTCTTGTTTTATTTAAAAAATTGTTATCTTAATTTTTATGTTATTTCTAATCCAAATGCTTATGATGTTGTGCTTTGAATATTATGGTTACAATTAATATAATAAATTATTTATACAAATAAAGGTTGAATTTAATTTGATAACAATAATAAGTTTAATTATATACCTTCTAGTTAAGATGATCAAAATTACATATCATGAGCTCTAGTACAACCTTAAAAGTTAGTTTTTTTCCTAAGATGACCATGATTATGCAGAATATGATTGGAATGATATAATAAATATATAATTTGAAAATGGAAACCTAATTAATGGTTACACACAAGATACATGGTATTAACATATAAATATCCTTGATGATATTATTGGCCTTTAGTAATAAAATCACATAGTTTTTATTTGGTCTTATCTTATTCTTCTATTTATTTATACTTACGATAACTTGACCCTTTATCCTATTTACTTATCTTGAATTAAATTATTTGGCCACTTGTACCTCTTATTTTAAATTCCTAGATCTGATTAGCTCAAAATAGGAATCAATTATGCTCAAACATGCCATGTTCCTCTCTATTATTATAGTTTACATATACACAAACTCATTTTTATTCCAAACACAACAACAAGACTTGGACAAAATCGTACAACACTATTATCCTAACTTGTAAAAACTATAATTTTTATTCTATTCCCATAAATCATATTTTAAAAATTTGCAGTCGTAATACTACTATTTTTTAGTTTTCTCAATCAGTTGTAGTATGTTAAACAAGGTTGTTCATGCAGAATATACAATTTTCCATACATATTACTAGCACATGTTCCATATTTATACAACTATACATTTAATGAAATGAGAGTTTAAATTCACTATCATGCATATGCTTGGTATTTATGCATCCTCTTGGTATTCATGCATGTTTACCAATATCATAATTTGGGAATCTTTCTCATGTTTCGCCTTCTTAATCTCTCCAAGTACATTGATATCATAGATGTATGTTGTGATCTATTCAAATATCCTTAATTTTATTATATGTTTGAAAAATTAATACATTTTATTTTCATCCTTGATATTTTATAAAATGGTCAAAATTTAAAGACATTCAAAATTTCAAAAAATATAAAATCAAGACCTGGAGATGATTTGTAATATAGTTTACATATTTACCAATATGTTATTTATATTATGATTAAGAGGTGTCATATTCCATTTCTATCGCATATACATTTCATAGGTTTCTATAAGTGTTACATAGGACATATAGACATTTATAAAATTAAAATGTTAAACTTTTATCTACAAATTAGCCTTTCCAAGTTGGGGGCATCTTATTTGCAGTGACAATATGAAAGTGTCATTATTATATAATGCTATATTTTTTAGATTTAAATTTATACAAATGTCTTCACAACATTTATATCTTAAATAGTGTACATTAACATGATATTTGATAGGTTATGATTACATGATATATGTATAACTTATACTACCTTTGTTAATTATATGTTCCATCGATGCTTCTTACTTTGCATAGTATATTACAATTTTTCTAATATATTATGTTTTTCCTTGGCCCTTATGTAAAATTATTTACTCAATGCATATCTATAGTATATTTTGTTGGGTTTAACATTTTAACATGTCCTTAATTTAGCCCTTGTCCTAGTTTTTGGCATGCAATATTTGATGTTGTGGCTTCATTTTTTGGACATATATATGGTGTGTGGTATTTGAACATGTCCTTGATTTGGACCTTGGCCCTTTATGTGTGTGAAATTTGAACATGTCTATTATTTTTGACATTAACCATGTTATGTGTGTTTAATGGGACATTTTCACATGTCCTCATAATTGGACTTTGGATCATCTATGTCAATTTTATATCATTTATGACTTTTTTCCATATTATTATTGATCTTGATGAGTTTGATAAGTTATATGATTCATATCATGCACTTATAACATTATAACATACTTACTAAAAAACTAATTTTATGACATTCAATGATACATTCTATAGGACTTTATTCTTAGATTATATATGTAATTCCAAACTTACTATGCTAACCAATTTACATATGCTACAATTTTCAATGATAATATCTTAGTATGCATGTTTCAAGTTTAATTTTATTTTTATATGAGTTATGTTTCAAGTTCAAATTCCCTCACCTTAAAAGATGGAAATTCAATGGGATTTCATGCATTAAATAAGCCATTTTAAAAAAGAAAAATTCAATTGTGAACACAATCACAATTCCAAACTTATAAATTAAATTATTTATATAAATTTTTGGGACATATGCCATTTCATATGAACTCCTATTTCAGTTTTAAGGAATAAATGCACATAGTTTCAAATTTTAAATGAACATTCACATTTATTTTTAATATTATACAATTACAATAGGGGTGTAATAATATGTTATGCCACATTATTTTGGACATGATAGGAACATGGGTGTACTCCAATGTATTTTGAACTTGATAATACTAGGATTTTGTAACTAGATCTACAAGACATTTGTAGTGGTTGATTTAGTTTAGTTGCATAGTGCATGACTTGGTGTCACTAATAACTCTAGTATTATTGTGAAAATCCATTCATATTACAACCTGTTTCTATCTTTGGATTACAAATATTTACATGCATAATCTGATTTAAAACAATTTTCAATGAACAACAATTTCACTTCAAAAGAGAAAATTCAATTTGGGGTTTGATCACCCCCAATTTTTCTCCAATGTTTTGGCTAAGTAAAAATATTGTACAAATTATTCATTAGAGGTACCAATTCTTCAATTATTTAAGTAAACATAATCATCAATAAAAGCCATAATAATTGGCATGGTTGTCATACATTCAATTGTATTCATTCCATATTCTCATTTCAATTTTAAAATTTCTCAAATGCAAGTAATGTTTAATTTATCAAAGTTCATTTTAAATTATAAATTGTAAAAAAATTAAATAAACTTTCAATTTTTTAAGTTCAAGTTTTCAAATTTTCGTTTTTATAGGAACAAAATAACTACTTCATGTGTTTCATAGGGTTTTCCAAATAGTATGATGCATTACACTATTGAAGTATGTATCTCAAAGATAAAGTGTGTCTTACACACTAATGTATGGATTTTATTTAATTTAATAATTACATTTCTAGACTAAAAGAGGGTAAAATGTAGTAACCTAGATTTTGCCATGAATACTTGATCATGCCTATTTTATCACTTTTACCATTAGTTGACATGTACACTTAATTGACATTATTTCATTGATTTGATTTATCCTAAGCATAAAAATACCTAAATCCATTATAATTCCATCTAGTGTCAACTAAATAAATGATCTTACTACTAATAATACCTATATGCATCTATATGTCTTGACTCATACTTAGAAATTTAGACTTTTCCTAAAAGTACAATACCACCCAATAGGATAAGAGCACCTAATGTTATTAACAAATTTACTTATTTCATCCTTTGCTTTTAAAAAATAAAATTCAAAAAATAATTATCTTTAGGGTTAGTATAAATATTTATAAACTCCCCCAATGATTATTTTTCCCTCTTCAATAACTATAAAAGCATAATTAATTCATTTATTAAGAAATCTTGGCATGATTATCAATCTTAACATGATATCTTATTTCCACATGCACAATTTTTTTTTTTATTCTTTCCAAATTAGATTCTAAGCACTTAAAACAATCATGATCCAAGTTTTAGGTTGATCTTATTCATCCCTATCCCAAGCATTATCAAGTATTGAATATAATTCTAGATACATTCATATAGTCAAAGGACCACAATTTTAGAAAGAAATTATGTGTGAGAACTACATAGAATTTTTATCCTTATTTAAATTATTGGTATATAGGTAATTATCAATAGAGTAAGGTGTTAAGGTCTAACATAACTTTGGATTCTAACCCCTTTTTACTCTTTCACATTTCTTTATATCCTTGTGGCATAAGTTAGGGTTTTGAGATTCAAAAGGATATATTTTAGTCTCACACACATCACATAAGGTTAATCTATCACAAACATACATATTTTACACAATAACATAGGAATGTGCCATATTTTCCATCATTCTAAAAAGAGGATAAAAATTACCACTAAGGACAATAGCACGCATCACTACTGACCCTACTAGTGTTCCTCTTTGTTTGATGTCTGAGGATCATCTTCTAGGAGGATTATGGGTTTTCATCTTAATTATTATTTCTACATTTTCTTATTTAACATAGTTAGGTGAATGCATCATAAAGTTGTGTACATCTCTCTTTTGGATATTTTAGTTTTGTTCACATTCATTTTATTTTATTAATTCCAATTTCCTAATTGTAAGTGTATTTACAACACACTAATTTATTCAATTTAATTTATCTAATTAAGTTTTATAATTATATGTTAATTCAAATTTATATAAAATGCCATAAACATTGATAGTTATGCACACTACATCACATACCTTGCCTAAGGCATAATCCCTCAAGAAAAATATTGAATTTATTCATGTTAAGGTGATACAATTAGAGAAAGGTGTCCGTAAATCCATCCAATCATTGGATTCATAATATTTACTTCATAATTCATTAACACTTGATATTGAATCACACCCTCGACCTACAAGATTTGTATCTCTTAAAATTCTAATATATGAAAGTAAAGTATATTTGAAACAACATCTCAAATTTTTGTATGGGGTATGTTTGGATTATGATTTTAATAAAAATTTGATAAATAAGTTATTTCTCAGAATCTTAAAATATTATATCTTGCATTAGTTTTATGATGTACATGTTTAATCTCTCTAAGAATTAAATCCATTAACATATTTATTTCTCAATCATTTTTCTATTAACATTGATGAAAATTGTTATTATGCCCAAATTTATAACCTTAATCAAAAAAATAATGAGCCTATCATTGATTATGATTTTTTTTATAAAACCATGCTTACCAAAATTACAAAACACCTTGGTAGATAATAAATTACAATAAATTTTTCAAATAAAGTATGCTTTTAGATTTGCATGAGTCAATTATTTTCAATAAATTTAGATCATTTGAAGACATTTGTGACACAATAAGATAAATATAAGTAAAAATATTTCTTTTAATAAGCTCCAAGATGCACCTATATATACAATAACTTCTATAACAAAGTTTTAAAGCAAACCATATTATCAATCTAAAAAAACTAGATATTGAATATGATGAAAATATCATAGTTAATATTATTTATAAACCTTATAAAAAGATTATTTTATCAGATAACTTGATTAAATTTTATAAATTACCAAAAATGCTTCCTAAACTACTACAAAATTTACTTGAATGTAATCTCATAACTTTTCCACCACCATTTTAAATTGACATTAGAAAACCTAAAGGAAAATATTTTTATAGTAATACATATTATGATTAATATATATGAAATGATCATTCTATTAACAAAATTTTCAATTTCAAACACCTTATTCAGTATCTTATTGATAACAATGTTATTTATCTAGGCACCCTCGTAGAGAAAAACTAAGGCCCAATAGAATTAAAATATTAAATTGAATATTTTTAATGAACCATTTCCTAATCATAATATAAGACAATTTAGTAGAACATCATACTTACAATGCTTTTCCACCTCCTGAGTCATATGATCATCCATTGGATGAAATTATTTGTAAAATTGTTAAAAATACATAGTCACGTCCTATGATTACTTTTGATGATAGTGAGATAGTGGATGGTGATTTTGATTTTCATTATTTATATATACAATCCTTTACTAATATTCATAAAATGTTAATTTATAATGTATCACGTACATATTCATGTACACTGACAATAATTCATTCATTTGGTTACCCAAAACATGATGGATAACAAACATCTAAAATTGTCAAAACATTTAATGGAAAACAACAAACTACATTGGGACACATTGTATTACCTCTTCAGATAGGTCTTGCTATAATATCTATTATTTTTCTAATTATACCAAAAAATTGGGTCTTAGATATGGTATTGTGACACCCTTGGTTTAAAAATATTCATGTTGTACCTTCTATGGTACATATATGCCTAAATTACATTCACTGTAATCAAGTCATTAAATTTTAGGAATCAAATATGAGTACCCTTTACAATCTATGGTACCTCCTCCACCTAATATTCCACCACAATTCATTAATATATCTATGATAGAAAAAAATTATTCATTTCACCTAGTCTAAAATTTTTTCCTTCAACAATTATAGAGAAGGATGTAAAAGGTTTAAAATCAAACAATGTAAAAGCAATCTATCTAAAAATGGTGTCTAATTTTCAATAAGAACAATAACATACAACACCTTCCAAATTGGTGATTCATAAAAATAATAATTTTCCTAAGAACATAAAACATTTATTAAAATATAATATTATTCATTCGAGGATTTGACATCATTATACATCTTTTATATCTACTTCTCATATACATTATTACAAAAGTAGTGATCTAGACAATTTATTTACTGAACATGATATATTTTATGATAATGGTACATGCACATTTAGCACATTTCATTTAAGGAAGGTAAATAATTTACTATTTATCATATTTTTAATGATGATCATATTGATGGGATCATTGGTTACCATGTTGAATTTTAAAATATTACAAAAACTTAAAAATAATTTAAAAAAATAAAAATATGATTATACATAGCTTATTAATTGTTGAATCATATTATTTATTCCATCCATGTGATCTATTTCATCAATTATTGTAATAATTTGGATAATGTTAAGTATTTATCCTCTTGGATCATCTTTTTCACTTTCTAAATCTAAAAAGTTCAAAACAATGATAATTTTTCATATTTTTTCTAATTATCTCTCTGTATTCATACACTATGCTAATAAATTATCATTTTATGTCAAGGACAGAAATGACCAATTATAGACAAACAAAAGTTTCCACTATTGTCCTAGTTGGTTGATCTCATCTTGTGGAAATATTTACCTATAAATCATAGTTTGATGACATGTATCCTTAATACTTATAATTTTTAGATGTTTAATTCAATTTTAATACAAAAATAATTTTTTTTCATGAAAAATACTTATTTTTATAAGCTATGTGATTTATACATGTTACATAATTCAACAAGTGTCCATTTGATGAAATATGGATGTACAATCAATCTTACATATAGTATTTATATTCTAACATACTTTTCAAAGTTAGAATTCATATACAATGGGTGCATCTTTCTCATACATTCCCATACAATCCTTATACTTCAGTTTAATGTTTACACATGTCATTTATTTTTATCCTTTCTTATACTTTTGACACCTAGTGCATCACTATTTACTATTATTTTAAGCTTTAAAATTTAAAAAAAAAGAATAAAAAAATTAAATAATGAAAAATTAAAAACATTATAAATATTATAAAAAATCTAAAATCAAGATGTAATAATGATTATACATTTAATTTATACCATTATCATAAGTTATTTTTCTCATGATTAGTAGATTCTACCATATTCATTTTCTATCACACATGTATTTCACTATTATTCATGAGTGTTATGTAGGACACACAATCTCTTACAAGGATATGTTGGAGATGTGTCTACCTAGTAGCCTTGTTAAACTAGGGGGTTTTAATTAAAGGTTATAACATTTACATGTGTTATAATTCGATGAATCTTATACAATTGAGGTCTATATTATTTAAAAATGTCTTTCTAACATTTGTATATCACACTGCATACATGAATATGATATTTTATATGATATGATCACATTAAATATGCATGGTTTAGACTACATTTCTAATTCCATGTTCCATTTATTTTATTACATGTACATAGTATATTAATCATTATTTTCTAAATGTGTATGGCCCTTGGCCCTTGTGTGTTAACTTATATGAACATATATATGAGATCTTATTTTTTATCTATGGCATTTGGACATGTCCATTATTATTTGCCCTTGGACCTATTTTTTATATGACATTAAATTTTTCCCTTACTTGAAACATTATTCATATCCATTTTATGTTATTATTTCTATTTTTTTACATTTGAATATGTCCCTTGTATGTCTCCCTTAGCTGTATTAGTTTAGATTTATATACTTGTGCTTGTTGATATTATTAATAAATTTATGAGTACCATGATCAATATCATGCACTAACACACACATAGGACACTAAATTTATATTCTTTGGCTATGATATTCATTGATACATTTATATAGGCATTGCCTTTTATGTTACATACATAATTAAAAAGATGAAAATTTTACTATGCTAACATAATTTTCATATTTACTACATTATTCAATGACTAAATATTACTATGCATGTTTTAGTTAAATTTTATTTTGAGATTAGTAAAATTTAGGATCAATTCCCTCACTTCAAAAGGAGATAATTTTAGTGGGATTTTCATACATGAGATAAGCTTTACTAAATAAAAATTCATTTTTGTGACAAAATAGAGTTTTAAAGGTTTGAAAATGGTTTAAAATTTTGTAATGGTATAGATCATAGGGGCATATGCCATTAATATGAATTCACAATAAAAAAACAAAGTAAAAATTCACATAGTTTTAAGTGCATGATAAAGGTTCATGTACATGTTTAAAATAGAATTTATAATTGGAATCTACATAAACTTATAAATTTTAAATTTATCAATGGCAGCATGATACATATTTATGTGAGCTATGTTTTTTTTTAAAATTTTGAATAGTATTTTCTAAGATGCGTACATGGTATGAGCATGAATGTACTCCATTATATTTCAATCAAGATTTTAGGAAAAAAGTTGTAATTAAATCTTCAATCCATATACATTAGTTGACTCTATTTAAGTGTAAAATGCATAAATTATAGGTCCAATTCCCTTTAGTATTATGTTTGAAGATCCATTTTTTATTTGAACCCATTTATTGTATTATAATTAAAAATACTAGTTGTGTTAAATTTAGGTTTATGAATCCATCAATGGGTTTTGTTTATTTTAAAAATTGAAAATTTAATGTATGGATTGATCACCCTTAAATTATCCATTAGTTTAGTTAATGAAATAATCTTATCCAAGTCCTTCATTAGAAAAAACAATTCTTTAATGCTTTAAGGAATCATCTTCTTGAATAAAAATCACAAAATCAACATTGGTTTCACAAATACATGTATTCATCCTTTGATCTATTTTTAAAATTTAAGAAATTTTAAAATTTGAACATTTTAAAATTTTAAGTTCAAGAAATTTTCAAATTTAAGCTTTTTCAAATTTTAGTTTTCAAAATAATAAAGTAACTAATTCATTTGTTTTTTAGGGTCTTCCAAATCTATGGTTCCCTACAAGATTGTAGTACTAGGTCAAAGGCAAAGTGTGTCTTACATACTAAGGTATATATTTCCTTTAATCTAAAAATTTCATTTCTAGATTAAATAGGAAGGAACTTTAGACACCTAAAACTTTTCATGAATACTTGATCATGTTAGTTTTGTCCCTTTTAAACATTATTTAACTTGTGCACTTAATAACTACTTATTTCACCTATTCACCCTATCCTAAACATATATGAGGAACTATTTATTTTCCAAGTTATTATTTGTCACATACATAAGTGATATCATTTCTAAAAATAACATTAAGAATCTACATGGCCGAACCTAGATCCAACTCTCCACATGTTCCTCTAAAGCACAAAAATGTCCAATAGGGACAATATAAAGAGGAATTCTTGTCCTTATGGGATATTCCTATATTTATCCCTATAATGGTCAATTTTTAAAATTAAATTCTTACTTATATAATCTTTTATGTTTTTATGAATATTATTGTGTAGTTTCCCATTTCAGATTGATATAAAAGCACATTCAAGTAACATATAATTTTACTTTGAAATTTTAGTATAGAGACAATTTTACACTATTTCACACTGATAAAAAAATCCTTATTCTTCCCAATTGTAATTCTAATTACTAAAAATATCCCTTAGCCAAGGACAAATGATGTTTTATTTAGATAAAAGAAAAGTATGATCAAGTATTCAATCCATCCTTAGATGTATTTGTATAGTCAAAGGAACACAATTTAAAAATTTAATCTAAGTGGGAGAACCACATGGGACTGATTTCCATCCCTTAGAGTATTGGATAAGTAATAAGTATTTAGTTATCATTAGGGTGATTAGGTTTAGCTCATCCTAATTACACTCCACCTTTTTAAATTTATAGGTTTTTAATCATTGTTATCCCTATTAGGTTTCAACATTGGATAAGTTACTTTCATGTTTTATGCATTTTCTAAGGTCAAATCAATGCACATAGATTTAACATAAACTATCACAAGTGATCATGCCCTTATTTTATATTTCTCGATAAAATATAGAATCTACCAAATGGGAATTTAATGGGAGTCAATCAGGTCCTTAGTTTTCCAATTTTTCCATTTTGTATAGTTAGTTCCCACTTCTCGACACTTGTAATTTTTTTTCATGTTTTCATTTTTTTGCCTTTTGTCAATCAACACACTTAGATATAGATCATAAACAACTAATTTAATCTATTTAATTCATAGTTAACTTTATTTTAATCATTTATAGCTTACCTAATTAAATTATTTTCATTCATTTTACTTTTTTAAAGTTCATTTACAACATTTTGATTTATTCTATTAGCTTTATCTTAATTAGGGTTAATTCACTTTTTATTCTGAATTTAGACAAAATAATTATTATCTAAGCATATGTAAATTGATTTTTATTTTTTAAAATATCACACCATAAAAAATTTAAACTTTCATATAGTCATGAAATAATAGATTTTTTAGAAGCTCCATTTAGATAAATAGAATTACTAGTATTTGCCATGTAACCAATACACACCTAGATGGAAAAGATATGAGAACATGATTAAAAAAACATTATCCACATAAATGAATGGTTACCACCATTGCAATGTATGCACCAAATACATACATGAATATAGATGTAACATGATATTGTATATATTTTACTTAGGTTAGTACCTTATAATGTTAGTGACCACACCCAAGTTGTAATTAAATTGACTCAAAACACTACTTAGAAAATAGTATAACAAGAGGATCATATAGAAACATGATGCACACAAAAATAAATGCATGAACTTAAAATAAATCATTCATGTAATCAAAATCTATCAAATTTTAAAATATCCATGTGATAAGACATGCATATGATATGAGTATAATATGTAGTAATCTATCTTAATAACAAAAAGGACATATATCACCATGAAATAATCCCTTTAAATATAAATTAACCCAAGATAACACATTTTATCTAGAAAATTGGCCTCTATAATATATGGGCACATAATAAAAAAATACTATTATGTGACATATGTATCCACATAGTACACACTTCAATAAATACTATGAAATGGATATATGTATAAACCATGTATAATGAAATACCTCTAGGATAGGTGAATATTTATCATGTATAAATAAATATTTTTTAATTTTTAATTTTTCAATTTGTTATTTTATCATGTAAAAATTATAGGCTTTACATGGATATTTTAACTAAGTTTAACAAACACATAATCAAGTTAGCACATAAATAAACAACAATAGGCAGGTTAATCTTCTAGACTAGACAAAAAGATAAAGAAACTTTTGGAAAACTTCCCTAAAACATTCTATAAACTTACACCAAATCTATACCAAAAACTAACTAGAACAAAAAATAGATAGTGAATAAGGTTAAGAAGAAGAATATTTTGAGTTATATTAGTTAACCATCATGGCCAAAGTAGTAATCTCCTTATCTTCCTTAGATTTATATTTCATACTTTGTCCACGAGTTAGTTTTTTGGGCCTTCCTCCTTGTCCTACTCTTTCTTATTTTTTATAGTGGATTTAGGAATTGGTTTATCAACATTATCCTAAGGAATTCCACCTTTATTACCATTTATACTACCTATTCCACTTTCCATTTTCATTCCTTATATGGTCCCTAAAATTCTTCATAAAACTTTATTATTATTGTTTAAGGTAAGTTTGGAGAATTTAAGGTAGTATCTTATTTTCGTCATATAGTGGTCTAGACATGTCATGGAGAGATAAGGATTGGTAAAGTAGTGTCATATGTTTTTAATAGATTATAAAAGTCATTTCATGTGTTAATCGTCTTATAATAACATTTAATTCATGTTTAGAGACTTTAAGGTTCATTTGTAAACTTGAAGGTGGTAAAAATGAGGAAAAAGGTGATTTTTGGTTAACATTCATGTATTTCAAAGATCCATAAGTTAAAAATACATAAAAAAAACACCTTAAAATGACCTTTTATCAGTAAAAAAACTATCACACCTATAATAAATTCAAACAGAGGTTAGATTCTTGAGTTTCAACACCAAAAAAGCGAGTTAAGAGACTTATATAGACTTTTGGGATCATTTTTAGGTAATGTAAATTTCAAAACATCCATTGGTATTATTTAGGTTATAAAAAATAATGGGAAGATGTTTGAATTTATATAGTTTAATAAATCTATCTCTCCTCCATTACTTCATTCACAAGCATTTGAAGGTCATTTTCAACTACATGGTATAGGACATATAGGTAGAGTTTGGGGCTAAGATTGAATGTATAGTTTTATACCCATATGGAATTAAAATTTATTATATTAATAATTGTATTGAGCTCTTTAGCTTTATGAAAAGCTACTAAAAATCTAGACTACTTTTTTAAGACTAAAATCCCCACAAGCTAAGTTTTATGCAACTCTAATGCAAGTGTGAACTCTTTGTCTGCATGAAACTAATTTAAGTGATTTATAAAATTTCTTAAAATGTATAATATACATCCATCCACCATTTTATCATGTTTTGATGGTTGTTTGTCAAGAAAATCTTCTCTTGTGCATAGTTTACAAGTGACTGTCAATATTTCTATGTTTTAGGGTTATCCAGATGGTCTAATGAAATTAAGTGATTTTTTATTACCTTATACCATATTATAAATCCATTCATGTCCCTATTATCATCTAAACATTATGTAATAGTTTCAAAATAAGCATATATTCATTCGCCTTATGGACTATGTTCTAGTGTGCCTTCATAACAAGGTGATTTGAGTGGGTCTAAATATGTATTTCCATGAATATTTAGATTTATGATCTCCTAAAAAATATGTTCATCTATGGAAGGCATGATATTTTAAACCTAATAAATATGTTTTTACTCTTTAACTTCCAAAACATAAGGTTACAGACCTAAAGGTCTGTAGACTTATAAGTCTACAACTTCAATAGAAACTTAATGGTGTCAATGTTTAGATTTGAATTTATAGGAATGAAAAAATGGTGATGGTTAAAGTTCAAAATTTTCATGGATCAATGATTATTTATAAACCAACTAAAATCAAAAAAATTTGATGACAAGCTAACAAACCTAATGCTTCTACATGGGACTCTATGTGTCGATAGGGAATATAGAGGTTGTGAAATGCCCTAAGGATGATAATGGACTTGAATATATTAAATATGAGATATTAATAAGGTATATACATTGATGAGATATCATGGTGTAGTTTAAATAAGTCAAACTCAAGATCATATGAGTAGACCTCTTTGATGACTACCTATAACCACCTATATTGAAAAGTGCCTTAGATAATGATGTTGGTGATGTTTGAAGTTTCAAGGCATTGAGGTAAGTATTGTACTAAACTATCAATATAATGAGGTAATTTTTAAGAGGTTTAATATTTGTAATGAAGACCCTAAACCCTCAAATGCACCAAGATTGTTCTTAATAAACACCGATAGGCTATAACCAATACAAGATGGTTCAAGGCTTAAGGAGAAGGATATATTTATTCAAGAGCATTAAAGTTTGACTCAGGGAATGATGAAGGTTATAAATTCATTTGTAAATCAAAAGGAAAAATGATGAAATTACTAGTGATTTTTGTCAAAATAGAGTTTTCAAACCCCACACATACACATTTAGCCCTATCTGCCTTATGAAAAGTGTTGCTTAACTAAGGAAGTCATAAGTATAAGATAAGGAAAGGTGAAGAATTTAATATGTTTCATTGATTTAATTTAATATAATTTATATATTAGACCCAATTAAAAATTCAAAAACCCTGCTTCCTCAGTTAGTCACACCATAACCCTTGCATATATAGGCGTCCTTACTTAGCAAGGTAAAGTTGTTAGTTTAGGATGAAGGAGAGAGGTCTGAGGACAAATTGAAACACTTGAGATAGCTCATGGTGATGAAATTACCTCACAAAAATTTAGATTCATTCTTGAAATGAAATAAACTTGATAAACCATGTTCAGTCATATACATGCCTAATTACATAGGCAAGCCTATATGGGCAGTCAACTGAGAGGTTATAAATTAAAGTGAATTTTGAGACTTTGGATACCCTAAGGATATGGTTAGAAACATTTTAAAACATATTATGAAGGCATAGACCTCCTAATAATGGAAAATAGGTGAAAATAGTCAAGTAGGGTATTTTGTGCAAATTAGCTTGAGAACCCTAAGTATTACTTAGTGGTATATGCAAAGAGTTTGAAGAATAAAATAACAATAATATCATGTTAATATGTTATGATGGATGTCATGGACCTCTTCAGGTCATTTGGAACTCAAAAATAACTAAAATATGCACCTACAAGTCTCAATCCTTCCTAAACCTCACAAAACACCTACTAGCAACCTAAGTGGCTATCTTCTTTATCTTGGTAGAGTACAAAGGAGTTTCATGGGATATTAGGATCTTAGGTGAAGTTATATACCTTAATTTACTTTAAATTTGTGTAATTTTTTGGTTGATTCATGCCCCAAGATTTATGAATCATCCTTAAGACCTTAAGGCACTTTTAGGCTACCTAGGAGAACCAAAATGACCTGATGAGAGAGAAATAGATTTATATTCCTCCACATGGATTATAAAAACTTAAAACTGACTTTAATAAATTTCAAAACTCTCCTAATCATTACCCCATGACATTGGTTTATACAAGATTGTACAAAATTGTATGAAATAGGCCTTAAAAGGCTATTTTTAGCTACTTGATAAGTTTGTACAAGGTGTCAAAGCTTCAAAATTGGCATGGAGAATGGGGAGGAAGTAATATAACTAAATCAATTTTTTTTTTGATTTTTTCATGTTTGGTAATCTTGTAGATTCAATTTTCATTCTCTAGGTAGGGAAGCCTAATAGACGTCCTAGTTACGAGAGAGAAATGTAGAAAAATGACATCTCCACTCACTTTTTGATCTTAAAATTAAATATGAAGTTTTAAGTACATACTAGGTCCTATAATATGCCTTAAAATTCTCATTACCC
>JARHVA010006710.1:782500-846819 GCA_037957365.1 Torreya grandis | reverse complement strand
AAGATCAATAGATGTAATGTATAATAGTGTGTAGCATGAACTCTGAATAATTAACCATGTTCACTTATCTATAATGGTGTGGTGAATGCCCTGAACTGAGAATATGTTCTTGTTTACTTCTCTCTATAAAAAGTTATAAAATTTTATCCTAGCTGAACTACTTTGTAGAACAAGTGTTGAAGATGGTCACAATATTCATGAGACATAGTCAGGATAAAAAGTGTTCAAGCTTACAACATGCCCAAGACATAATAAAGAATATGGTTCTCAATGAGAATGATCTAGGATAAGATGAAATGTGTTTAGATTGCCAATGATTCCAAAGCCGTCACTATTTAGAGTCATGAAGAGTAGACTAAGGTAGTATAAAATGTGTTCAGGGTAGGATAAAAGGGTGGCATAAAATTACTTTATCATAAGTTGCCCCCAAATTAGGGGTCATGTAAACAATGGTTCAAAGATGTTCATGCATAGAACATCTTAAATTATACGATGTTCATGGGCTCTAGAAGTTCTTCACCATTAGCTTTAGCTACTCGATATACTCCTAATCCATAGTTTGTCATGACAACATATGGTCTAAACTAATTACGTTGAAATTTACCACTTTTTGCATTCAACATTTATGTTCTTTTGGTTCTCTTTCAAAACCAAGTTACCAATCTCAAACTCTCGAGGGAGAATGTCCTTGTTGTATCTACTCTGCAATCTATTATGATAGACATACAAATTTTATAGGGCAGACAAGTGATTACCACCAAGAAGTTCTAGTTCTTTCAGTTATGCAGCTCTATAGTCTTCATCATCTTCAATGTGCTCTAGTGATATTCATAATGATGGAATCTCAATCTTGATCAGGGTAATAACTCTAGTGCCAAAAACAAGGGAGTATAGAATGGTTCCAATTAGGGTTCAATGATTAGTTCTATAAGCCCAAAAGGTAGGAAAGAGTTACAAGTTCCAATTATGGCCAACATCATTGACATTCTTCTTTAAGATGGATAGAATAGTTTTGTTTGACACCTCAGCTTGTTTGTTGCCTTGCAGGTTATATGGAGTTGATTTATTGTGCTTGATATTTAATTTCACATAAATAAATTTCACATTTTGGTTCACAAAGGATCCAACATTATCAGATATATTATGGGTTAGGATGCCATATCGACAAATGATATGATAATGAATGAATTTGTCTATCTACTTCTTGGTAACATAAGTGAGAAGAATGGCCTGAATCCACTTGGTAAAATACTTAGTTGTAGTCAAAATTTACGTATAGACATTTAAATATGTTGGGTTAATTTTCTTAATGAGATTGAGACCCCATATTGAGAATGGAAATGGTTCTGTGATCGGTTGAAATTGTAAAGGTGTGTGTATCAAGTTTCCATGCTACTGACAAAGAACACACTTCTACACATAGTTGCAAGCATCATTCTCCATTTTTGGCCAATAATAGCCTATTTTGAAGAGCTTCTTTGTTAGGAATATACCATTGGTCTAAGCCCCACACATTCCTTCATGAACCTCCTTTAATACCATCTTGGATTCTCTCAAAGATAAACAATGAAGAAGCATTTCATCATAGCTTTTATGATAAATCATGTTTACAAGAAGATTATAACATGATATGTGATGAAGGAATAGTTTATGCTGGTTATTATAAATGTTGGTGGGGAAGACATGACTATACTAATAGTAATAAAAATCTTGGTACCATGGTAGCTCAGGGGGGAGATTAGGACCAGTAATGACATATACCCTGTTTGAATCTATTATAATATGTGTAGAATGAAGAAGATTTTAAATAAAGAACTAATACTCTTTAGCACTATCATCAATTTGAATCATGAAACTAATCATCGCCATTACATCGACAGATCTATTGTTTACTCTTAAAAATTGTTTAAACTATAGAGATGTAAAATATGTTTTGAGGTTATCAATAATTTTCTTGTAAGGAACAAGCTTGTCATCTCTTGTTTGATACTGATCAATGGTATAATTGATTATTAACTTTGAATCTCCAAAAACCTTTAAGCTTTGAATATCCAACTATATAACAAGGCAAAGCCTTGCAATCAATGCTTCATACATGGCCATATTGTTTTTACAATGAAATTGTATATGGAATGTTTTGGAAATCAAATCCCCCTGTAGTGTGATCAATAATATGCTGGATATAAATTAATGGGATGTGAAGGATCTGCAAAAATAGAGCATCCACTATTCAAGTTCCTATGATGCTTGTTCTATCATCATGATAGAATCATCTAGAATGTCTGACTTGAGAGGTTGAGTATCCTCAAAAGGAGCTTCTATAAGTTGGTTACCAATTACTTTCACTTTGATTGCCTTATAATTTTGGTACTCAATATCAAACTCACTTAGGAGTATAACCCATTTAACCATACATCCTTGAATATTTGATTTAGAAAATAGGAACTTGAGAGGGTCTAGCTTGGTGATGACAATAGTTTTGCTAATTAGCATGTAATGTCACAATTTCTAAGTGGTGAACACCATAGCTAAACATGCCTTCTCAAAAAGTGTATAATTACATTCATAATCCACCAATGTGTGGCTTAAATAATAAATAACATGTTCCTTATCATGATCATCATGTTGGGCGAAAAGTTCCCCCAGTGTATGTTTTGTGGCTGATATATAAAGAAGCAATGGCTTTCCATATATTAGTGGTCTTAAGACTAGTGGATTAGCCAATTATGTCTTAAGGTTGCAAATGCTATCTAACAATATTCATACCATTGAAACATTACACCTTTCTTCTAAATATGAGTAAATGGGTGGCACTCATCTACCAATTAAGCAATGAACCTACATATAGACTGGATCTTTCCTTGTAAGATTTGTAGCTATTTAAAATTGTTTGGCGGAGACATTTCCATAATAGTGTTGACTTTTGTAGGATCGACTTTAATTTGTCATTATGATACAATGAACCCTATTAATTTACATAATGTGACTTCAAAGACACATTTCTTAGGATTCAAGTGGAATTTATATTCATGAAGCCTCTCAAATATTCTAGGTAGAACATTAGGATGTTTAGCTCTTGTTTGTGATTTTACTAGTATATCATCAACATAGTCTTCTACAATGTCATGCATCATGTCATGGAAGATGACAATCATTTCACATTGATATGTTACTCTAGCATTCTTCAATCCAAATGGCATGACTTGGTAAAATAATGTCCCCCATGGAGTGGTGAATGCAATCTTGTGCTAGTCTTCAGGGGTGATATTGATATAATTGTAACAAAAAAATCCATCCATTAAGGACAACATCCCATACCCAATAGTTGAGTCGATGATCATGTCAATGTTGGGAAAACAAAAATAATCTTTGGGGAATGCTTTGTTGATATCTTGGAAATCATTACAAAGACATATAACCAAGGTCTTTTTACTCATTAGGACTATGTTGGAAACCCATTTAGAGTAATCTAGTGGTCTAATAAAATTGGCCCTAACAACCTTTCCAATTCAACCTTAACCAAAAGGGTGATGTGTGGATACATCTTTCTCAAATTTTGCTTGACTAGTTTGGCATCGAGATACACAATAAGGTGATACACAACCAAATTAGGGTCCAAGATTGGCATATCAAAGTATGCATATGGAAATATGTCTATATAATCCTTAGGAATGGATATAATATGCTCACATTATGTTTTAGTAAGGAAATCTCCAAGATAAACAATTTTGGGATCCTCATAGGTTCCCAATTTCACTTCTATCATGTTTTCCACAAGGAGTGTGCATCCATATTCCAAAATTATAGGTAAAGTATGATCATGATTATATTGTTCTACCAAATCTTCTTATCGTTCATCCTAAAGATTTACATAGTATGAAGAATCAGAATCTTCCATCTCAAGTAAAGGCCAAGTGGCAAAAACGTCTGAAAACTCAAGAGTAAGACACTCAAACATTTGATGTTGTTCTGAATAGATGCCTGTATTGGCTATGGAACATGGGCTAGATGTACCTTCTATGTCCTAAGGGGATGAGTAAACTTTCCCACCTAGGAGCATCATAAATAGGTTTTCAATTGAAGGCTTGTCTTGTTCTTTACTTTTTCCCTGATTGGTGAATGCCTCGAAGAGGTTTTCACCTAAAGATATCGATGTTTATTCTTTATTATGACCAAGAAATTTTGCTTACTCTCCAAAGTAGGTAGAAGGATCCAATGAGAAATCAAATCCTTGTTTGCGATTGCCAATGGGTAATCCATATCATAGGCCCATTTATTCTATAATTGAATCTTTGTTTTGAAATTCATGAAGGCATATGACTGAATTTTTTTGTTCCCAATCTACGAGTTTAGGATGGCAAAGACATAGGGAACAATGAGGGTTTGCTTTAGGGTTGGAAGTTCAAATGGTAAAGATATAATGTGTTGCATTAGGAAGGGAATCACCAATAGGATGGGTTCTTAATTCAAGACAAAAAGATTCAATAGGTATTATGGTTAATATGGCATTTGAATCAAATAGATCGAAGTCAACAAGTTCATCAAAAATGATATAATGGGATGTTATGTCACTAGTAGGAGTCTCGTCTCTAGTGACTTTAGAAGAGTCACTATCGAAAGTCATGAGGTCATCCTCTAGTGGTTTAAATATGATACCATGATTCCAATTGACAACTCCAACTAATAAGGGTTCTAAGATTCCTTAGGCTTGTGGGCAAAGGCATTTCCCTGTATAGTCAAGATGATCCATTATCTAGTTAGGGATAGGATACTTTAAATTTATAAAGTAATTAGCAAGGCATTTATAATATAACCAATCTCCCTTGATAAAATCCTCTCAATCTTTCTTTGGCATGATTGCAGGTACAAAAATGTCAAGTGGTTTTTGGTATTTCTTCTTTGGATACCAAATATAGTTGGGTCCATTAGGAGTCTTAGATGGTTTAGGCTTTCCAAATGATGTAGAGGATATAGGAAATTTTTTAATATGGAGGACATCTTTAAGATGGTACGTGGAAATACCCATGTCTTTGATAACAACCTATTTTGTAAGAGCTGTAGGAAATAGATCGGCCAAAGTGCAAGCTAGTTCACTAGGGTTGATATAATTAGATGGAGATAGATGAGAAATGATGGCTTTGTTTTTTCTTCATAATGAATTTAGAACTTAGGCAATAGTTATAATTATGAAACTCATCTTTAATATGTTTACAATATTGATATGGCTCCTGATCAGTGGGAATAGTAACCTCAATCTCATCATGGGGAAACTTAAGGCATTGGTGAAGAGTGGATGGCACTACCTGTACTTCATGGATCTAGGGACAACTAAGAAGTATGTTATAAGGAAGTTCAATATTCACAATATGGAATAATGTGTGATGCGAAATAGACCCAACCATGACTAACAACCAAATTTTACCGAAAGACTCCCTCTCGGTGTTGTCTCGAGCCTTAATTGTAATAGTTTCTAATTGAATGTCTTCATTCATATAGCATAATCATCATACCAATTTAAGAGATATGATATTCAGCCCTGAACCATTATCTATAATATCCCACTTGATCTTATGATCTCTAATGATTATCTCAATGTACAGTGGGTTTTATTATGGTTTGGGCCAAGAGTGGACATGTCTTTGTGGTCAAATGTGATTTGCCTAAATGAAGTCAAATGTCTAACTAGGTTCTGGAACTGATCATGGTTTATATAATTAGGCATAGTATACTTTTTTTAAAATGTTATTCATAATAGTTATTTAAACATCAGATGCCTTCAAGAGTTCTAATATGGAAATCTATGTAGGGTTTTATTCAGTTAGTTCACTAAACTAGAAGGATTTTCAATTGTGGGTTGAGCTAGTTTAGTCTTTGTTGGCATAGTGTTTAGCTTTGGAACCATCAACATAATGTTCTCATTGGGTTTCATGGAAGAAGTGGGTGAAGGGCCTTAGATGGTGACTTGAAGGTGTCTAGTTGTGACTGCATAACCTAGAGGTGGCAAGGAGTCATTATAATTAGAATAGGAAGATAAAGGGCCTCTCTAGCTATATTTATATAATTTTGAGTTAATTATGAGCCTTTATAATTAGAAGAAGGGTGTTGTTGTTCAGAATTAGTAACCCATGAAAATAAAGGCACAACATAATTATGTGAACTCGATGCAATATTACTAGGGGGAGAGGTGTTGACCCTATAATGATGGGTCTTATGTTGTGAGGAACATGAGATTGTCCACATGGTTTCATAGTAACAATGATAATGTTGGTAGCAAAAATGTGCCCTATAATATTGTTATAGTCATATGGCATGTTGTTATAAGCCACATTATTAGTATGGACATTATGATCTCAATTATTCTTATTATGATTGTAACCCTAATATTTGTTCTAATTCTACCTCTGTCCTTGATTCTAACCTTGGTTTTGAGTGTTTCTCAATGGTGGTGGATTATGTCAAGGAAAGGGATCCTTGTAGATCCTCATATCTTGATTTATGACCTAATTAGGGGCCAACTTAATTTATAGTTCGCCACTTTCAATAAAGTCTTCAATAATGTGTCATAATTGGATGCAATGATATGCACTGTGACCAACAACATGATGGAAGTTGCACCATTCATTTTATTTGTACCAATCTAGTTTCGGTTGATCTTTAGAAAATGGCCTTGGTACTAGCCGTACAATCAAATTAGCAAGGATAAAATTTTGTAACACTATTTCAATTAGCTCTCCTAACTTGCTAAAGACTCTGAATTATTATGAAATGTCCTTTATGGAGGTTGTCTCTACAAAGTAGGTGGTGGATTTGGGGGAGTTAATTATACATTTGGGGGAGGTATAGCTTGCACTATTTACACATGCCATTTTTTAGTCACCCCATTTATAACCATGTTTTTATTTTTGTTAAATCCCTTAAACTTATCTTGTGAAACCATTTGAACCAGTGACTGAGTCTGATTAGATGTTTGACCCTATGCAAAAATATTGACAACGCCCTTAGCAATAAGATCCTTCTAAATCTGCACTCCTTTGTCAATGATTTCTTAAAATAAGTTAACACAAGATAACCATATATTATGTGTGACTTTAGGATGTAAGTTTTGTGAAAATATATCAGCCAACTCTTTGTTTGGAAAGTTATGTTAAAATTAGCCTACCAATGCTCTCCACCTTTGCAGATATGTGTCAAAACGTTCACCATCACATTGTTTGGATTTACACAATTCAACAATGACCATTTCATGTTCTATTTTATATGACAAATGGTTAGTGAACTTTTTTTATAAGTCATTATAATCTGTAACTGATCCCTTGGGTAGTTTAAGTAGCCAAACTAAAGCTTATCTTGTTAAACTTTGTAAAAATATTTAAAGTACTCACTACTATAAACAACCTCTTCACAAAATATAAAGAATTACTATATGTGCTCACATGGATTTCCCTTTCCTTTGTACTTGTCAAATTTTTGTGCCTTAAAATGAGGTGGAAAGGGGTTTTGGAGAATATATAAATCAAATAGATGTGGACATATATTGTACTTTTTAACTCTATGATTTGTCTCCAATATCTGAACAATTTCCTTCATAGAATTCCAATCATATATTTTTGGTACATTTTTGGATTGGATAAGATGTTTCTAAGGTCGAATGTGCCCATGATTTTGTTGTTGTGGTGGTGGAATGTGCCCTTGATTTTTTTGTTGTTGGGGTGGAATTTTCCCTTATTTTTTTAATTTTTGGGGTGGTATGTGCCCCTAGTTTTGTTTTTATTGGGGAGGTATGTGCCTCTAATTTTGTGTGGATATATAGGGAATGTATACCTTTTGATTCATTCCTTGGTTATGATTCACTCATTGATTCAAGAAAATAGGCCATTGATTCTTGGATTACAAAACATTCCCTGAATTTGATTATTTAGTACCTTATTGATTTTGGGAAGTTTTGTGTTTGTTTACTACTTTCTATGTTTGTTGGATTGAAGTAGCTAAATTGTCTTGAGGGATTTCTTGAATTGGAACTAAATTTTTGGGTCTTTGATTTTGTAAGGTAACAAGAGGTTCTTGATGATTGAAGAACATATGGTTAGTGTTAAATGGAACATTTTAAAAGATCTCTTGTGACTTTGACTATTTGTTTAGGTTACCTTGATCCACTAATGTTATGTTCTCATTATTATTTTTTGCATAACTTTGACCACATTTCATTGTTTTTTCAAAGCATCATTCTGAATTTAAGTGGAAACTAATGAGTCGGTTAAGTTTGTGACAAGTTGATCCACATACCATTGAGTTATTATCTTGATCTTAGCTAAAAGATCTAGATTTGTGGGTTTTAACTCTATTTATATTTATTTTCCTTTGATATAAGAAAAAGGTATGTATATTTATGCAAAAGCTTCTTCTTTCCATCATTCTTCTCCTTCTCTAACTAAGGTATGCAATTATTCTGTAGGAAAGTCTAGAGGTAGTCTAGCACCTAATTCTATCAACCTAAGAAGTGTTTCATCTTGATCTTCTTGGGGTTGATATTCATTATATTCATCTTTGGATCCTACTATTGTGGGGATGTCATACAAAAATAGGGTTACCTTGACCATCATAAAATTTCTCATCCTCATAACTAAGGCTATAAGAGTCCCCACTATGAGTGAACCTTTGAGTCATGTCTAAAAATATTTATTCTCTATGTTTGACTAGATTTGGATCAATGTTTTTCAAATGTTCAAACAAGCCATGCTTGGTTCTTTTCAAACAAATAACTAAGGTAGAAAAGAGACTACAAAGGAGGGTATCCTGGAACAACACATAATTAGAAGACTAGGTTCATGAATTTACTCCACTTTTGGTAAATTTGAAATCATATATATTGGAAGAGGGTAAGGTAACTCAAATATCCAAGGTGAAAACTAGTAGACCAAAACATATATCTTTATGATTATCATGTACCATAAAATATAGTTTCTACTTTGATGAGTTTACCCTAGAAAATTAGAGGAAAGCTCTTTGGATTATGAAGAAGTAAATATGAATTAAGAAACTCAAGCTGTAAAAACATACACTAATCACTACGTACAAGTTTAAGACCAAATGGGTAACACAACATCACCACATGGTTCTAGTAGGATAAAATATGTTCTAAAACTCAAAGCATGAGCAATATACAAGATGAATCGAGTTGACCAAGATGTTAATAATATTTTGAGTCTAATAAATGGCACTCAATCTAAATGGAAAATGAAACCCAAATTAGAACAAGTTTAGTGTGCAATGGTAAATCCAATTTCACATGCCAACCCTTAAAAATTAACAAGGTTCAGTTTTGAATGTGAACTATAAATGAGAGACTTAAACAAATTGTTAAAATAGTATAGACTCAATTTGACAGCATAAATGCACCAAAGTGGGTGACATGACACAAAGTTTTGATAATAATTTGAATAAGGAAAAGATAAATTTTCCAATTGGATAGCATAACACCTCCCTTGCTCATTAGTTTTTAAGGATAATGTGATTTGGTTAAATTTGTTTGAGTTAATAAGCCATTTTAGACATAAATCAAGACCAAGTAAGATAATAACAAAAATAATCATCTTCGTTCTAAACTGATAAGACTGCATGTTATTATTGGAGTCCGTCTATATGCATTATTTGAGATGATTTTAAGTGTTCATCCAAAAGTAAATGTATATTATATAGTAGGGTTATTACACCCCCCTTCTCCCAAATGACATTACAATGACATGGACCTTGAGGTACACCTTACACCAACAACACTTCCATGAAAAGTGGGGACCTATCCAAGATCTACAAGTTTTTAAACATATAGATAGATCAATTTCCCAATTACTTTCACGCGATGTTTTAATATAAACACACTTAAATTTTGTGTCCACAGCACTTGGCTTGTTGCAAAAAAACTTTTCCCTTTTTTCAACCATTACATGAGTTGTTTGCTCAGTGTAGTGTGATGTCCAAAGTATAGATACATCCCGTGCACAAATCCAACACTAGGTGGTAGTTTAAGCACTCAAACCTTTAATCCTAGTGGAAGTGGTTAAATTCAATTCTGAGAGATAAAACCCTAAGACAAATCTTCCCTATAGAACTTGTAGGAGGTAATAAAGTCTCCCTTCCAAGCCAAGATGCAATAAAATAAATGATTAATAGAAAGAGATTAGGGTCATTTCATGATCACCCAAACTATTGCATGTTTTGGGGAGTGCTTTAAACAAAATTCTTTCTATGACTTGGACTAAGAATTTTTGAAATAAGGATGGTGCTTTTGATTCTAAAATTTCCCTAAAGGTGATGGATAAAAGAGCATACATGCAATGTCCCTCTTTTTACATATCAAATTCTAAGTTTAAACAACTATTTAAGACAAAATTTGACAAGTGAGTTTAATTTTATACACTAAATAAAAGATTAGGTGGTGTTATTTTGACCCCTTGGTCTTAAATTGTAACTTTGAAATCACAATTTGTTAAAACATTCACCTAAGCATCTTAATTTTTCATTAAGCACCAAAACAAGGTCCTAATCCATTTAAACTTTCAAAAAAGGTATAAAAATCATGTTTTAATAGATTCCAAGTTTGATCCTACAATGAAAAATTTAGTATGTCCTTTAGCTTTGAAGCTAATTTTCAAATAGGTGAAGCAACTGCTTAAAAAGATCTCTATTTCAAAGTCACTATTACATAGTCAATATCATTATTTCCCTATAAAATTGTAATTTTAGACAATAATATTACTATTTTGGGTTAGATCAGATAGAAAACACAATATCATTATTTACTTGTGAGATCACTCCTAATTTTAACAATATCATTGTTATAAAACAAAATCACTATCCGAATTAACAATATCACTTCCCAGAATGATGATATCACTGTTTTGTGAAATCACCACTCCAATAACCAGTATCACTTCTTTGATCAACAAAATCGTTGCTCCGGTCTAAAAAAATCACTATTTAGTAAATAGTGATTTCATTACAAAATCTCTACTTTGACATCAATGATATTTCAATAAAGAGTAAAACCATGACACTTAGAAAAGGAAACATAATTTACTAGAAAATGGATTTTTAATCTAAAATTTTATTCTTTTAGCCCCTCATTCCAATATTCTACATAAACATGGTTAGTACGTTTCTTGAAAGATCCTTTATGAGTAAATTTATGTGGTACGGTTCCATTGGATGTGCCAAAATGTAGAGAGGATTGCATAACGTGATTAGTCAAACATTAGTTCAAAAAATCTAAGAAAAAATGCATAAGAGTAAACTGAATTAAGCCTATCTATTCATGCAATAATTTCAAGTAATAATAAGAAATAATTGAAAGAAAGAAATACCATATTACCTTTCTAAGTGGATTCACCATACAAATGCAGCTTAAAATTATGTTTTCCTTGATCAAGAGATCTTGTCTTCAACAAATTTGGTGGCCATCTCCTCCAATGTCTCAAGAACTACTTGTAAAACCTAGCCTATCAGTGAAGCTTGCATATTAAATCAATGATCAAATTCAAAGGATTATGGAGATAATTTAACATTATAAATTTTCACAAATCAAGGTTAAAAATGATGTTTATGGCCTCTCTATATATAGATTTTTGAGATTGATCAGGATCAACCATGACCATCCATCTCAAATTGAAAGGTGTGGCCATGAATTAATCTAATTATATAATTAAATACATAAATATACCTCATAAATATTTGAGATAGAGTGGCATTTAAGAGGCATGGAGGGTTTTAATGAGGCATGGGAGATCCATAATCTTGATATTTTAGTCATTTATGGCTTATGGATGACACCCCATATGATAATGTCATTAGGTAATGCAAACAATAGAAATCAATTTATAAAAATAATTATTCAATAAATTTCATGTAAAATACAATTAAGCTCTTGATTTGGTTTAATTATCCTAAACATGATTAGTCATTTTCATGCAAACCTTGACTCTTTGGTGAACAAATTAATCAAACTGGTCAAAATGTCCTGTTATTGACTCCAAATTTTATTATATTGGAATTATAATTAGATTTTACATGTATTGAATCCATTATTCCATTTAGTATTTTTTCAACACCAAATAACAAGGGCACATGTATTGTGCAAGATTTTTGATAGAAAAGAGCAGTCCAGCGCACCCACGTGCGAAATTGGCATTTTGACTCGAAATGATATGATCAAAGTTAGCTAGAATATAAAATGAATTTCCATATTTAGGGATACTTTGACCTAAATTGTCTCTTTTAAATGATAATTTCAAATCATTTAGGGTGTTTTAATGATTTTAACCTAAAATGTGAATTTGAGTGCAATTTGAGTGAGATTGACAATTTTGACATAAATGGTGTCAAGAACTAGATGTTTACAACAAAAATATGTGTAAAATAAAGGACAAAAAATATGTCACATCATAAGAGGCCAAGGGCCACATTTAATTGAAATATAGATGTCAAATACAATCCCAAATAACCACACAAAATAAACAAGAAAAAAGTATCCTACCATATAATATGTTAACAAATTCAATGTAAGATATCTAAAGGTAACTCATATATACCATCCATATGCAATTTAAAATCATATTATACAAATTTATACATGTTTCACTGTGTAAGTTATGAGTAAATATCAAGGCACGTGTAAGCAACATTTGTAGATTAACATGGTATAAAGGTCATATAAAGATATAATCTATAATAGGGAAACCTATGGAATAATATTCCCTTAGTATTGGCATGGACACTAGGTAGAAGAAAGTCCAATATATAAATGTCCATGTATAACATGTATTTCATGCACTGAATTTATATACCATGAAGTGAATGTGTATTAAACAATATGATATCTACCAAACATGTGTAAAAAAACATATATAAAAAGTCCAATCTATTAACCATGTCATGTTTTTTCATTAATGTTGTATTTTTTAAATATTTGATTTATTATTATTTCATTTTTGTTTGTCTTATTGTAATATTTGAATACTAGTAGGCAAGACCAACTAGAAAGGCTTGAAATATATAAAAATGGGAGGTATCCTAAAAATCCACTTGATTTGGAAAAGCTTAATGGGCACAATTTGTGATAACATGACTATGTGGAGAAAATTAAAACAAGCAATATGTGCCCATGGTATATGTGAATCAAATAATGTAGCTTAAGAGTGTATGTGGAGGTAATTATCATCATGCCCAAAGTGAGAAATAATCAATGTGTGGTCATTTAATATGAGTATATAGATGTATATGATCAAGTAAGCTTAGTGGAGGAAAAAAAGGAAATATAAATAGTCAACATGTAAAAGTGAGAAAGTATAATTTTACAAAGGATGTGCACTAGTATCATTTAAGGATAAGTTTTACATATGTTTGAATATAGATATCAATCAAGGGGAAATGACTAAGTGAAAAATATCTAAGGGATAGAAGAATGATAAATGCAAAAAATTATGCACAAGATAAGACGAAAAGTAAAAATGATCCAAAAACAAACATGAGGAAGCTATGTGCAATCATATGTGTCACAATTGACTAAAATATCTCATGTGGAGGTCTTTTGTTTGGGGATAATAATGTCTTGTTGCATCACTACCATTTATCATAAATATATAATGTAGTTGTTTATATATCATGATTTTTATTTGAATCTATATCTATATTTATAATATGAATATGTGTTGTCTAATGTTATTTGTTAATATGATACTTAATTTGCTCATATCTATTTTTACTATTCATAGTGATCATAATAGGTACTAACTTCTAATTATCATTCATTTTTGCTCTCGATTCTTGTAAAGGTTTGCCAGTCTAAATACTATTGTTTTCAATAGAATATTTTGTGTCTCAATTTGAACCATTCATTTTTTGAATGCCCCACAATCTGATGATAGTCAAAATATGCCTTTCCATCATCATTTTTTGTTATAAACTTGTTTAGATTAAGATATTGATTAGGAATTAGTTTGACAAATTTAAAATTTGTTTGTTTCCTTAGTAGTATATGAAGAGGCGATGTTAATTCTACAAATTTACTCTTAATTGGATCAAACACTTTAATTTGACTATAAGGTTTCTATTCTACTTGGATTTTACCTGTGTATATTTGTCGAATTCACCAATATATTTTATAGTATGAATTATTTTGATCATAATGGTAATGGATAATATTTTAATTTATGATTATAAATTGTATGTAAATAGATAATATTAATGAAATGCTTATTATTCTACATGATGTATTATTGTTTAATTATTGTAAGTGAATATTATTTATTATATGAGTTACATTTGTGTATGTGAGTTATCTTTATACATGTTTAGATTGATGGGGTTCTTTGTGTTAACTGTTATGATCCATACTTATAATATTAAAAAATAAAATAGAATAAATGCACATTAATTCAACACAATAGATATTGGTGGACTAAGATGTCCAAATATTCAATATATGCTACCCTTAGGGTAGGACAACACCAACAATACTCCTTTAGGAAGGAATAACTCCACAATGTCTATTTGAGGGGACAACCTCTAATATACTCTTACAATAGAAGATGCAATTCTTACTTGATATCCTTTCAATGATAATCATATCCTTTATATATACCTATAGTGGATGAGTAACCTCTTAATCTAAATGTAGTTTGACCATTACCCAATACACTAATTCCACAAATTACTCCATTACTAATATATTGGATCCATATAAATACTAAAGGGGATGTGTGCCACATGTTGGCATCTCCATCAATGCATATATAATAATATATCATATCCATATGTACATATCATTACCTCCCTCTTTGACATGTTTCATCCTCAAAACATAAGAAGAAAATAAATAATGAATATGCTTCAAATTATTGCACACTTGTCTCTAATCTGGATCTTTGAGCCACCCATATGTGATCTTAGGAGGTGATAGCTCTCCACATATGATTCTTTGATTTTGTTCATAATCATAACTATATTTGTTTGGTGTCCATGCATAATTATTATTATTTTTATTCCATGTACCATATTTTTCTACGCTACTCTAATTCCATCTATGACCGTTATAGGTATTATTCTATGCATAATCAGAGTGATTTCCCCATTCATTCCATGTTTCATAGATCACTACATTTCATTGATTCCATACCTAACCATATTAATTATTCTTTGGCTTCCATGCATAGCAATAACGATTAAAATTTTGATTTCATTTATAGCTAAAATGATTATTATTATGACACTCCCTCATCTGGGTCCATGATTTTTTCCTCTCATGATGATGCAGGTGTCTATATACCTCAGCTTTTTCCACCTTATCTTCTTCAACTTCCACTTTGTCCTTCTCCATCTCTTAAGTAGATGAAATTTTCATTTATGATTGTGGTATGTCTTTATCTAAATCTTCCTCATGCTCTTCATCACTTGTTTCAATCTCATCCTCATGATCTTCCTTGCTTGTTACTAGTACCTTTTTCAATATGACATCTTGTAAAGTGACCTTTTTTTTTCTATACCAAAACTTCATGAACCTTTTTTGAACATTAATATTGATTATTCCCCAATTCTCTAACCATGTATATCCAAGAAATATATCCATATCATCCATATCCCAATCATAAAAATCTAATTGCAAAACATATTTTTCCATAATGAGCTCCAAATCTTAAAACATTGAAATATTATTACCATCTAATGAAACCTCCTTGATATTATTTTCTTGAACATGGATATGATTGGCCACATTCATTTTCATGAAGTTTTACCTACTAGTAGGGTTTATGGACACAACAACCTTGTTCTTTAGAATGCATTCATGAAATTAAAGAATTGACTTAGATTTCTTTGGAGCCAGATTATGTGAAACCTCATCATCATCATCATCATCATCATCATCATCATCATCATCATCATCATCATCATCATCATCATCATCATCATCATCATCATCTTCTTCTTCTTCTTCTTCTTCTTCTTCTTCTTCTTCTTCTTCTTCTTCTTCTTCTTCTTCTTCTTCTTCTTCTTCTTCTTCTTCTTCTTCTTCTTCTTCTTCTTCTTCTTCTTCTTCTTCTATATCCCAATGATCTAAGAAGATCTGCTCCATTTCTTCTCATGAAGAAAACCTTTCTATAAAGCTCAACTAATCAAACCAATCTAGTGCAAGCCCAAAAAAAAAATGAAGTAATCATATTTGTTCAAAATTTGTTTTAAAATTATTTTCTAAAAGGAGCCACCATTTTATAGCATCAATATCATCTTTCCTTCAAAATTTTTGCAACTTCATGATTCATAAATAGAAGCTAGGGTTTGTGAAATCCAAAAATGTCAATAACTCATTCAAATAATATCAAAACTATCCCAAATTTTTACTATATCATACTCCTAATACATTTTAATTTTAGAAAAATAATTGTGAAAGAATTCTACAAATTATGACCTATAGAGTGAATATACCAAAAATATTAAAATCATAATAACTCACTCAAAATAATTATAAAAGTTCTAAGATTTTTAACATATTTTTACAGTATGTATTTATATCTTCATTAAAAATTTCAAAGATAAAATCCTTATATTTATGAAGATATATCTAGATTAGTAAAAAACCTATAATAATAATAACTCCCACAAAACCAAACAAAAAACTTTAGGTTTTTTACTATACATTATTTAAAACATTATTCATATCTAATAATAAAATTATATATAAATTATAAACCAATAAAAATATATTGATGATTCTAAAAAACTAGAGTTTCACCACCCACAAATTGCCCAAATTGAAGCTCTGATACCACTTGTTATGATCCACACTTATAATATTCAGAAATAATTCAGAATGAATGGAGATTAGTTCAATACAATAGATATTGGTGGACCAAGATGTCCAAATATTCAATTTATGTAGAATACCCTTAAGGTAGGGCAATACCAACAATACTCCTTTAGGAAGGAATAACTCCATAATGTCTCTTCGAGGGGCCAACCTCTAATATCCTCTTACAATAGAATACTCAATGCTTACTTGATATCTTTTCAATGATAGTCATCCCTTTATATACACCTATAATGGATGGGTAACCTCCTAATCCCAATGCACTAATTCCACAATTTACTCCATTACTAATATATTGGACCCATATAACTACTAAAGGGGATGCGTGCTACATGTTGGCATCTCCAACAACCCATATACAATCATATATCATATCCCTAGGTACAATAATATATCATTCATTTTTTATTTTAATTCTTGTGAAGGTTTTCCAGTCTAAATACTATTGTTTTCAATAGGATATTTTGTGTCTCAATTTGAATCATTTATTTTTTGAATTCCCCACAATTTGATGATAGTTAAAATATGCCTTTCCCTCATAATTTTTTGTTATAAACTTGTTCAGATTAATAGATCAATTAGGAATTAGTGTGATAAATTTACAATTTATTTGTTTCCTTAGTAGCATATGAAGAGGTGATGGTAATTTAAAAAATTTACTCTTCATTGGATCGAACACTTTGATTTGACTAATAGGGTTTTATTCTACTTGGATTTTATCCTTGTATATTCGTTGAATTCACTAATATATTTTATAGTATGAAGTCTTTTGATCATAATGGTAATCAAGCTTTTTTAATTTGTGATTGTAAATTGTATGTAAATAGATAATATTAATAAAATACTTATTATTCTAAGTGGTATATTATTGCGTAATTATTATAAGTGAATCTTATTTATTAGATGAGTTACATTTGTGTATGTGAGTTATCTTTATACATATTTATATCGATGGGGTGCCTTGTGTTAACTTATTTCACCTTTATTGAGTGCTTAAGCATTCATGATTAAGTGATATGTTGAAATCATGAGTTTTTGTTTATCTATTCTGTGTGATCTAATTTGCATAAGACCAGGTTAGAGTTCACTAAAACACAACTACTTTATTCCATTTTTATGACTATGGTTTTAAAGAGTTTGGATATTGGTGGAATGTGTTTTTAAAAAAAATATATTAATGAAATCATAATTTTTAACTGAAAAATATAAATGGTAGCCTAAGCCTTGGAATACACAAGTTTTAAATAGAGAAGAGATTAAATTAGCACAAGAGATTAAATAATCGAAAAAAAATTGGATATGGAAGAGAGACTTCAAGTTTTAAACGCTACGTGATAAATAGGGTAAAGTCATTTGGATAATGTGAGGATCCATGTAGAACAAAGAGGGTACATAACTAGATCACATGAAAAAAATATTATCTAAAATAAGCAATAAATTATAAACATTGGATCATTCCTATGAGAGGAGAGTTAATTTGAAGAGATGGATGTGATTCCAAAAGGACTTAGATGGAAATGAAAAACATTGGGAGATATAATGCTTGATTTTTCTTGAAGTTTTTACATACACATGTCATTTTCGTTAAAATAATATATAAGTTCAGTGCAATATTAGAGAATTATTTGATCGACTATGGTGGAATGGGTAATAAAATGCACTAATAGAGTGTTTAAGTGCTATGAAGATAAGCACCCAAACAAGAGGCCATGATTGCAGGGTTGGTTAGTTGGGAAAATTCTTTCTACAGTAAACTCAATAGTTATTTTATAATAGAGCATGGGTCCAAAAATTGGTAGTATTATGCGTATAAATGCTATAAGTTGTGCATATTCACAATAACCTAATCAAAAGCCGAGAATCTATTAGGAAGTGCTGATTACTATTTTTGAATACAAAGGGGTATAATAGGCTACATATCAGAGTCATAAATGTAAGATATAATGCCACAAAAATGGAGTGATTTCCTTCAATAATAAAATAATTCAGTTTTTCATGACACTGCTAGATTGCACGTGCATAGTTGGCATACAAAGTTTGATATAACTCAAACTACAATGTATTTTAACTAACTCAAGACTTTGTTCTCAAGAATGTTTCATTTTCTTGCGTTTGATCGAAAGACTATTTATACATTTATTGAGATTAAATAAGATTCAATTCAGAGTGTTCCTGCATATTATGTGTTCTTTAATATATTTATTTATAATTTATCTTTGGGATTAATTAGTGCAACATGCATAATGGTTTTTGGGAAGATTATTTCTATCATATAGGAGATAGTTCGATATAAAGTCATTTAGGAATATGAGGATAACATTGGATGACATGTTTTTGATGGAAGTTGTGAGGAATTTTTAAATGGGAGAAAGTCCCTTATTTGGGGGTGAAATTTAAAATATTGTTATGCATAATCATTTTTTCAATGTGAATAATGAGAAAGAGTGGTTTAAATGACTGTAAAAGAATAGTGAAACTAATGGATGCATGAAGAAAAACTACATGCACATGAAGGCCCAATTTATTTCAATGTGACAGAAGGTCTAGAAGATAAAGATTTGTGCAGTAGTTTAAAATCATACAAAAGTAAAAGTGATGTGGTGGTAACTTTTTTTTACGTGTTTATTCATTATCTAATAAACTATTGGTTGAATGTTGAGATATGTGGTGCATAAAAGAATGGGTTCTATAATAATTAATAAAAAAGTTATGTGTAGTATCAAGTGATTTAGCTAATGCAAGTCTATGTGATGTAGGAGCATCTATGTTCATGAACAATTTTAAGTCAACCAAAAATATAAGATTTGGTTCTTAAGTTCATTTGTGCACATGTATTTACGTTTTTGAAACTTCTCAAAATTAATGAAGACATTTTTTGTCTAGATGATGATCGACAATAATCTAAAGAACATAAATAAAGATCTAACATATTCAAAAAGTTATAGAATGATAATTTCAATCATCTTCTTGTGGTCAAATGACCTCTTTTAAGGATGCTGATGAAACCATTTCTTAATGTAGGTATTAGTTTTGAAATTACCTATATGTATTACTTGATACTTATATAATTCCTAGTCTATCACAACTAGTGGTTTTGCTCACAGTAATAACATGTGTAAAGCGACTATGCAAAAATGAAAATATGATGTTTTGTCCACTTTTTGAGACAAAAGGAGCTTGATTAGGTTTACAAAATACTAGTGTTAATTAAAAAACATTCGAAAGTTTTTAAACAAACATTAAGAATTAGCCAGGAATATTTTTTTTAGAAAAAATAGGCTTAAATTCAAAGCAGATAGAGCTACAAGATGCTTATCTTGGCACACACAGAGAGAGAGAGAGAGAGAGAGAGAGAGAGAGAGAGAGAGAGAGAGAGAGAGAGAGAGAGAGAGAGAGAGAGAGAGAGAGAGAGAGAGAGAGAGAGAGTTTTTATTGAAGCAAGCCTATTATGATTTCTTCTTTTGAGTTTGTAGGGGAAGTGTGTATGTTTGTGTGTATTAATCCTTGTAATAATAACTGATAACTTACTAAATATATATTTTTGTATTCCATTGTAAATTTTTACATTTTTAATGTTTCTAAGAGAGAGTGCATATAAAACCCACTACAAATTAAGGAATATATATAATTATCTCGCTCATTTTCTAATCACATCAATTGTTATCATAGCAAAGTTTGCCTTGTTTTCTTGACTTAGTGATGAACTTTTTTTATTGTTTTTTAAGTTGTGAAAGAGAAGCATGCATTCTTGTCATGAATATATGATACACATAAGAATACCCCTTAGAGGTGGAATGGAAGCTAGAGTTATAAACTTTGTAGAGACATTAAAAAGAATCCAAGTGAGGTTATAAGTAATAGAGTGTACAAAGAATAAAAACCATATTTGTAGGTGTAACTGTTGATGACCAAGTCATAACTCAAGAGATTAAAGTGAAAGAGATAGTGGATGGACTTGAAGATATATTGTAAAGATGGAAAGTAAACCAAAGATGGATAATGCTTGCTATGGAGGAAGCTTAAAACCCAAGGATCTTATTATGTGGATCATAAAGATGGGAAGATATTTCGACTATAAGTTAATGGAGGACCCAAAGAGAGTGACATTTTCTTGCACCAAGATAAAGGGGTGTGCATCTTCATGATGGGATCAAGTGCAATAAGACAATTATATAATAGTAAAAGACTAAATCAAAAGATAGGACATAATGATCATAAAGTTGAAAAACTTTTTGATTATGTTCTTGTTTACCTACTACTTATGTGAGGAGTGTGTGTGCCTCTGATTGTATAATATAATACCTAGTATGGTTGCATGGAGTTATATTTGTAATTAAGGTAACCCTTTCTATTAAAAAGAGCCACTTAAAAATGGTCCACCACCACCTCTATATATTTTTATTTGTGCTTAATAATTACAACTATTAGTTATAAGTTTTAAGACTCATTATTTAGACCTAAATTTTTTTACTATCATTTATTTTCGATTATAAATATTAACTGATTACTTTTTTATAATAAACTATCTGATATTTTTATCTATATTTAATTTAATTAATAAATATGATTATATGTATAATTTAAAAAATAATTCACCAAACTTTATTTGATTAATTTAAAAAATATTTAAATTAAAAATAAAATCATCAATCTTTTTTATTATTATTTTCATTTAAGAACTCACAAACCTATTTCTAATTAAAAAAAGCAATGAGTGAAATAATGTGTTATATTATTGTACAATTAAAATGTCCGGAGAATTACGTTTACTCTTATATTTCTAATACTTCTTTGTAATTAAAAAAGTTTTATCTTAAATTTCATTAACATTAAGCTTGAAATTTCAGATTATTCATGAATTAAAAATTAGCAATGACTGAAAGAATGTGTTATATTATTATACAATTAGAATGTTAAAAAGAAATACGTTTACTCTTATATTTCTTATAATTTTTTGTAATTAAAAGAGCTTTATCTTATATTTCATTAACATTAGGCTTGAAATTTCAGATTAATCATGCCGTACAATTTTGACATTTTTGATGGTCAACTCTTTTCGATAACATTTAATAAAATATTAAATTGCGATTTAAAAAATAAAAATAAAAAATTGAATGATAGTTCCTATGTAAAAAATTAACAGTAAATTATATTATATTACATTGTAGGTACAGAGTTTTATTTTATATTTCATTAAAACTAGGCCTGAATTTTCAAATTAATCACGACGGTCAATTCAGAGATTATAGATGGTTAGCTCTTTTCCATAACTAGTTTAAAAAATTGTAAACTAATATTTAAAAAATAGTATGGTAATCTGTATACAGAAAAAAACTATATTAAACGAGAGTTGTCTATACAGGGAAAAAAGAAAAGAGGCTACCATTTTTCAAGTCAGATTACCATGCTTATTGATCCCCCCCGCGTAAGCATTGTTCAACGGATGATAAAAAAGAGAGTACCAATTTTCAAGTTTGAGATCGAATTAAATTCATATATATTGAGCATCGTCGACATAAAATATTTATTGCGTCGATAGGATTCAATTTCACGATATAAATTATTTGAACTGCATATAAATTTCAAATATATTTATAGATTATTATATTTATTGTCGACCAACAACATTTGTACATACTAGTTAAACTTCATTTGTATTTACTAAGCAAATCATTTCTTTCAGTGAGAAAGTGAGAAAGCGATATTAAATAACCAAATCGTTTATTTCAGTAAGCTTTTGAAAAGTGAAAAAACGAGATTAAGTGGATAAAAAGATTCGAAAAATAAGTTTTTTATTTTATAATAACCAAATCTCCGGCGGAGCAGCTACAGTAGCGAAATATTCTGGCATTTTAGATTTGAACAGATTTAAGAAACAGGATTAAACGATCGGCTGAGATTAAGTTGTCAGTGAGTGGAAGTACGAAACACTATATATTGTAAAAATGCTAAATTTGTACCGCTTTAACTTATCAACACACACAGCCAATCTCAGTTAAATATGTCCGTGAGTTACGTAGATTATCTCCCACAAGAATGTTGGGAATTTATAACAATTCTGTAAGTTTTCCATGAAATTTTACGATGAAGCGGCGGCCTATTCAATCTGTTTCTATTTAGATTATTAACATAAGATAAATTCAAACCAATTCCACAAGGCAATCCAATAACTAATTCCAATATTTTGTTCAGGCCTTTATACTTTTTAGAACATTCTTCCATTTCGACTTTTAAAATATTTAAAGGCCAGATACAATACTTGACGTTAAAATAAAACGCAAGTCGACACCAACCTCTTTCACTTAGCATGACTTGTTTAGATTAAAATGAAATGGCATGCCATTCATATCAAATGACCGCCTCGATTATTCTCTACTTCGATTCATGATCCTATCTATACTATACTTATTTTATATAACACAACTGCAAATAAATACCACTACTAATTACGAAAGCGTAAAAATAATGTACTGCAGTTGTCCAGGCATTTCTTAGTCTGTAGATTCAAAGCCTTCCTCCAGGAGTGCCGCCATGGCCAACTCCAGGACTATGACCTAATGTATGATTGGTAGAGCCACTCTCATCTTGGTCCTCCTTTTTGCCAATGACTTCATCATGTTTTAGATCAGAAGGAAAAACCGTGGCCTTCTTGAAATGATCAAACCCCTCAGCATCTTTAGTAAAAAGGTTGGATGGAAGCTTGGGCTTTCCAGTTATATTCATTGCTTTCGATTCCTCCTCAAGCCCAAAGCTTCGAGTGGCTTCAATTTTGACTTCGATAACTCCCTTATCAAGACTGGATTCTTTCACAGCAACCTTAAGCCCAGGCTCGCTATTCATAAAATGGATACTCCGAGCAGATTCACCAAAGGAAAATGAAAGCAAAAACAGAAAAAATACTGGAGCATGGTCCATAATAAAGTATTTCTAATGACGCAGTCGTCTGTCTTGCAGAGACGCTGTATATAATAGACAGAAACTTCTACAAAAGAGAAAATGATATCAAGAAACAAAGACGAGGAGGAATTATACTTAGTAAGAAGCTTGCTGGGGTATCAGCTATTTAAATAGGAGTTCCTGTTGTATGATGTCAACATTAATAACTGCCACGTGATGGGAAAAATTATAAGAAAAATTATTGATACCTTCAACAAATTTGAAGTCCTCTTTAATATTGATAATAAAGAGCAAACATTACATTTACAAAGTCCTCTTTAATAATAAAGAGTAAACTTTATATTTACAGTTCATTTTAAAGTTTTAAATTTTTAAAAAAAAAAAATAATAAATATTATAATTTACCTTCTCTTATTATTATTATAAAACATCTATCAAAATTTTTATTTGATTAAATAGATATCACTTTCCATTAAAGGAAATATGTTATGAGGATGAGTAAAAAGATGAATAAGAATGCCCCACCAAACTTAAATTTGACGGTCAACTTATCTATCATAAATTATTTTAATAATAATTATCTATTTAATACTATCTTTAAAATATTAATATAATTTATAATTAAAAAAAAAATAGTACTAAAAACATAAAAGCCCCTAAATAGTCATCAAAATTAGGATAGTTTAGAAGAATATATAACCGACATTCTGGATCTACCGAAAGTCTTTTGTCTGTTACAAAATTCAATACATAATGAGGAGGAAACTTGACTGGTTGTAAACACGCTACTCTATGCACACATTGTCTCTTTTTTTAGAGTTCCTAGTTTGACTTTCTCGGTGTATGGTATGAAGGGCTTTTTTGACTCAAAATTGTGGGCAGCCAATATTTTGCTTTGATTATGTGGAGGTCTTTAAAGATTCCATGTTTTGCATACACTCTTATGCTTGCTGACAGTGAACTCCCGACTCGTTGATGTTGGGTGGGGAAATGGCAGGGCCCTCCTCCCATTCCTGTCTCCATTTCCTTTGCATCTCTTCCGGAATGCATTTCGTCCGTTCGTCAAATTTCCTGTCATGCTTTTTAATTGTAGGAAACGGTTAAAAAGCATGAGCGAAATTTTGAAAAGCATTTAACTGAACAGTCAGCGCTTGGTGGGGGTGCCAACACAGAGAGCGTCAGAAACCCAGCTCACCTTGTGGTCAATCTGTCCAATGTTCAATTGGACCCCTGCGAGAAGTTTATTGGAAAAACGTTTTTTTAAAATTGTGATGATGGATTATTAATTAATTTTATATGGTTTCTTTTGATCAATAATGATTAGGTCTTCTTTAAAAAGCTGTTCAAGTATATTATGTCTTTATATTAGTTAGATAAGTTGAATTTTTTTGGTAACCTATTTATTTTGAAGATGAATTTAAATGGAAACTTGAAATGTTGATAGCACTATAGATTCAATCCCAACAGTATTCCCAATTATTGATATCAGAATTAAAAATTATAAATATATTTATGCCTTTTAATCGTAAAATACAATTTATTGGTGGTAGCACAAGAATATAGCACTGTCCCTGTTTCCTATTTCTGGTTACAATTTTTTTAAAAATCTGTATTAGAAGCAACTTAAAATTTATTGTAGACCATTGAATTAGAGAGATGCAAATGAAAGAAAAATCGTGATCTTGCCATTCCTTGTGACAAGCATTCCCTATGTCTTGCATGTTTGTTCGTTTACACAAGATAAAGGTAATCTAGTATTTCAAATAGAGAGGTAGTTATCATTTTTTTCGATTTATATGTGAGGTTCTCGGGACTTGAAAAGTTATGTTATTAAAAAAGGTTTGTAATAATAGATCAATGTGTCATTTCACTTGTGTATATCATCATATATTAGTTAGAGTCTAAACCATTGTTAAAATGTCATTTAGTTGGTATCCATTAATTTGTATATTTTTTTTCATGGTAATGTTGTTTTTTAAGATAAAAATTGTAGGATTCTTTTAGGTATAAATATGTATATGTATATGTGTATATATATGATTGTATGAAGTGGGTGTAATGTAAATATTGATAGATTAAAAAGGAGTGTCTGATAGATTATTATGAAAAGAAAGGAAGTGAAATTAAAAAAAAGATTCTAAATTGTTGTTAGACATAGAGGATATAAAATTTAATAAAACAAATAAAGACAATTGATGTGAAATAAATGTGATTAATTAATAAAGAGATCTAACAAGGAATACAATCTTTGTTCTTCTTTTTCCCTAACATGATGTATGCACCATCTTACATTATTGCACATAAATCAAAAGGGAAAAGAGGAGAAATCTAAAGATATTGTAAGGATTGTACTCCTAATAATTCAGTAAAAGTGAGGCCCTAGCATTTAGTATTACCAATGATAACTATTGCCTTTTCGAATGTTAGTCCTTACAATTTATGTATTTCCATAACATAAATCATTTTAAGCAATTTTTTAAAAAAATTGCCTCATGTCATGAGAGGAATCGATACATTTTTACTATTTTTTTGTATCCCATACTAGCATGTGTGTGTGTGTGTGCGTGTGCGTGTGCATGCATTCACACACCCACAAACACTAATAGGTCAGGTGGTTTGGTGCTAGTTATATAAACTATAACATATATTTATCCAAGAGTAGAATTGCAAGATTCAACTCACAAATTGTATTTAAGTATAATTTAACATCGTTATAAAAAAATAGTTTTTTTAATCTAATTGTTCATCATCTAGACCTCTAAAATTTCTTTTCCTAGTATGTTATATGTTTCTACATGCAATCTATATATTTAATGATTTTAACATTTACTTGTTATGTCTTGAAGCTAAAGCGTTTGTTGCATATAAGTGAGTATATATATATATATATATATATATATATATATATATATATATATATATATATATATATATATATATATATATATATATATATATATATTTAAAGAAGACAAATAAATATCAATTCCAACCAATAATAAATTCAAATATGTCGCTTTTTCATTAAGCATTTCAAACATTTAATAGTTGATTTTAAAAATTTGTTTGGTATGGATCAAATTATTTTTTATGAAAAAAAGTGTGCAATGTGTTAAAGATGTTGAAAATTCATTGAAGGGTTTAACCACATAATGTTGAAACATACAATGGTATATCACATACCAAAGGGATGTGACTAAAATCACAAAAGGGAATATAAGATATTACCCCAAATGGATCATTTTTTTATGGGAAGGATTCTCATGAACATTGATCAATATGTGTCAATAACTTTGGTCCTATGAAACTCATTTTATCAACCCAAATGTATTGGATATTAAAAATAATATTTTAAGACTATAAGTTCTTGTCATTCAAAGGACTTCATTTATTTTATAGGTATGCAAAAGCATGAATGAACTATTGAAAAATAATATTAAATACTATAATACTTGTTTGTGCATATAATAGTAGTGGCGAGTTATTGTTAGTTTCTTATGAATTCAATAGATTTTTTTTTTTTAATAAGGTATGGCATTCATGTACTAGTAGTACCTTGAATAATCATCTTCAATGTAACTATTGTGACAAGTTGATTGTAGTTGCACTAAAATCAATATTAATTTATTTCTCTAAAGATAACACAATTCAATGTGGATGCATTAATGTAATGGGAATCATAAATTTTGTAGATTTATCAATTAAGTTATATAAAGGAATTCAAAATTTCCATCAAGTAATAATTAAAAGGTTGGTATCATTCCAGTTATGATTTATATCAAAGTCATGATGACCAAGCATATCAAGCTCATTTGGTTGAATATAATTTATGGGACATAACTATGACAAAATTTTCCATTCATTAATTTATTCATATTTGTAATAATAATGCTACAATATGAAACATAGTCATATGAAACAAATTTATTTTAAAAATATTTACAATGAATATGCCATAGGTATTAGGAATTTTGTACACTTACTCAGTTTTTAACTAGTTGTTCACTATAATAACTAATATCTATTTTTTTTTCAAAAAAGGTTTGTACAAAATCAACTGATTGTAAAACAACAAAGCAGAGGAAGTATATTATTTTGAAGGAATTATAGAGAACATATAAAAGACATGAACAATAACTGACACATTTTGATTTTTAAATTTTAACCATGACATATTTTATCATATGACCACTTTAATGCAACATATATTACTGATAGTGAATCTAATGAATATGTTTGATTCATTTATGTATCAGTTAATTTTGATGTATAAATTACATTAGACTTACTATAGGAAACATGACATAGGATTTTTCTATAAACATTTAAAGTGATTAATAATCAACTACATAGAACAAGTGTGAGGTTTTACAAAAGACAAAAAGCTTATTGTTCATTAATGTCATGATCAAGAATACTATAAATTAAATTTTCCCAAAGATATTTGCATATGGTTCGTGCAAACTTGCACTTTCATATATTCTTGTTAGTATGTGGTTATAGATTTTTGATTGGCTACATGCTTTAAAAGAATATTTAAAAATATATTTCAATAAGAATTCATGTGAAAGAAAAATTTAGCAATCACCATTTTATCTCCAAATGAAAAGCATGGATGGATTGTGAATATTCAATCTCTTTTCAATTCAAGAATAATTTTATTTTTTGGATTGATTATTTTCAATGACCATGGAATATTCTTGATGCAATTCTCAAAGTTCTATGCACCAACATTGGAAAATCATTATTATTCATAAGTATGTTTCAACTATGTCCTTAGTAAGCCTTCAAACTTAACTGAAAAACTATAATTTTTATAAAAATAGGTTGTTGGATTTGTAAATGTAGTTTTGTCTTCTACTATAATGTATCAATATAGGGGGCTTATTTTAACCATATAAATTAATGATTAGTGAAAATATAATTAATATCAATTTACTTCTTAAAATAATCTTTATTTATATGATGTTGAACAAAAGAAGTTATTTTTCAACCCAAAAAATAAAAAAATTAAGTAATTGATTTCACACCTCTACCAATACTATTATGCTTATAATTTTTTTTTTAAACCCATTTTTTGTATAAATTCATATTTTATATCATTTATTATAAGTTTCTATGCATATGCTATTTAAAATGAATGAGGTACCTATTGGTTCATCTTAATTGATATTTTTTACATATTCTTATTAGTAAGTTCATCCATAGGTTATTAATCTTGTTATTTTGTCATGGTGACCCACCATTTTGGTCTTTTATCTTTTAAGATAAGTATATGATAACTATAGAAAACCATCATGAAACCATGTATGTTTAGTGTGGACTTGTCCAAGTGTAATTTTTTAATCTTATTTGAATTCATGTTTCATTTAAAGCTTATTATTTATTTTTGGGTCTTATGTAGGGTTAGTTCTTTGTGTGCCAATGAGTCCAAAATTAGAAACTAAAAAAACATCTATAAATACAATGTTACTATAAGACATTAATGACTGTTATCCTCACTCCCAAATGTTACTCATATATTTTCATATTTTACCTATACATCCATTGAACCTACATTTAAGGTTGAATTGTAATATGCATTCCTTGTACTAAGGGTAAATTAAGAGAAATCACATCAAGATTTGCATTCATCATTCCACACAAACACATAATTAGGAGAAGTAAATTTTATGGTGATACCTCTTTCTATTAATTATAATTTAGTGCATCACTTGGTCACTCAAGAGGGTAAACAAAGTCTATCTAACTCAATCCATTTTAGTCAATTCCTCCCATTTGATTCTAATTTGGTCTCTATATAGGAAGTTAGAGTTTTCATATTGCATATTATTCATACAATATTTATTATTAGATAATTAATTCGTAACCCTAATTGATGCTTGTGTAAGTAGTGATTAAATAAATTTGATGTCACAATCAATAAGGACAAGTCAGATATCAATGAACTAGAGTACATTAATCTACTATCCACTTATAATGCTCATGTCCATAAATATATTTTAATTCTACCTATGATATGTCATTTATGTAATTCTACTTGATCAATATTTTTTTGTCTATCACCTATTATAGATAATTGGGATAAGTCCACTATCAATGAACTAGAATGCATTGCACTACTATCCACTTATAACACACCTATCCATATTTTGTTTATGATTTTTTTTTCCTATTTATAAACCCATATAATCATAAAATAATTTAATTTTCATTATCAAAAAGTGAGAATAGTCAATGTAGACATATGTACAAACTAATTATATTTATTGTTATTAGTTTTTAAAAATAACATTTTCTATATTATCAAAATTAGAATAGTGGATTATTATATATCTTTATCATTATGATATTATCTATTTTTTGACCTATAAACAAATAAAATTTATTTGTCTTATCATAAATAGGGTAAAACATATTGATGAACCAATTTTTTTTGGAGAATTAATTTTTTGATTTTATTGCAGGGTTTTAGATTATTATTTCTAGTTTATACACATAAAAATATTTTCTCGTCATTAGTTTTCCATCACTTTTCCTTCTTTAATTTGTGTTCCAATAGTTTTAAAACTCATAGGAGCTATTGATTTTGGAAAATCAGTCTTCAATTATACTTGATCTATGGTATAATGGGTATTGCCCCAACACTCAATCCATTTTATGGTATATCATCCATAGGTTTTGTATAAAGTCAAATTTAAATAGTAAGTGTTTGAAAATATTTGATTCTGACATCCTTACATTACTTGGTATATTCTCCATTTTGTTAACTTTCAATATTTATGAGAGCATTAACTATTCTACCCACTATCTTTCAAATACTTAAAACATCATTTATAAATCCTTTTTATGCTTACATATTCTTGTCAAAAAATTTAAATAATATCTTTTATTCTAGCACAAGACCATGCAAGGTTGGTTTGGGATGAAACCCAACCTTGTCCAAAAGTGTAGCCTTGTCCCCTATTGTCTGATGGTTACTTTTCAAATTTTAGATGCTCTATGTTAGCCCAATATTTATTTTATCAAAGAAAATCATAATAAATTTATAGAAATTAAAAATATATAATCACATCAAAGCTTCTTAATATATAATTGGGAACTAACAAGATAACTCTCTACACAAGATACTACACATTGTGAAAAATAACTCTATTCTTCCTACTATAGACACTATTTATAAATTATATAGCACCTCAGTCTTGTATAATTGGAAAACTCAGACCTTAGTTATTCTTTTTAGTTCTAGACCTTTCTTATTTTTTCAAGTCCCATATCTCTTCTCTTATGATGCTTGGCCTATCTCTTATCCTGATGAGTCTTACGTTGATGACCTCTATCTTTCTGAAAATTATTAAAACATGTTTATATTATGCCGCTATAAGTTTTTAGACTATGGTCATTCTCTTTCCCCCTACACACTTGTGTCCTAAACAAACGCTTATGTCAACATATGTGTCATGTTCATACACAAGTGTATAATGCCCTAAAATTCATCTAATTTACAAAAGAAACATATGCTAATGGTCAGCTTAAGTGATATTATGTGAGTTATTCTTGAAAGGGATTGGTATAAATATAATATCAACCCTCATTTATTCCTCACCTAGAAACTTCTTACCTAAGCACTAAGCAACTTACCAAAAGTATTCAATCAAGAACTCAAGTAAGCATAGATTCCCTATTTTCTTATATTTACATATAATTCAGTTGAACAAAATATATAATGTTCTGAATTACTAAATGAGCATCCCAAGAAATACATTTTCTAAGTTATATGATAGGTCACTATTATGCTTTTTTAATCACAAATTCCATGATTCCCACACAAGACAACATGGAAAGAATAACTACATAAATTTAAGGCCCTCTTTAGAGTATTGGATATGAAATTATTTCTCATTGGTATAGTGGTGTTTGGGTCGATGTGACACTATGTGCTTATTAACCTATTTTTTTGGCAGTCACTATGGATATGAATAACTAGAGTTTGATCATTTGACAAGGAGAAAAGATCCATTACTGAGATTTGAATGGACAAGAGTGAGAGTGAAAAAAATACTAGAATCATATAGATGGTCAAACCATGTTCTAGTAATTATTTTATATAGGACACCTATATTTGACCCATACACTAACATTGAAACAATTGTCATAGTCTGATGCAATTCTTCAAGTTTACAAAGGCACTAAATCTAGAATTTTGGTCTTTTATATAATACTTATCCAGTCTACTTCATGCATGTTCTATATCTATATCTATATTAGCATTAAAACTAGATAACTATATTTTTTTTTATAATTATCATATCTATCATAGTTAGACTTTACATTTTTAGCATATGTCAGTATAATAATTTAGTATGTTCTATCTAAGTTTTTCAATAAATTAGCCTAATATATAAATTTTTATCACCCTTATGCTTATTCATTTATATATTTTTAACTCTATCTATCCCAATAGGATCCACATCCATAAAATTTAGGGTTAAGCATTTGGTGAACATGATATTTGAACTCAAAACCCTAGGTGGTCTAGGGTTCTATATTTCTTGTTGTTATGTTTACTATGTTGATTTTTTTTTTTTCATTTATAAATGTAATGGAAATTTTTAATCCAAAAAATTGATTTAAAATGGAATAAAAATAATCATTGATTTGCCATCTCAATAATAATGAGAGATTAATGGATGCATTTGTGTATGTTAAAAGAGATGAAATAAGAAGGAATGATAAACTTAAGGCTTATTCAACTAATGATGGTGAGTCCTTAGAAGGTACTCAAATTTATTACACACCTATTAATCTACGTATATCTTGTGGATGAATAGTTTATTTATTTCAAACTTTATTTCCTAAAAATAATATTATTACATCTACCATGGAATTAACAATTGCTTAAACTCAAATATCAGTTTCAATGCCTATTAATACTAAAACCATGTTCACTTATCCATTGGTGACCACTCAACTTGCTAATTTAAAACCCAATGGATCTAAAATTCAAACACTTCTTCAAGTTATAAAGACATTTGAGGACAAGGTTATAAAAAATGAACAAAACACTTACAAATCTTCTCATGCTATTGATTCATAAGATGTGTTGCATAACCATCTAGCACTAGAGATATGTTTTCACCCTTTTTGTACTGGTTTTATTTCACCTATGTTCCCATTTTATGATCATAAGGGTGATCTGAAGCAACATCTTTGATCCTTCTATGTGTCATGCCTTGATTATTCCTCCAATGATAAGATTTTGACCAAATTATTTCCAATGAGCCTTAATGATTATTATTTAAGATGGCTCCATGATTTACCTCTCCCATTTGTGAAAGCATTCAAACCTATTTAAGATTAGTTTTTTACATAATTCTTTATTAATATTTATGAAAAGTTTTCCTATGCCTAAATTACAAAAGTTAAACAAGGAACTTTAGAACCTATCAATGGATATGTTTTGAGGTACAAGACAATGTTGAATAAAATGATCAATCCTATGACAAATAAATAACTTAAAGACATATTCAAGTAAATTTTTCTTGGTCATTTATATGAGTCCATTAGTCATAAATTTTAGATATTTTTATGACTTCTGCCATGCTTTTTGAGAACGTGAAATGAAAGTTATCTCATTGAACAAGCTTAAGTATGTGGTAAACATACTGACTACGTCTACATCTAATACTAAATTTAAAATTAAACCAAGTTATAAGGTCAATCCTCGTGAACATAAAAAAGAAATAACCACCATGGTTAATGTGGTGTTACAACAATGTAATTAGTTTATCTTATCTAATGCACCAGGGACACGATTTACACACTTACATGAATCTCCAACTTCATTGCTCTCATGGATAGTAAATTTTAATCTTATATATATTCCTCATCCTATAGAGGTCGATATGAGTCAATATCTACCCAAAAGATATGATACAAATTCTTATTGTGATTATCAATAGGGACTAGGAAATTCTATGAACATATGTTTTATTATGAAGCATAAGATCCAAGATCTCAATGATGACCAAAAAAAATAATTTTATGATACTCAAAGGAGTCAAACCCACAACCTGTTGATCACCAAAAATAGAAAATATTAAAAAATACTTTGCAATACCATTCTAAAAAATAACCAAAAGTATAATGGAATATAATGCACATCCTCCTGTATCACATTATAGACACCCATTATATGGTATTATTAGTACTTATACATGGTGTATACCTCCTATATTTCAAATACCTTCTATAACCTTCAATGATAATGAAATTAAGGATGATGATTCAGACCTTCATTATTTATTTATTAAATAATACCTTGATATTACACCCTATATGTAGAGTTATGGTTGATAATGGTGGAAGGGATAACATTTTCACCATGACATTAATTACACACTTGGGTTATACTCATCATGATTTATACCCTCATACTAAATCAAATAGATCATTCAATGGGACCTTACAATAGGTTCCTATTGAATTTGACCTATATTTGTTGGTGGATCCTACACATATGGTAACTACACTTTCAATTATGCCTTCCAAGGGTGTCTTTAATAGGTTAATTTTATTACCTTTGATACATAATCTTTGAGTGATACATTATACAATGCATGAATGTGTTAAATGCATTCATGTCAATCATATAATTATAGTTTCTAGAATTCTATATGAGAATCCTATTGAATAAGAAAAAATTTATACCCATGTAATTAATTATCAATCCTACTAAGGATAAATGATGGAAAAAGGGTAAGAAATAGGAAATTTTGTTTACCAAGTGGCCAGTACTGAAGAGACCATTATATCATAGATATATAGTGTTTTACACATAATCCTCATAAACCATGCACTATATTCATATACTTAAAGAACCTACACATTTTAATATTAATTTTATTATAAATAAACCATATAAAACTCAATGATGGGTTATAAAAACCCCACTCCTATTAATCCCATTATTGTCTCATGACCATAAAGTTGAGTTATAAATATGTAGATTATCACAGATCTTAGAGTTATATATATTACACCGATACATGCTTCACGATAGCATTAATAGTTTATTAAAACATGTTAAATTGGGGGAAATATACATGAACATCCTTTAGATAGGATCATAGGTTAGTATCTTCACATACTATAAAAATACCAAAAAACAAATACTAGAATACAAAAATATTTTTAGTATCTAAATATTTTATGGGCTTCTTGGCATCTATGTGTTAGTTCCATATTTATGGATAGTATTTCAATTATTTGTTCATATACATGTGTTTCACACTTCTATTTGAGTGTGATACAAGCATTCACACTTACATGATCTATAGACTCTTAGATGTTGGGATTTTTGTCTACTCATGTCACCAGGACATTGGGTACTTCCACCTTCTATAATCATGATAAATTAATGTTCTATAATTATATGGTTGCTTTACATTATTAATCTTGATCTCATATATGTACTTACACATTCCTTTTATCCATGCTTATATTTTTTGCAATGTACTTTATAAACTATGTAATTTAAATTTTTTCTAGCACATTTGATCCATGGGCTACTATGATATGTTTATGTTGGTTGCTTATTATTTTATTTAAGCACTTCCTTGAGTGCCTTGCCTTATATTTGTCTTTATTTTTCTATCCAACATTCGAATATGATCCATTGATTTCATCCCTCATGCATTTTTTTACTTATTTAAAATTTGAATATGTCATTCTTTATTTTACTGACATTTGACTAAGTCATGTCCATTAGATTGTGTGACATTTGAACATACCCCTTATTTATGGTCTCTTTGGGCCATTGATTATTTATTTGATTTTGAGTGATTTTATGTGTGTGTTTGATTGCTTGTTGAGGTTGTACTATTACTATCTATATATTACCATTATATTTATCATGCATCTTAGGCTTTGATGTGATCACATTCAATGTACTTCAATGATACATTTACCTAGATACTTTCTCATATATGCTACATGGTTCATTCATAGTTGCATGGTTATATTATCCTATTAAGGTGAGGTAACTACTAGTTTATTTTCTTCCCTCACATCAAAATGGGGGTATGTCATATTGGTATGGCTTACACAAATTTACAATTTTACATTCAATGGAGGCATGCCATAAAAACATGGGTTCCACATATTTAAAATCTTAAATATATAGTGGGACATGTTTTGAAAACATTTCATGCACATTGACACTTATAATAATTTATAGATCTATTTATATATTGTTGGGGAATGTTACATATCCTATGTAATGTGTGCTTAATATTAAAAAATTAAATTAGTTTCAAATTTCAAAAACTTTCATGGACTGTCACTAACTATTAAGTTGGAATTTTATGGAACAAGTTGAGCCAATATACTATAGTAGTTTGTTTACTTTTTTATGGCTAAGATGATTAAATAACTAAATATAATCATGGTTTTATGGTCAACTTTTTTGTATCATCTAGCCTCACCAATTTGATAGTGTGATTTGACATGGTTCACTCACACTCACTAGGTTATAAGTATGATTGGGTTGCGTGGTTGAGCTAGTCTCAACTACCTAGTGGTAGCCCATATTTTCTCCAACATTTCAAGCAAAGGACCCCTTATTTCTCTCTCTCTCTCTCTCTCTCTCTCTCTCTCTCTCTCTCTCTCTCTCTCTCTCTCTCTCTCTCTCTCTCTCTCTCTCTCTCTCTCTCTCTCTCTCTCTCTCTCTCTCTCTCCCCCTCTCTATCTCCTTATAAATATGTAATTTATACATTTATATTTGTCCTAATGTATATTTTAGTGATTCATAATGATACATATTTATAATAGGCAAGATGATTGCATCGATAGACATGTGTGCTTATAAACCTTTATCTCCTTCAATTTAAATCATTTTAATAATTTTAATTCCAATTTATATTCATTAATTATATACTATAACATGCTCTTAGTCAGATGATTGTCACCAACAAAGCATTCAACCTGGACTCAAATATAGATAATTTATGTTATACACATTGAGGTATGTATTCATTTCCTTTAAAAAAATAATTCCATTATTGGATTGGGGGGATGTCAACACTATTTATGAATTATATAGAACCTCAGTCTTGGACACTTTAAAAACTTAGACCTTAGTTGTTCCTCTCAATCCTAGACCTTTCCTAATTATACAAGTCTCACATCTACTCTCTTGTTCCCCTTGTCCTATATATTAGTCCAATCAATCTTATGTTAATGAACTAGGACTCATAGATTACCCATAATGCTTAAAACATTCTTATCTTATGCCTCAAAAATTTATGAGGTTGTGCCAATTTCCCTTCTTCATAAACACTTACATCCCAAATAGAAACATATGGTGACACAAGTGTCCTATTCTAACACAAGTGTCTAGTGCCCTAAAAGTCATATAATTTGAAAGTAAAACTTATCCTAATAGTAGCCTAACTTCTATTATGTGATTTATTATCTAAAATGATTAGTATAAATATAAGATCAACCTTGATTCATTTCTCACCTAGAATCATCTTACCTACTAAGCAAGTAACTTAAAAATCATTTAATCAACCACTTCAGTGAGAAAAGCTTTCCTATTTTTTCCTATTTTTATATTATTCGTAGGAACACCATAACTATATGTTTGAATTATTGAGGGAGTAGTCCAAGAAATATATTTGAAAAGTTACAAGCTAGGTCACTATTATACTTGATTATCACATATTACATGATTCACACACAAAATAACACATAAGGAAGAAGTAAATAAGTTTGAGGACCTCTTTAAAGTATTAGATATTAGGCATTCTTCATTAACATAAGGGTATTTAGTGTAGCTTAACACCATTTTCCCACTAACCCATTTTTTCCTACAACCATTATGAAGATGAATAACTAAGGTTTGATCATTTGACAAGCAAGTTAAATTTTAAGAGCCCATATCTAAAATCCCATTATATTTGTTTAGTTAAATTTGATTTGTATCATTGGAAAATTGGTTGGTACAAAATTCTCTGTAGTTCACCCAATCATATTTTTATGTTAACAGGTTCAATCTATGTAAATTTTCTCCAAGAGTTAAAATTTTTTAGGTTTATTTCTATGTAATGGTCTTATCAAGCCATTTCACCACATATCAGGCTCTGATTTAGGTGAGATATTTAGTGTAGCTCAAAGGGGGGTTGAAATGTTCAATCATGCATGGTAAAGTCATTTACCCTATTGAATGGTAGAAGTGTTCGAACCTACTGAATGATAGAGTTGTTTGACCCTACTAAATGGTAGAGTCATTAAACCCTACCAAACAACAAATCCATTCAACCCTACTAGGTAACAACGCCATTTAGCCTTTTATAATGATAGAGCCATTCAACCCTATTGGGTGACATCATTGTTCATCCCTATGAAATAGTAGAGCCATTTAAACCTGTTAGATGGTAGCGTCATATGACCATACAAGATGGTAGAGGCATTTGACCCTATCGTGGGAAGATCCATACCATGGGTATATTGATTTAGTGCTACTGCAAGTAGATCCATTCATCTCTATCACGGGCAAAGATATTTGGCTCTCCCACTGGTTGAGTCATTCATATCTTCTAGCGGTAGAGGCATTTAGATTTACCAAATGGTCATGCTAAACAATTGTGTTATCTCTTACATTGTATGTTTTTATTAGGTACCTATGTTTGAACTAAAAGGGTTTTAAGTGTGTTTAATCTACTACCAAGTTTATGCCCTCAACACTCTATAATGCATCTAGAACATATGGGATTGCATAAAAAATGGTCAGTCTTTTTTACTGTGGACCATTTTTTTATCTAGTTCATATGATTTCATATGAATGTTGAAGCTATCCAATAGATCCATGACATGGTTGCTAAAACTAGATTCACCAATTCCTTCAATAGGTGAGATGTATTTAATTATTATTTTTCAATTTTTCAATATTTGGTTTCCTTATTCTTTTCCTAGTTTGGTAACATCATTCATCACTGTTGTTTGACACTATCATTTGGCTTTGTCATTCAATACTATAATTTTTTGATTTTTCTTAGCATTGTCATTCGATCGATCAAGCTTGAGAGGTGTATTTTTATTTAACATCCTGATCGAGGGGTATATTAGATATATGTGGTGAATTAAACTATTTTTGAAGACATTACCATAAAGGGTTGGTAAGCCAACCCCCAAAATAATATATCCCTAAAATTTGGAGATTTGGTCCCATCCACCAACCCTAGAAAATCACCAAAACCAAAATCCAAAAATTAGAATATTTGTAAATTAATGAATATTCACTGCTAAATTTTCTGTGTTGACAAAGAATGATAGTCTATGATAGAAATCTGAATGTACTAGATAGAAGGTGATAAAAAGCAAATAAATATCTATGTATTAACATCGTATTCTAAAAGGTATTTTATACATGAAACCTATGTCTGACCTAAACACTAGTATTGATGTAACTATCCTAGGATGACACAAGTGTCCATGGCTATAGAAGCACTAAATCTATAAATTGGTGGATATTCCATAATATTATTCTATTTTTCTTCTTACATGTTCCATATCTAGATTTGTATTAGTAACATAAGTAGCTAATTATCTTATCTATATATCATTATCATATTTTACATAACTATACTTTCTATTTTTAACATATCTTGGTATAATAAATTTAGTGTATGTTCTATTTTAGTTTTTTTATTTATTGACTTGTTATAGATCTAATTATCACCTTTGTGATTATCTATTTATATATTATTAACCATAACTATTCTAAAAGGATCCAAATCCATAAAATTTAGGGTAAACACCTAATTCTAGTTCTTATTTATTTTAAAGTGATATGCCAAATCTGAAGTTATTTTATTACAAGTCAAAGTCATTCACTATCAAGCAATGAATTTGATTTACTTGTTGCATCCATATAATGAAAGTATTAAGATTCACACACTCACACTAGGAGGTAGAACTACATAAGTTAAACTCTACTATATTTCTAAGAAGAAGAGAGTTAATTTAGATTTAATAAACATGTGATCTTATATTTCATATTTTTCAAACTTGCAATTCCATTGTAATAAATCTAGGCTTATAGTTATGCTCTAAATTTACAAGATTATAAATCCATTTTTATTAACATAATATATTTAACCCAAAAATATTCACCGATTCTTGATTGAAATATATATGTGTTTACATAGCTACATGGTAATTAAAATATTAATTATAATTAACAACCAAATCTATTTTATTTTCATATTAAAATGAGAATTTTAAAATTTGGTGATAGTGTGTGAGGTGTGAGATTTGGCTGCCCATGTAAGATTGTTATAAGGGTACTCACAAAAGTACTATTAATGCCCAAAATAAAATGATAAAATTAAATACACAAATTTTATGTAGAGATGCCATGGCATCAAGTGTGGATGTAGAACTATATAATGTCTTTTAAGTGTTACACGTAGTATAGACATGAGTGTATGCCATAAAATAAGATAAATTAGGATAGTTTATGCCATAAGTGGATCTAAGAAATGCAAAATAATAATAAGTTGAATACATGAGAGATGGTATTGGATATTATTTAGCATAAATGAATGTGAGACAAACATGGATACTAAATGATACTTCATGAAGTGGTAGAAGAATAAATTATGGGCATTCTATGTTTTACTAGCTCTTTAAACCTACAAGAGATAATTGATTAGGTCACAAACATGGAGGAGTATTTCAAGTTTGAGGAGTTTAATGATCCATAGTGAGTGAAGTTGGAATATACCAAATATAAGTGTCATCCATAACTATGGTGTAATTAAGTACAAAAAGGGAAGAAAATTTATGGAGAAAACTACTAGATGAGACCTAATGGTTTTAAAGTTGGATGACAAGTTCTTGGATGCAGATTATAAAATAGATCTATTTAATAATTTACAAAATTTGAGGTAGAATGAATTTAGGTTCAATGAATATACCAAGGAATTATATAAGATCACTATTATATCTAGGCATAGTGAGTTTTACAAGGATAGGTTTATGAGATATTTGAATAGTTTTGAGGTAAGGATCCAAGAGAAGTTAAGCATGCCACATATACATAAATTTGAAGATACCTATAAATTTGTGATGAAGGTAGAAGATAAATTGTTAAGAAATTAAAAAAATTCATGCACTTAAAGAAGAAACTTCTATATAGAGTAGGTATAGGAAATGTTTGGTGATGCCAACCATATCTAGGAGAAGGTAGCATTACACATAATCTAATCCATGTACAAGAACAAAGGGAATCACATGAATAAGAAAGAATACATGCTAAGATAATAGAAAATTTATATGGTTTGAGAGTAAAGAGGATATGGATAAATGAGATGGAAATGTTTATCTGGAACATGTTTCAACTATGGGTAGTCTAGACATAAGGTGCATGAATTTCCAAAAATAAAAAGTAAAGGAAGAAAGAATTTATAGGATGGTGCACATATTACAAAAGGATACAATGATTTTATTATATTTGGATGATAAAATTAATGATAGTGCGAATAGTCATTGGTAATGCATATAACAATAATGAAGAAATTAATGTTAGATAATGATCCAATTTAGAAAAAATAATCTTCTCTAGATAGTGTGTAATTCGAAAGGTAAGTGATGGAAGATAATTATGGATCATGGTAACTATTGTAACCTTGTCTCATGTGATATGATATGAAAGGTAGGTTTGAGGAATGTTTCATATTCAAACCTATAAATGGTGTTAGTGATATAAAATGGCCATCAAGTATTGATGAACAAATAATGTCCTATGAAATTCCATATAGGCAAATATAAGGAGGAAGTTTAGTGTTATGTAATGTTAATGGATGTGTGTCATATTCTCTTAGGGAGGCCTCAATTTTTTTTATAAAATATTATAAATGATGGGCATGCAAATGTTGTTTAGTTTGAGAATAATGTAAAATTTTCAACTTGATTCCATTAGAGGGAAATAATGGATAAGAGTGCACTATTGTTTTTACAAGAATTTTAATTGCATAAGAAAAATATTTTTTGTGAGAAGTGTAAGAGTAGGACTTTTTTGTGTTTATGATGAAGTAATAACAAGAAAAGTGTACAAACAAAAAAAATAAATAAAAGTTATTGTGAGAGGTGAGATTGTTGTTATATGATTTTAAATATATTATTTCAAGTAATATGTGTAATGGGTTACAACTAATGCATAGTATTAACCATCACATGTATTTGATTGCTAGTGTTCATTTTATAAATAAGGACACACAATAAATGATCACTCAATAAAATGAAGAGGTATACATGTAAGTGTGTTATATATTAGACACATATTTGACTAGGAAAGTTTGAGCCTATGTGAATTAACAATAGTATCAATTATAAATAAGAATGGATAATGTTGCATGTGCATTGACTCAAGGGATATAAAAAATATCCCAATAGAGTATCATTTCTTACTAGTTATCATGGATGATACCATGGGTTACCTATGTGGTAAGATATAATTATTAAATATTGATCTCAAGAGATGATACCATTAAATCATTATCAGGGAAGGAGATGAATGAATGATGACATTCAAGATAAAGGAAGAGGTGTATGAGTGGTTAATAATGGCATCTTAATTTATGAACATGCAAAATAGTTTCATGAGGCTGATGAAAAAAATTATTAAGACATTACTTGGAAGAAATGTCATTTTTTTAATTTGTTCAAGTAGACATGGGAGGAACATATTGTGTATTTAATAAATGTGATACAAATATTTCATAAATATAAGTTGTTAATTGAAACAAATAATTATAGTTTAATCAAGGGATATCTTGTTTACTTTGGATTTGTAATATATAGAGAGAGCATGAAAATGGAACATATTAACAATAAAATTTTCACCCTTTTTAATATAATTTAATCCTTCCAAATTTTATGTAACATGGAAACACCTCAAGGTTAAGGGTACCCTATTAAAGAGGTGAATCTCTAGGTTATGCGGCTAGCTCCACTTGATGAATCACTTAAGCTCAAAAAACTAATCTAATACTTGCTATGAAAATGGAGAGAAACCTAATATAAGGGAGGTGATGCACCAAATATGATTTTATCACTACTAACCAACTACAATAAGATACTAACCTACACATGAAACTATGCCAAATCTGACTCTCTAATCAATGATTTTTCATGAAGGTTTGTGAAGCAAGATTTATGTAAGATGACTAATCAAGAGGTAATGACTTGAAAATAATTAAAATACAACTCAATAAACCCATACACACTCACTTTCAACACTTCAATATACCTAAAAAAAGGAATTCAAATATAACATAAACATTAAACAAGGACAAGCATGCTAAGGAAGCAAGACTATCACTTACCAAGATTAATTAATAAACCATGAATATAAAAAATTCTCCATGGAAATAATAAAATTAGGTTATTATTAATTTATAAAATTCTGAAAATGGGTATGGATTTTCCATACCCAGGTGGAGGATACAATCTTGGCTATTTAAGGCATAATATATAGAGAAAGAGAGAGAAGAAGGAGATAAGGGCATAGGAAAGAGAGAAATAAAAGTGTCAAAAATGATATAAAACAATAATTTGGTTTTAAACCACCCAATTATGTCTTAAAATACACGTTTTATTCTTTTTAATATGCTCTTCTGCTCCAAGTGGTGTGCAAGTTTCAAACTTTACTTGACTCCCTGCCTAGTTCTCCAAAAATGACCTTTGCCTTGGCTTGTGGAATGACAAGTGGCCTTATTGATGGTATATTAATGTTTATTTACATATTTAATCTGATATTTACACCTTTAAACTATTATATTAAGGTTGTCTTTGACACACTGCTTCATTCTCTTGCTAGCCGTCTAGAAGTCTCTTCATCTCACTAGGCTAATCTTGCTTACAAGTGTCAAAACATGGATTAATATTATAAAATTAATTGTATATCAATATAAGGACTATTATCCCCATATTATACATAAAAAATCTCATTTTAAGGTAGTAAACTATCCTGAAAGATTTATTTTGTAGAAAAAGGCCTCATTTGGCTTCATTCCTTCTAACCCTAAAAACATGTAAAACTCCTTATGTATAATAATGTAAAAATTATCATGAGAAAATAAAGTAATATTTTAGGACCCAATACTAATTTACATATCCATGAAAATATTTAGTTCCTCAGAGTGAGTGAAAGTGTCATTTTCATCCATTTCATTCTGCTAATTAGGTCTCAATTAGGCCTCCTTGCCTTGAGACTAAATTTTTGGATCCATGGTATTACCACACTTTTAAAACCTAAAATAAATGTTTTATTTAGTTTTATTAACTCTTAAATATACTCAATGTCAATTTTTAGCTTATGACACCTTTTACAGGACACTCAAGCAACTTAAAACATCCTTCTTTGGTCCTTTTTCACACACCTATACCTTAACAGTACAAACTAATAGCATGGTGATGTGTTTAAGGGAGTTTTGTACAACATAAATATTATTTAAATTCTTATTAAACTCATATATATTCATAAAAATCCTATTCTCTCTCATCAATTTGAAATTGGTCCATCTGGACAGCTTGTGAGTGCCTCAAGTTCTTAAGGATGATTAATAAAGAAATGGCTTTGGATGAACATACAAACACAATGAATCATGAGTATATAGGGGTTTAATATTATTAAAAAATTATTGAGACACAAGTAATCCTTTCATGTGATAAATGAGGATGGTTTACCCTCCTCTTAGACTCCATAAATACCTTTAAACCTCTCAAACAAGTAAATACTTCTAATGAACTTAGGCAAGCCTATGCCATTTAAATTTAGAATCATTAGGAATAAATAGATATAATATGTTAACCATAGATATTTATGTTAAATAAGATTTTTATGGGGTATTATTTCATAAATAACCCTCCAAATTATTTGATTTCCACTTTAGACTGATTCTTTTCATCCTAAACAACAATCTTCATTTATTAGGGCAAGCAGGCCTGTGTATGAATTAGATTATGCAGGATTAGATAGGTTTCCCATTATTTATATATTGAGTATAATTATACAAATTAAATCATATTGTATATATTAAACCATATTTAAATTTTATTCCTCTCCTCAACTTCTCACAGCTTTGAACTCTTTCTTGCCATAAGTAAAATCTCTCATGAGGCAAGCATACCTGTAGGTTCATGACTATTTATGTAGGGTTTTTATGAATCTCTATTTATTAATTCCAACATAATTTATTGTATATTTAATCTCTAATTATATTTTATATTTTTTTCTCACCCAACCTATATTATAATACTCCTTCATGAACTCTTTCTACTCTTCATCTTGAAACTAACATATATTGCCTAGTAGACATGTAGGTTTCTTAAACTCCACAACTGAGTTTTATTTTTGATATTAAATTAAAAAAATATTTTTATAATGATTATTATTATAAATTAGTGTTTCAATCATTTCAATTTCCACCCACATCACCATTATTAGACCTCATTGTCCTTCGTTTACTCTACTTTCTAAAAAGGTGGTTGTAAGTGTTGATTGGAGAAAGGTTTGAGCATGTGGTTTTGAGTTTGGTATTATCAAGGAATTATGACACATTAATATGATAAAAACATATTTTTAATATATTTCTCATTAATATAAAATTATCATTACCTTTTCATAAGATTTCATAAACCTTTACCTTTATCTTCAAATTCAAACCTGCATATGAGTGTTAATGTCTATGAACTCAATGATACTAACCCTCATTAGTTTTAAAATGGATTAGGTTTCCTTATGAGTCTTGTTACATATATAATTCTTTAATTTAAGTCATTTTTACTACCTTTAACCTATTTATACACCATTTCAAACAAGATCTATTTCATATTGTATGTAGAAGAGACCTACAGGCCTAGGCAGACTTATAGGTCCATATTTTGATACAAGATTTTTTAAAAAGTATATATTGACCTTTATATAATATGAGGTAAATATCCTCCAAACACTCTTGAACAATGAAGACAACCCTGTCCTAGTCTTAAACTATAAAACACTAGATATTTCTTGGAAGGATGGTATGAGAGAAATAAATTTGAGAATATTTAATATATGTGTGTGGAATTGGAAAAATGTGAAACATGATGGATAACCTTCATAAACATTCATTATCTACTGAAGACCTGGAAACATTCATGAGACCAAAATACCCACCCTACAAATTGAGAACAATAGAGTTTTCTTTTCAAATTAAGGCCACACCTGAAAATAAAGTGTTGGATAATGTTATGAGAGTTACTTTAAGACTTATTAGGATCAATAAAAACTATTCCCATGCTTCAAAGAGTTGATTCCTTTACTTGAGAGGACCAAAACTAACCCTGCCATCATTTTACTCCTAAAAATACACCTTATTTCCTTAGCAATTATTTATAAAACTAAAGATATCAATCAAACTAAAAATGCCACTAATTATAATCACATAATATTCCCCAATATATGTATAAATCCTATCATCTAACTCCACCTATATGACATGTACCATGCATTTGAAAATGGTCTTCATGACATTGTGAGGAGACTGATGGGATAAAGGAAGATTTTCCTACACTTTTGAGACTTGAAACTTCTTTCCATGCTTTATTATTATTTTTGAAAGATGAAGGAAAATTTTGAAACCATTTTTACCTACAGGTGATCTCAAAAAGTTCATACAAATACCTTAGATCCCTTATTTGTTGTTGAACTCAAGATTCTGACTTGCTAATAGGTGTGGCAATTATATAATTACTCTAGGATCCTTTGAAAGTGTCTCGTATGGATTTTTGACTTTTGAAATCTTTATCATTCATGAAAATTATAACAATCACCATTTTTTTTATATTAATCTTACCTTAAAGTCTATAAAATAACTTTAAATTTTCCAAATCAACATGAAATGTTATAACAAGGTGATTAAGCCATTAAATGACCTTGAAGGACACCTAAGGATATATGAAACTTCTTTATTAATTCTCAGTACTCCATGGAAAGACTAGACACTATAATACATTACCTTAATTTCTATAAAATTACCTTAAACAATTCTAATAAGGTTTTATGAAGACTATTAAGGCATGACAAAGCTATGAAAAACGTTACAAAAACATGACACTCAAGTTTTCACCTATAGGGGTTGAAATTTTGACTTTGGGGTCAAAATTGGTCAATCAATTAGTGATTCATAGAAGTGGCATTTTTTTTATGTTAAATGAGCCAATAACCTTGTCCTTCAATTGGGAAACAGAGTCAATGGCACTCAATTTCAAAGTTGACCAGACCTTGACCATGATAATAAAATCTTATTTTATGTCCAAACATGCATAAGCAAGGATAACAAGACACAAATCAAACAACAAGTCATGCACATGTGTGATCAAAAACTTAGAGAACATAACAATTAAGAAAGAAAACTAACTATATACAACTAACCTAGAAACAACTTCTTCTTATTAGATCAAAGGGAAATCTTGTACAATATCTTGCTTCATGATATGAAGAACAACTACAAACCAATGGCATTATTTTCATCTTCTTGAATGTCACTCCTATTCACATGTTTTGAAGCGAAATAGCAACTAAAAACCAATCACCTATGAAGGTGAAAGCATCTTGTGTTTCAATATACTTATCTTGATTCTCCTTATTTACAACTTATACAAATTATACTCCATATAAGCATGCTTTATGGGCCTCAATGGCATCTTTAATTACATCATAATTATTACTATCTATTTCAAGCTCATCAAGCTCTTCAAGGAGATTTGCATACTCACTCCAAGTTGCATCATTGTCCTCAATGAGGATATCTTGATCAATCTCCTCATGAGCATGATATTCCATAGGCAACATACCTTTACATTCGCCTTCAATATCTAGAAGGAGTTAAACATACTACTGAAAATCTTCTTTGTCCCCTTCTCTTTGATCAATATGGATAAGACCACATAGAAGAGTGTCTTTCTCTTTTTCATCAAGAACCATAGGGTTGTCAAGAGTTTTAAATCCTTTTATGAAATCATGTTGTGGTTTCAAGGCAACTTCTTGAAGTTCATTTATTTACTCATTATGTAGTATGTTAATATCATTCAAGACCTCAATTTTCTTATTTAGAGAGATTTCAACCTCAATACTAGTTACAACCTCAAAAAATTTAGTTGGAATTAGATTTTCATCTTGAAGAACACCATCGAGACCATCTAAAGGAAAATCATCCTTTAAAATTAAAATACCTTTTTATTTTTTCAAGTGGGTACCAATGATGATCTCCTCCTCAGTATCACTTGAATCATAATCATTACATTTTCTTTGACATTCAATTTTAGCTGCAACTTTTTCTTCACTTACTTCCCAAAGAACAAATTTATCTACAAGAAGAGAGATGGTCGAAGGGTAATGGGTAGGTTCATTATTTGGAGAGGGAGTATGATATATTATGAATGGATCATGAATGGGATTGGGAATAGATGGAGTAATTTTGAAAGTTGAAACCTTGGGAATGGTGGATTCTTGAAGGAACTCTTATATGGAAAGAAAGTTGAGTTGGGAAATGGAAGATACATTTTATTAAATAAGAGATTCATTTTTTATAGCATTTTTGAGGCTCTTCAAAAAATGAAAACTAATTTTCAATCTTCTTCACTAAGACTCCTTCTTATTTTGAGCATTTTCTTAAATACATCTCCAAGATGGGGTTGCTTGAGGGATTTGAAGAGTGTGAAATGGGGTTTGAATAAGCTCAATGTTTTATTTGACCTCAATATCTTGATCTTGGATTGATTCAAGTCATTAAATTTTCAATTCCAATGCTTAGATTCACCTATCTATATTCTCTTTAAGGTGGTTAGTGACCTCATGGGGATAAGGAATGCAAGAGGGCTGTTATGATATACAAAATGACTCTTGATGAGGGATGGGAGAGACTTGCAGAATTTTAGATTATTCCTTGATTTCAAATCCCCAATATATGATTGTCTTACCTTGCTCACTCCATGACTTCACCACTTAGTTCCATCTTGGATTCTTGAAAGACTTATTAAGGGTTTTTGAAGAAGATAAGTATCATTTTGGTTCCCAATAATGGGTCAATCAACGAAAGTATTTTCCTTTTTTTTTAATGTTGTTGTAATCACTTGAACATACACCCCTTGAGGATATGACTCATCTCTTCCTCATTCAATTGGCACCATGGAAACAACTCAGGGTTATGGGTGACCCTATGTTGAGGTGAGTCTCTAGGTGAGGGCTAGTTCCCTTGATGTACCACTTTCACAATTGTTGAAACACAATTGAACCTATAACGAAAAGAGTTAAGAATCTTGAACTAAACCTAGATAAGGAGGCAATGCACCAAATTTATTCTATACTCACACCACTTGCAATGCACTTGGAACCAAAGGAAAACTTACACATACACTTCATCAAATTGAAATATCCTCTTCTACATCAATGTTTCAACATGGGGTCTTGAATTGAGTTTAGAATAGGAGGGATAGACAATGGTTCTTTTAGAAACACTAATGAATAGACTACTCACTATACCTACAATCCACTTTAGACACTTTTTACTGACTTGAAAAAGAGATATTTCAAACTACACAAGGCATTCAAAAGAACAATATGTCAAGTTAAGAAAAACATACACTTATCCAAGATCAACTACCAAGTATGCACTTAGTAAAGTAATGAATAATGTAAAAATAAAATCATTATTTCAAGGCCACAAATGAGAAGGGCTTAACCATACTCAAGTGGAGAGAGCCCCCTATAAAGTGAAAAGGCTAGTGCATATAACAATAATGAGAGAAGAGAGAGAAAGTGAAACTCAAGAGTCACAAGGACACTTGTAAAGAAAGAATAAAGAGTTAAAATAGCATGGAATCTAGCATGAGATAGGTCTTAAGAGTAAAACAAGGACAAATTTCTCTCAAAGTCATCCAACTCCTCAAAATGTGGCATAAATGCTCTCTCATTTGCCTAAAAAACTAGTCTCATATTTTTCCTTCATTAAACTACTTCCCCATTGAATACAGATAAATATGATGGTTGATCTAAGAGATAGGAGTTTTGACAAGCCTATATAAGCAGTGGAGTGTTACCTAGTCATCTAGATACCTCTAACCATGAGCCATCATTCCTAACATTTACAAATGACTCTCTCTCATGCACCTCTCACACTTGGCACTCAAAATTTTACCAATTATTCAACTAAATCCATGAAAAATGGGGAATTTAACTTTTTAATATATTTCATGTCATCATAATCATCTAATAAACCTCAAAAGGCTTCCCAATTTGACCTTTCACTCCATTCACTAGGTGATCACTGTGCTAAATTATGACTAGCTGAGATGAAAAAGATAGTAGGCATGATTAGGAGACTATATAGCTTATTTAATGAATAAATATACTTATAAAAAGTCCTATAATATATACCAAAGTTTGTTTCATCATTTGAATCTTCTCTACACCTAAAAAACACTCAAATTTGTCAATTATAGCCGTGTTAGACACCATCCATACGAGTGAAGTATAACTCAAATGAATGGGGAGGATCCATAAAGATTTCCCTACAACCTTAAATATATTTCATGGTCACTTTACCAATTTTGGATGAAAAATTTTCAACATCTATTTAGTTGGGTCCTTAAAGAGGGTTTTTAAGGGTTTTGGAGTAGTTCTTATTCTTAGGCATTATTCATAAAAATGACACATTATAATTCTGCCTCAATGCCATTTATATCTTCTTAGGGACACTATATAACATATCTAAACACCTTGAGGCTCCATGCAAAGTTTTATGGAATATATGAACTCTCAAACATAACCTTTCAGGGTTCTTCATGCATTCTACAAGGTCTGAGTTTGCTTCAAAGCCCAAATTGGATTACCATACAACTTCCCCCCCCCCCCCCCCAACCCAAATTATTAAAAACATTTTTTAGGGTCCAAAAAATATGTCTCCATAGGCTATAATTCTTAAATTATTTGGAGATGTAATAACCCCCCCCCATTTGGGCTTTATGCCTAATGTTGCCTAGTAGGTCTGACTTGCATTCTTGAACTCAACATGGCCTCTAATGGTTTACCTACTTAATAATGTATCATAAACCTATATATACATCCCATACACATTATCATATATGGTATAAATCACTATTAGTTATACAAGTTAAATTGGCTTATAGTTTGAGTTATAGGCCAAAACCTTGCCATTAAGGCTTCATTGCAACCCTTGGTGTCCAAACCACCCTGTTTGATTTCTCTCTCATGTGAATTTTTTCCCATGGTCTTATATGTATGTTAAAATTTTAATAATATTATTCCAAGTTTTCCTTGGCACCATGGTTCACTTTTTTTCTTATTTTCCAAAGACTACCGGCTTCAAGCATGAAGGGAGTGCCCCCTATCTAAGACAAAACAAGGGGCACTCCCCAAAATTTTCAGAAAACCCAAGTATGGTACTGTATTATCTAAGTTTTAGGGATAATAAATACCAAAATTGATCCCATTTTATAGTCATGTTACATCTCTATTTCTTCAAAACCTAAAATAGGCTTGTAAAAGGTCACTATTTGCAGGTGTTAGGTAGATGGACTAAGTTATTGATTGAAAAGACAATTTTAGGTGAATTTTTGAATGATCCAAGATTAGGAATGGTTTTTTAGGATTTACATAGATTTATAAAATCATATATACTATTATTCATCCATTAATTCTTCCACATGCACTTAAACCTTTACAAATGACATGCCTTTTGGACTGTGTTTCCTTTTTCATAGTAACCGTACTTGTAGGTTGCTCCTTTGCATGTTTAGGATTTAATTAATTGCTTAGAGGCATATTTGTTTCTCTAAAAAAAATTATAAATTGGTTTAAATCTTTAATTTTTATGCGTCTTCACATCAAACAAAATGCTCACTGTCTGCCCAGTCACCCTTACCTAACTATGTGAAAGCCTTTTAGAGAAGATCATATGTGTGGACACTTAGACCTATAGGATATACCTCTAGGATAACATGGAGTATTACATTTTCATTTAATATTATCCTTATATTCTTTGGCACTATGGTATGGTCTTCACCCTCAATAGTTATCTAGTGTATGTTCTAGACCTTTATATTTGTACTTTTAGGTCTTATGAGTGTCTTAGGCTTGAAAACCCATAGATAAATTCAAAAAAATTAATGTGTAAAAGCATGAATTAAGGGTTTTCAAACTCATGTCCTTTGATATATCCAATTTACCTATCTTTTAAGAATATACCCTCATGGTAGGGCTACTAGATGGAGATTTTAAGGTTTAAGAAGGGATCATCTCTTATTCCTATTCAAACTTAAAAAAAACATAGAGCTTTCTATTCTGCCATCTTAGGAACAAGTTCCTAAAAAGTTAGATTATCTATTTGGGATATATTCTCAATACATATTGGGATACCAAAGGATTACTCATGCTCACCAAGCTATCAATTTTCTTCACAACCTCATGAAGAATAATACCTACCACCCATGCCTCTGTACAAACCTCTAAATCCCTGTTACACACCTATAGGTGTGATTTTCTGAGTGTGAGGTAGACTTTTTGTCACCTTGGTTTCACTAGAAAAACTTTTAGAGAGACTTATTCAAATAGTTTTGGCTGGTTATTCTTGACTGAAGACCACATTTGAAACCTTTTCATAATCCTCATAGTACCTCCAAATCCCCTACCCACATGCAAACCTGATTATTCTCTTAAGCAATATTTAGGCCTAATAGGCCATTAGGACACTAGGATCCCTCTAAAAAAAATTAGAATCACTTTCACTTTTCACAAATTCAAAGGATTTATACACCTATAATAAAATTCTTTAGATGACTTCATAAGACAATAGCATCCTTTATCAAGAAAGGAACTAGTCTATAAGAACCAACAAGCCTAGAAGAGGTTTGTTGAGTTCATGAAACCCTTAAAGACAAGAATACAATGGAGAACCTATGGAGAGGCTTTATACAACCCTCAAAGACAATCATGTTGGAGTATATTTATTCTCTTATTTCCATCTTGTAACTATCATATCAAAGCTTGGAAGAATTCCATCACTTCACACCACTTCAGATTGATGGATAGGAGAAGGACTTACCAAATATACATTTATATTCATATGAGCCTCATAAATATATTATTTATTTTCCTCTTTAGGTTGTACTTTCATTTGAGGACATCCTTATAACATGTGAAACCAATACGCATTAATTCCTCCTTCCTTTATTCTTCAAGCTTTTGGGCTGATTCATGATGAATGCTTCTTCAACTTGGAATCTTGACATTATAAGTCTCCTCTTGATGATAAGTAAAAAATTCATTAAATTTCTCAAGGTCTTGAGTTGGTTCATGATGGACATTTATCCAACCTGGGATCTTGATATCAAATTGAAGGGTTTGAGGAGATTGAGGGAGACTAGTAATAGTTTGCACATGCATAGGAGGAGTTGCTTAAAGATGGATGTGTTGGTTTTTATGAAGTATAGGATGTATTTCCTCAAATGAGGTGTCACAATTTGGTAAATTGGATTAGTTGGTTTGTTGAGAAAGTATAATTTGACGAAAGGGATTTGGGATACAAGGATGCTCACTTGGTGTAAGAGAAGGCTTACTAAGTAGATTGGAAGATCCTTATATCCTCTTTTGATGGGAAATTACCATTTGTAGGAGGTTTGGGAAAAGATATGATTCATTTTATATAAAATAAGTTGTCTTGGGATAGAAGAAGGCACACAAGGCTAATTTCATTGGGTGGGTTGACTCCTCCATCTCACTAGTCTCTCTTCCATGGATTACATGGCTTGAGTTTGCCTAAAAAATCCCTCCTCTTTGTACATTATCTCTTATTGGTATCTATTTCACTCATTCAACCTATCTAACTATATGATTTTCTTCTCATATTCCAACATTATCTCCCTAACACTGCTAGATTGACTAGGAGAAGGACAATTAGGAGAGCTACTTGAGGTGATTCCATGAACAACATGAGTTTGATAAAAGATATGTGAAGGAATTTAAGATCAATAATACTAAAAAATATGACTATATATATAAATCTTATTTCTTGATGTACTAGCGCTGTTTGACCAATTAATTCAACTTAGAGTCACCATTAGTGTTGATTGAGATGCATGAAAAGGTTGATTAGTTGAAGAAAACACCAAGAATTCTCTAAATCCTTGGACAAATGGTCCCATCAGGCATGCCAAAAAAAAATTTCACTTTAAATTTCACCCCTTGAGGAGATGACTTAGCTCTTCCTCATTCAAGTGGCATAATGGAAACAACTCAGGGTTGTGGGTGACCCTATGTTGAGTTGACTCTCTAGGTTAGGAATAGTTCCCTTGATGCATCACTTTCACACTTGCTGAAACACACTTACAACTATAAGGAAAAGGTTTAGGATTATTAAACTAAACCTATTTAAGGATTCAATGCAAAAAATTGATTCCCTACTCACACCACTTGTAATGCACTTAGAACCAAAGGAAAACCTACACATACACTTCATCAAACTTAAATATCCTCGTCTACATCAATGTTTCAACATGGGGTCTTGAATAGAGTTTAGACTAGGAGGCATAGACAATAGGTCTTCTAGAAACACCAATGAATAGACTACTCACTATAATTACAATCCAATTTAGACACTTCTTGATGACCTACAAAAGAGAGATTTCAAACTACACAAATCATTGGGAAGAATAATATGTCAAAGTAAGCAAAGCATAGACTTGTGCAAGATCAAATACCATATCATGCACTTATTGAATTCATGAATAAGGTAAAAAAAAAATCTCATTATTTCAAGGCCACAAATGAGTATGGATTAACCATACTTAGGTGGAGAGAGCCCCCTACAAAGCTAAAAGGCTAGTACATATAACAATTGTGAGAGAGAAAGAGAAGGTGAAACTCAACAAGGACACTTGTCAAGAAATAAAAAATGTTTACAACATATAATTAGGCATGAGATATGTCATGTGAGGAAAATAAGGACAAATATCTCTCAAAGTCATCCAAGTCCTCCAAATGTGGCGTAAATGCTCTCTTTCTTGCTTATGGAATATTCTCATGATTTGCCTTCATTAAACGACTTCACTACTAAATAAGGATAAATATGATGGTTGATATAAGGGAAAGGGGTTATTTACAAGCCTCCATAGGCATTGGAGTGGTGTCAAATCATCTCGATACCTATGAGCATGAGCCATCATTCATAATAGCTATAAATGAATCTCTCATGCACCTCTCACACTTTAAAATCAAAATGTTTCTAGTTATTCAACTTAATCCATTAACAAGGGGGAATGACACCTATAAATATCTTCTATGCCATTATAATCATCCAAAAAGCCTCAAAAGGCTTCCCAATTTGAGCTTCCACTCCATTCACTAGGTGATCACCATGTAAAACTATGAATCACTGAGATGAAAAAGATAGTAGGCATGCTTAGGAAACTATATATCTCAATTAATGAATAATGAGACTTATAATTAGTCATATACTATCTCTCAAAGTTTGTTGCATCACCCAAAGCTTCACCATACCAGCAAACACACTCAAATTTGTCAAATAGAGTTATGTTAGACACCACCCGTATGAGTGCAGTACAACTCAAATGCATGGAGATGATCATTGAATATATCCTTGAAACATTTATTTATTTTCATGGTCATTTTACCCCTTATAGATTCCACATTTTCATTATCTTTCCATTTAGGTCCTTAGAGAGGGTTTTGGAGTAGTTTCTATTCTTATCCATTATTCATAAAAATGGCATGGTGTAATTATACCTCAATAATACTTATGGATGATTTGGGACTCTCTCTAACATATTTTAAAACCTTGAGACTCCATGCAAAGAGTCATGGAATATATGAACTCTCAAACATAACCTTTCAGGCTTCTTCATGCATTCTGTAAGGTTTGAGTTTGTTCCCAAGCCCAAATTGGGTTCCCCTATAACCTATTTCATATAAAAATAATTAAACACATCTTTTATGGTAAAATAAACATGTATCCATAGGATTCAATACTTAAATTATGTGTAAACATAATAAATCCCCCATTTAGGCATTAGGCCTAATGTAGCCTAGTAGGTTTGCCTTGCATTCTTAAGTTGAACCTAGTGTTTGATGATTTACCTACTTAATAATGGATTATAAAACTATATATACATCCCATAAATGTGATAAAATATGGATAAATCACTCTTATTTCTAGAAGTGAAATTGACCTATAGTTTGAGCTCTAGGCTAAAACCTTGCCATTAAGGCTTTACTACAACCCTTGGTGTCCAAACTACCCTATTTTATTTATATCTCATGTGAAGTGTTTCCAATTATGTTATATGTATGTTAAAACTTAACTAACTCTTTTTCAAGGTTTTTGTGGCACCATGGTTCACCTTTTTGCTTATTTCCCAAACACTGCCAGCTTCAATCGTGAAGGGAGTGCCCCTATCTGAGATAAAATAGTGGAACTTCCCCAATTTTTTCATCAAACATAAGTATGTTAGGGTGTTATATAGGATATATTGATACTTAATAAAAAAATTTATCACCTGGTTTGGTCATTTGTCCTCTCTATTTCTTCAAAACCTAAAACAGGGTTGTAAAAGCTCACTGTCTACAGGTTTTAGGTAGATAGACTGAGTTATTTCTTGAAAAGAAACATGTAGGTGAAATTTTTCATGATCCAAGATTTTTTAATGGTTTTTTATGTTTTATATAGATTTATAACATCATATATACTCTTATTCATACATTCATTCTTCCACATGCACTTAAACCTTTACAAATCATATGCTTTTTGGACGGTGTTTCCTTTTTCACAATAACCCTGACTGTAGGTTGTTACTTTTCATGTTTAGGATTTAATTAAATGATTATATGAATATTTATGTATCCACACCACATCCTACATTTTTTTAAACCTTTAAATTCATCTTTATGCACCTTCACATCAAACAAAATGCTCACTGTCTACCTAGTCACCCTTAACTAACTCTATGAAAGCCCTTTAGAGAGAAACCTATAGGCTAACATGGAGTATTACATTTGAATTTCATATTATCCTTATATTATTTGGCACTATTTTATGTTATTAACCTACAATATTTATCTATTATAGGTTCTATAGATTTGTATTTATAATTTTAGGTCTTTGGAGTCTTATAGGCTTGGAAACCTGTAAATAACAATGAACAATTTCAATGTGTAAAAGAATGACTTAAGGGTTTAAAAAATCATGTCCTTTGATATCTCTAATTTCTTTCCCTTTCAATAATATACCCTCATGGTAGGGATAATACATGGAGATTTTAAGGTTTAACAAGGGATCATCTCTAATTCTTATCTAAACATGCAAAAAACACAGAGCTCTTTATTCTACCATCTTAGGAACAAGTTCGTATAAAATCATATTGTCTATTTTGGATAGTTTCTCAATAGCTAGTGAGATACAAAATTATTATTCATGCTCATCAGGTTATCAATTTTATTCACAACCTCATGAAGACTAATACCTACCACCCATGCCTCCATACAAACCTCTAGACCCCTCTTAGACAACTTTAAGTGTGAGTTTCTGAGTGTGAGGAAGATTTATTTTCACCTTAATTTCAATAACCCAAACTTGATATATACTTCTTCAAATAAGTTTGGTTGATTATTATTGACTCTATACCACATTTGAAACCTTTTGATAATCATCATAGTACCTCTAAATCCCCTACCCACACACAAACCTGATTATTCTCTTAAGCAAGATTTAGACCTAATAGGCCATTAGGAGATTAGGCTCCCTCTGAAACTTTTGTATAATCACTTTCAAATTTTAAAACTTTTAAGGCTTTCTACACCTATAATAAAATTCTTCAGATGACTTCAAAAGATAATAGAGTCCTTTATGAAGAAAGGAACTAGTCTACAAGAATCAACAAGCCTAGAAGAGGTTTATTGATTTAATGAAAGAATATAATGTAAAACCTATGGAGAGGCCTTAGATAACCCTAAGAAAGACATGAAACAACCAAACCTATCAATACAAAGAAAATTCTTCATAAACAAGCTCATACATGGACCCCTCATGGATGTAAAAACATAAGAAGTTGTCTGGATTCTTAACAATGATTTTATAGAGGAGTCACAAAACTTGGACACATTACCATGGATTTTAATTTGACTAAGATTCCTCTTAACCATTAAGAGTACTCCCCTCGACTCCACTTATACGATATGCACCAAGAATCTAAATTTGACCCTTCTTGGATTGTGAAAGCAAGAAGGAAGGAAAAGAAGTAAAATTTGATATTTTAGCTTTGTATATACATAAAAATCATAGTAACTACTTTATTAATATCAATAGACACCATGCCCACATTCTTACCTAAAGATAGACTCTCCAAGTCCATACAAGTGTTATTAAGATCCCATTTTTTAGGAGATTCCCCAATTTTAGTGCATGAAATTATTTATTTTCTACATATGACCTTTTCCTAACATCCTCTAACCTCATAAACATTATAATCCTCCTTGGTGAACATTTTTTTCTTGAAAAAGTATGTACAAGTCATTTAATGAGCTCAAAAATGACTCAAAAGACACTTTATCATATGAAAACGTGGAAAAGGGTTAACACATGAGTTAGGGACACCTTATAATACCTAAATTACCCTATTAGAGAATTTATCAAACAATTTGAGCCTTTGACCATTTTTTACCAAAGTTAACCATAGTTAACTAGACAAGTACAGGGAATCTAGGCCTAGATCAAGAGTAGAATAGGACTTATGTGGATGATTAGACATAAGTGAGACCATATAAGAAATATGGAAACCATTGAAAAATTTCAATATGTACAATTTTAACCAATTTGACTAAAATTCAAATTTGGTCAATAGTTGTCTTGGATTAAATTCCAAGAAGGGAAGGTTTTAGGAACACATGAAGGACTTGGAACACTTGGAAGTTCACATGGAAAGGTCTCTTACAAAATAGTGGGTGGAATATCCGATGGCCAAGGTGGTGTGTATAAAGACACATAGGGATAATGTAGTTGGACATGCTAGTTTAATATCACTTAAACTAGCAGATTTGAATAATACCACTTACATCCATCATCTCACTTGAGAAGATTTGCCAATTTCCTCTCAAAATAGGTGGCCATTCTTATTTTAATATTAAAATAACTGAAATGAAACTCTCATGTAATGATGAGATTACTAGGGATATATTAACCATATTCCCTTTATGTATTAAGGTCTATCATGTACCTTTCATAGCCTAAGATAATTTGCTTCAAACTTGAAATGGACTGATTTGAGAAGTGACTATGCTAGTTAGGAACATCTTGAGCTTGAGAAGGGTGGTCATATGACTGGTATGACTCATGACAAGGTTGATAAGAATCATAGTAAGTTTGATAAGGCCCATCATAGGATTTATAGGGAATACTATATGCTTTAGGAGCTTCCCCAACTTGCATGAAATTGAACTCTACTTGAAACTCAAACATAACAACCTTAACAAGATAATGAAATTGAGCACAACTTAATTTGAATGAGTGACTGGGTTGCTACAATTAGTTGATCATGTATAGAGTTACCATTGATGTTTTGAATTCCTAGAAAGGCTCATAGGTAGAAGAAAACACTAAGAATTCTTCCACAACTTTGGACCTTAGTCCCATCAAGCATGCCAAAACTATTATCAATCAAATTTTCACCCTCTAGAATATAATTCAATCCTTATTAACTTGATGTAACATGGAATCACTCAAAGTTATGGGTACCCTATTAGAGAGGTGAATCTTTAGGCTAAAGTGCTACCTCCCCTTGATGAATTACTTAGGCTCATATACTAATATACTTCTTGTTGAGAAAAGGGAGAGAAACTTACTCTAATGGAGGTGATTCACCAAAAATTATTTGACCACTTCCAACAAATTGCAAGTTCATTTCAAACAAGATAATAAACTACACATGACACTAATCCAATTCGACCTCTCTACATCAATGTTTCTCATAAAGGTTTATGAAGTAAGCTTGAGATAGGTGGACTAGTCAAGAGGTCATGACATGACACTAATGAAAAAAAAAAAACTCACTAAACCCATACACACTTCATTTTAACACTTCAAGAGACCTAAAAAAATGATTCTAAACTAAAAATTAATTCTAAACAAGGACAGGCATACCATGAAAGCAAGACAATCACTTATCATATCAATGAATCAAGCATGCATATTGAAACAAGTCCATGGAGAAGATAAAACTACATTATTATTCATTTATCAAAGTTTGTAATTAGGTAGGGATATGCCATACCTAGGTGGAGGATACAATCTTAGCCTTCTAAGGCTCAATATATAAATAAAGTGAGAGAATAAGGAGATAAGGCTATAGGGAAGAGAACGAGAAGTGTAAAAATGAAGTTACTAAAAGAAAGGAGATTGAAACTTCCTAATTAGTTATTGAAATACAAGTATTAGTATTATGAATATTCTCTTCCAATCTAAGTTGCATGGAATTTCTAATCTTTGATTGGTACATTGTCTACCTCTCCAAAACTACCATTTGCCTTGGCATACATAATAAAAAGTGGCTTTATTGATTGTTAGGTCATTTTTAGTTACAAATTTTCTTTGATTTTGACACCTTTCAACTTATCTCTAATGTTTCTCTTTGACACATCGCTTCATTCTCTTGTAAAGTGTCTAGAAGTCTCTTCATCTCACTAGGCTAATCTTGCTTACAAGTGTAAAAACTTGGACTCATCTTCTCCAATTAATTTTATCTCCATGGATGGACTATTAAACTCATATTATACCTACAAAAATTCATTTTGAGGTCTTGAAGTACCCTCAAGAATTTGTTTTGAAACAAAAGGACTCATTTGGCTTCATTCCTTGTAGCCCTAAAAACATGTAAAGATACTTATGTAGAAGCATTTATAGAGGTTATTTATAAAATGAAAGAATATTTGAGGACCCATTATAGCCTTACATCTCCATTCCATATTTTAGGTCATGTGAGTGAGTGGAAGTGTCCTTTTCTTCCATTTATCTTTCCTAACTAGGTCTCAGTTAGGCCTACATGACTTGAGACTGAATTTTGGATCCACATTCTTCCCATCCATTTGAAACTTTAAAAAAACTATGATTCAATTTTATGACCTCTTGAGTATCCTCCATGTAAATTTTGATCTTCTGACACCTTATATTGACCTCTCAAGCAGCTTGAAATAAACTTCTTTGGTACTTTTATATACACTATACCTTAAGAGTACAAACCATTGGAATGAGGAGGTTATCAGGGGAGTTTTAGACATCATTAACATTCTTTCAGGTCTTGTTCAAATCATATAGATGTATAGAAATCCTCTTCTCTCTCATAGGGTTAAAAGTAGTCTATTTGGGCAGCCTATGAGTGCCTCAAGGTCTTAATGATAATTCATAAAGGATAGGATTTGGATGAACATAAAAGTACCAAGAATAATTCATGTATATTTGTTTATTTTTTTCCCAATATATTTATACACCATTCATACTTTCATGTGAGATATGAGCATGTTTAGCAGACCTTCAACTAGAAAACTGTGTGTTTGTGAGGTCTAGAGAGAGATGAGGCCTATATGTGTTGTTCTGAGTCTAAATTTTAGTTGACAATGACCTCTATAGGTCTGTTACATCCACCATGTCTTCCTCACTATATTCTCCAACTCTTTATATCTCTTTATACCTATATTAACTTTCAATTACTCAAGCAAGGGTTCTTGAGCATTCTAGCTTACCTAACCTTAACTACTATGTTTGCTTCTTTTCCTCCACTGTTAGGGATTATAAAATTCATGGTATTCTTGTAAAAACATATTACCACATCCTCAAGGTCCTCAAGGTTCTGAACTCATATCAAAATAACTACTTTTTCATGACTACCCTTTTATGTCTATTATCTAGTTAAAGGCTTGTTAGGTGTAGACAAGACATGACATCATTCCATCCTTATTGTTAGGTATAATTATATCATAGGATCACAATATAACCATTATACCATAATCAATTGGTTTAACCTCATCTCAAAATACACACTGACCTTTAAACCTTTCAAGAAAGAAAATACTTCTCATGAACATAGGCATGCCTGTGTCATTTGAATTTAGACACATAAGGCCTAAACAAAGCTCATCTATTTCCCATCAATATTAATTTTAAATCAGATTTATATGTGGTATGTTTTAATTATGAATCCTACAAATTATTTTATTTCCACTTCAGACCCCTTCTTTTCATCTTAAACAATAGTCTTCATTTGTGAAGGTAAGCAAACTTATGTGTGAATTAGGTTGTGCATAATTAGATAGGGTTTCCATGGTTTGGATATTGGGTATTAGTATCCAAATTATATATTATTGTATCTATGAAACCATATTCAAATTTTCATCATTTACTCAAATCCTCTTAGGTTCTCAAATCTTTCTTACCACAAGGAAAATGTCTCCCATGTCAAGCAATCTTGTAGGTTCATTACTATGTATGCATGGTTTTGATGGAGCTTTGTTTAGTCATTCCAACATAAATTATGTTATATTGAATATCCAATGTCCTATTATATTATTTTCTCACCCAAGATATATTTTAATTCTCCTTGAAGACCTATGTTTACTTTCCATCTTGAAACTAATATACATTGCCTAGAAGACCTGTAGGTCTCTTGAACTCCACAAATATGTTTTCTTTTTAATCCTAAATTACAAAGATAGTTTGATAATGCTTCCTATGAGACATGAGTATTTCACTCATTCTAATTTCCACATTTATTACCATTATTAGACCCCATTGTCCTTAATGTACTCTATCGAGAAACATTTGAGCATGTGGTTTTGAGTTTGGCCTTCTCAAGGCAGTATGCCACCTTAACAAGACCTAAACCTTTTTTTAATCCCTTTGTCATTTTTCTACAAGTATCATGAAATTTTCATAGAATTTCAAAAAACTCTACCTTTGTCTTCAAACTCAAACCTGTGCATGAGTGTTAAGGTCTATGAACTCAGTCACACTGACACTCATTGGTTTTCAAATGGCTCAAGTGTCCTTATGAGTCTAGTGACCTCTCTCATTCTTGAATTTAAGTAATTTTTCCTTTATTGACCCTATTTATACATGACTTAAAATAATATCTATTTCATATTGTATGTAAAAGAGACCTACATGTCTAAGCAAACTTGTAGGTCTACATTTTGATAGAAAAAACTTTTGTAAGGTCAGTCTTGACCTTTCCAGACTCTGAGGTCAATATAAATTAATTTTTCATGAAGTATATAGGAGATATATACTCCAAACACTATTGAAAAATACAAAACCATATCTTTAAGATGATTTCCATGCATACATTCTTCTCATAGTCTTAAAGTGAATAACACTAGATGTTGCTTAAAAGTATGGTATGAGGGCAAGAAATTTGAGAATAGTTTATATAGTTGTAGGGAATTTAAAATAATTGAAACAATATGGAGAAACTTCATGAACCTTCCTTATTTATTGAAGACCTTGAAATTTTTAAGAGACCAAAACAACCTCCCTATAAACTGAGAACAATAGAGTTTTCTTGTCAAATTAAGGCCACACATGGCAACCAAGTGTTGGAAAATGTTATGGAGTAACTTGAACAGTTTTTAGGATCATTAAAAACTACTCCCATGCTTAAAGAAGTTCACTCCTTCAACTAAGATGCCCAAAATTGACTCTATCATGGCTTTCCTCCTCAAAAATGCACCTTAGCTCCTTAGTGATTGTTCATAAAGATAAAGATCTCAATCAAACAACCAATGCCATTAATTAGAATCCCCTAGCGGTACCAAAAACTAGTATAAATATTAGCCTCCAAATCCACCTATATGTCCTATACCATGCATTTGAAAATGGTCTCATGAGCTTATAAAGAGAGTGATAGGAGAAAGGAAGAGTTTCTGATAATTTTGAGACTTGAAACTTCATTACATGTTTTATTCTAAACTATAGAAGATGAAGGGATGTTCTAAAACCATTTTTACCTACAGGGGATATCAACAAGTCTATACGAGTACCTTAACTCCCTTCATTGGAATTAAAACTCAAGATTATGAATTTTATCTAACTTATTGATAGGTGTGGTAGTTATGTAACTGCTCCAAGGTCCTACTAAAGTGTCTTGTATGGATTTTTGGAATATTAAAGCTTTAGCATTCATGAAAGATAGAAAAATCACCCTTTTTTCTTCATTAGTCTTATGTTGAAGTCTGCAAAAGAGATTTAAAGTTTCCAAATCAACATGAAATGTTATAACAAGGTGATTAAGACATAAAATAACATTGAAGGACACCTAAAGACCTATAAAACTTCTTTACTAACTCTCATTACTCTAGGACAAGACTATACCACCACAAAACCACTATAAGACATTACCTTAATTTTTCCAAAATTACCTTAAATAATGCTAATAATATTTTATGAAG
>JARHVA010006710.1:767500-780000 GCA_037957365.1 Torreya grandis | reverse complement strand
ACCATTCTATTTTATGTATGGAATCAATCCAAAAGGCATCACCAAGTTATGATATTTAAACATGGCACATAGAAGTGTTGAATTATAATATTTCAAAAGATATATGTCGAAGGCACACCAAGAGGTGTTCAAAGTACACCGAGAAGCACACCAATATTTTTAACATATTGAATAAATATATAAGGAACATGTGGATAATAATTATAGGAGAAAATATTTTGAACTAAGGGAAAAGATAATGATGCATTTGGACAAAGAGAGTTTTCCACTAGTAAATTATGTTTTCTTTATTGTATTCTATGTAAAAAAATTAAGAAGAGGATAGGGTACTTACATATTTTTAATTATCTTATATGTTTTGATAGTGTAAAATAATAATACATGTTCACAAATAGTTATATGGTCACTTGGATCAGTAAGCGACTATAAGAACCTTTGAGGATATATCTGTTAACTCTTGGATGCCTATAGTATTTGATGTTGTCTAATGTTTGCTAGATATGTCCCTGTGAAAAGTTACACATTATTAAATTTCATATAACAATTCCTACCTATAGGTATCTATTTTATCTAATTTTAGAAATCTCGAATGTTACATAGGTTCAAATGCATCCACCTTCACCTTCAAAGCCTAGCTCCAATTTTGACATTTATTTAACCTATAAAATGGGTTTATAAACAATGGGTTATGAAAACCTCAACTACCCCCATTGAGTAATTGACCACTACCTACATTTAAGTACACTGAATATTTTAAAACTCGCACATAGTTATCCCTCATAATTCTATGTGCTTAATTAATGATATACTAGAATCAACAACAATCCTATGACATTCATATTGGTATATATACAAAAAAATGTAAGGGTTGACTTTTAAGATAACATTCAAGAGTGAGAGGAATGTGAATTAGGATCTTTTTTGGGTCCTCAATTATTATGGTAAATATGTGTCAATATATTCATTTTCAAGTATTGAAGACCATATTTTAGTATTTATAATTTTCCCTATTTTATTCTAATGATTTAATTACTAGAGAAAAATGATAAAATATACCTGAGTGTGTCAAGTATAAATTTGCTCCATGAAAAATTAAAATGATAATGAGGTAGTGAATTTCCATATTGAAATCTAAAATTTTTTAAAATGAAAGGGAAAGGGTTATAGTACACGTGTATTGGTGAAAATCCATGTTTCCTCTACAACATTTTGGAGATGATTACTGCTCATCTAAACATTGGATATTTTGGGTGATCATGGCTAAAACTTGTTTAACTATTTAGGACCCTAAGTTTGGAAGGACATACCCCCAAAACCTCGTGAATGTGAATAAAATTACATAATGTAAAAATCCAAATTATTATGCACCAAATAGATAGATATAAAGATAACCATATGACTAGTGTTAGAATTACAATCACCGAGAGGGGGGTGAATTAGTAAGCCTAAATATTTAAATTTTAATTCCAATCATTTAAAACTATTAGACAATCATCATATATCAAATTGATCAAGCAACATTAACTGAAGAGCTTATTGATTCAATGCATGCACAATATCAAACACATAAAACATAGTTCATGTGGGAAACCCTTATGTGGAATAAAATCCAATCTCAAACCTGTAACAAATGGACTACTTATCCTATAAGAAAATATAAACAAGAGACTGATCAACTCCTTTAGACAAGAAAACCTTGATCAAAACCTCCTGACCAAAGGCCTTTAGGGAAACACCTATTTCACAAGGAAAAACTACCCCTAAGGAAGATCAAGTCCTTTAGACCCTCTTTTGAAGTGAAAACCTCCACCTTAGAACTAATGTCTTCAACACTTGATGATGAATCTCTGATTATATAAACCCTACACAAACTCTCTCTTTATCTCATACAAGCCTCCCACATAGGCATGCCATAATGTCTTTCCTTCACTCAAATTATCCTCATATGCACACTCAAACCTCTTCACACATCCTCAAACTAGAAATATAAAATAACACTATTCTATCATCATAAATATGACCCATAATTCATATACTGAATCAACAAACACATCATTCATCAACTTATGTAATAGGCACACTCCTATCCTCTCTTCTTCATTTCAACACTCATTATTCACATACCAACATCTCATAAGTCTACTAAAGTCTAAAAACCATCATATTTGATTTCACTATATATAGAGCACTCATTAATTATCAATTCCACAATGTTTCCTTGTTAGCCATAATACATGCCTTCACCCTTAAGGCATTTAAAATGGGTCACACTTAATCACAACATTTTTTTAAATAGGCCTAAGTCACGTTTTGGGTCCTATAAAGACCCATTCACCTCTTTGACACTCATAAAAAAATAAGAACATAAGACCAATTCCAAATGAATAGACCTTTTCCAAATGACCACTTTGACATCCTCAAAAGATCATAGTCACTAAAAATCTATTATAATAAACATAATTTGCTCATACAACATTATGTGCATACAGTGACCATGAATGAATATATAGTTGACATCTAAATCTTAGTTCATAATAGATATGATTTCTCAAAACTTCATAATGAAAATATATGGTCCTTATGGATTATACAACATGATCCAATATCTAATTCATCAAAATACATCAAAACAACAATAAAACAAGCTCAAACATCCTTCTCAGGTCACTTGTAGAACACAGTTGAACACATATTTAACTTTGGAGCTAAATATCTTTAACTGTACACACATTAATATATTTATATTCATATTTATATATGTGAATTGAATTATTATACAAATTTTCTTCTTACTACATGTTGAAATTCATCCTAGATCAAAATATATGGCCAAAATATAGATCACTAATTTTTCCCTTTGTTAAATTCAAATATTTGAATTCAAAGGGTTGCATTTAAACCTCAGACACTTTTCTATCATCTCATGTCCTTGATACTTAGATAAAACATGAATCATCTATCTTATTATAATTAGATCAAACTTTAATGTCATTAAATGACTATCACTTTGACCACTTTGACTCTACTCGCACCATTAGATCAATCTATATGAATACATGTGAATCATTCGATCCTTATCATTTACCTTTTCTTAGCATTAAACGTTATGAAATTATTACCATCTCTCTAAAAACACACCATTATATCAATATTATATTATTTCCTACATACCATTGGATCTTGATTTGGTCCTGATCTTTATCTCTTACACAATCAACTAAGTATGGGAACCATTGCAATTTGCTTGGAAGGCTAATTTTGGATCTCAATAAATTTTTCTATGCTTAGATGCATTATCTAAAATTTGGACCATATGATATCCTCACATAGGAGAATCCAACTGTGTATCAACCTAATATTATAACCTTTACATGTTCAAGATATAGATCCATTAATATTCTCATTCAATTTTTTTTGCCACATAGCCAATTATGCCAAGAACTATCTGGAAAGTAAAATTATCACATGCATATATTTGGATGCACTTCATCATATGATATTAAATTTAGTGAAAATAAACTAGGAAAAAAAATAAACAAACCCATATAATCAACTTATCTTGAAACGCCCACATGTAAAAAATATAACTTCATTGATATGATTACTCAATTATTCTTCACACATGAAAATTTGGATATGGGAAAACATTGGCAAACTCCCTGGGATCCCAACTTTGCACTTGACTATCTTTTTTAATGCTTCATCGAATGACCTAAAATTTAGCACATAAAAACTAGGCATAATATTGAAAAAACCTATGTGACCATTTATTCCTAATACCTCCATGTGTATGAATGATAACATCATCAACATGCTTACTTGGCTCTATTTGAACATAGAAAACAATATCAAAATGCCTGAGAGTCTAATTTTGTGCCCACATATATTTGACTATGCTTCATCACATGATATAAGAATTAGTTCATATAAACAATGGATTAGTGTGATCAAAATAGTATGACCAACTCCCCCTAACTCATCCACATGTGGTAATAATGATATCATCAAACTTCATACTTCATTTTTTTCCATTGGACCTAAAAATATCTAGATGAAAATATGATCAACCAGATGAAATCCACTCATACACACAAGCACTCAAATCATTATTAAATTCTAGTAATACCAATTGCACATGATCAAATCACCATACTCATCTTTGAACATCTCTAACCATGCCAAAATTGAAGATCAACCAAGCCTCCTTCAATCATAATAAGATAAGCACATTGCACACTTTGTCATTGTCACTTATACTATCAAGGTACTTCATCCACTCACCAAGACACCTTCATGACATCACCATGACATCATTAAAAACTTTTGAAAAATATCCCCCTTTATTTTGATGTTAACAACCATCATATAGCAATATATAACGTGCATTCCTTCTCTCTCTTAGAGAAATCCCATAATAGAAACTTTCTCCTTCTTTGACACAATGACAAAGTGGGCACCAACTAATCTTGAGGACCTAAAAAGACCATAGAAAAGAGAGGACCATCTTGGAAAGATGATGAAAACTCCCCCTTACCTTGAGCCTACCTCTTCTTTCCTTGACACCTTACTCTTGCTACATGCCAACATTCTTCTTCAACTAAGCACTATAATTAGTGAAGAAAGAACACATAAAAGTACTAAAATCTAATGGAACTCACCAAGAAACATCTGAGAGGGACTTCCCCTAATATTTATAAGAAATTTCTGCTCTTAATCATCTTTAGATCTCCACACACCATGAATAATCACCATACAGGCTTATTATCCTTCTATCTTAAGATACTCCAAGACCACCAACTCTACATCTACACTATAGCTTCTTTACAAACCTCTAGAGAAAGCTCATGAACTTGTTTATTATCCTTAACCAAAGACCTTCTATTGATTCATAGAGAAATAAATGACACCCAATCATTATCTTAGATATTCAAATGTAGCTTTTGACAATGGTTTGGTCATACTATGTGCAAGCTTCTCTTTTGTAGGCACATGCTCCAACTTAACACTTTGATTAGTTACTTGTTCTCTCAAGAAATGGTATCTAATAGGAATATGCTTAGTTTTTGAGTGCATAAAATGATTCTTTGAGATACTAATAGCATTAGCATTATCAAAATAAATAGTATAAGGTCCATTTTATCTTACCTTATAATCCTCCAAAGTTTGTTTCATCCATATGACTTGAGTGTAATAAGAGGAAATTATTATATACTTAGATTCTATAGTTGGTAGTGAAATTGAGGCTTGATTCTTGTTTATCCAAGAAACCAAGCATTCCCCCATGAAAAAGAACCACCACTGGTACTTCTCCTATCATCCACACATCCTACCCAATCTGCATCAGTATATGATTTTAAAGAGAATTCTTTACTCTTGGGATACCATAAACCATACTCTATGGTGCCTTTAAGATATCTCAATATCTTTTTGACTTCTTTTACGTGAGATTTTCTAGGGTCATCTTGAAACCTTCATACAAGACCCACTACTTGCATGATATCAGGGCTAGAGGAAGTAGAGTACAAAAGACTTCCAATCATGGATCTATAAAAAGTGTGATGAAATTTTGGTAAGTCATCCAATTTACATAACTTACATCCTATGATCATTGGAGTACCATGGGCTTACAATTAATCATTTCAAACTTTCTTAGCATATCCTTGATGTATTTATCTTGTGAAATGAGTATCCTTGTATCAAGTTGATTAATATATAATCCTAAGAAAAAAGATATTTCTTGTAACATTAACATTTCAAACTCAACATTCATAGTATCTACAAATTCTCTACTCATTTTATCATTATCAGATCCTAAAACTATGTCATAAACATATACAACTATCAATTGATGATTGCCTTCTATTTTAATATACAAATTACTATCATCTACCCCCTTTCAAAAACATGACTGAAAATATACTTATCTAATCTATCATACAAAGATCTAGGATCTTGTTTAAGACCATAGAGAGCCCTCTTCAATTTACACACAAAATATTGATTAATTGACATGAAGTACCCTTTAGGTAACTCAATGTAGATGTCTGCTTCTAAGTTTCCATTTAAGAATATAGATTCCACATCCATTTGATATACCTTAAAACTTTTGAAAATTGCATATGACAAGAAGAGTCTAATTTCTTACATTATTACTATAGGAGCAAAAATCTCATCAAAATCTATTCCTTCAACTTGAGCATATCCTTTACACACCAATATAGCCTTGTTCCTTGTGACTTCTCCTTTCTCATTGATCTTATTTTTGAAAACCCACTCGGTACCTATTACATTTTTATGTTTTGGCCTAGGAACTAAGTCACATGTTTCATTATTTTCTATTTGATCAATTTCTTCATCCATTGAATCATTTCAACGTGCATCTTTGCTAGCTTCTATGCACATTTTGGCTTCAATTATGGATAATAAAGTTGAGTATTGTTGATTTTGATTGATTACCATTCTCCTTCTAATCTAGAACCTTGCACCAACATTTTCAATAATTTGAGATATTAGACAATATTTATGAATTCTTCTAGATAGAGCTTTAGAATCTTATCTTTATTCATCCTCTTCATCTTCATCATATATTTGAATGCATAACTCATTATTGTTTACAATATAATTCTGAACTAAGTCACCTATAACTTTGGCTTCTTGACTCTACTTGTTTTATCTACACTTACATTTAAACTTTCAACAATCTTATGAAGTTTCTTGTTGAAGCACCTATAGGTAGTATTGATAGAAGAGTAACCTAAGAAGATGCCTTCATCAAAACATGAATGAAATTTGCCAACTATCTCTTCATCTCTTTTCATGAAACACCTACTCCAAAACACTATAAAATGTTTTGCATTCGATGCTCTATTATTCCATAACTCATAAGGAGTCTTATCACCATTTTCTTTGATTATGACACTTGTTTAGGATGTAAATTGAAGTGTTGCATACCTCTTCCCAATAACCATCTGATAGTTTGAAAACTTAAATCATAGTTCTACTCATCTCTTGAACAGTCCCATTCTTCCTTTCAACAACACCATTATGTTGTGGTGTTCTAGAAACATAATATTATCTCTTTATCCCTTATTTTTCAAAATGATCATCAAATTCATGAGACCAAAACTACCTCCTCTATCTGATCTTAAACACTCGATATTTGACCCTTTATCATTTTATACAAGCACTTTGAATGCCATAAATTTTGCAAAAGCTTTTGCTTTTTATTTAAGAAAAATATATCCAAGTCATCCTAGTAAAATCATCAATGAGAAGCATGAAGTAGATATTACCCTGAATACTTTGGGTTCTCATATATCCACATATATCAAGGTGGATCAACATTAATATCTTTATAGTGGAGAACTCCTTGGATTTGTATCTTCTTTTAGATTACTTCCCATGAAGACATGCCTTGAAAAGAAAATGAAGAATCTTAGAAATCTTGGGCATATGCCTTACTAACCCATTTGAACTAATCTTTACCATATTATTAAAATTTATATATCTAGGCCTTATATTCGCAAGCTATATTTCTTCCATTAGACTCATGAATCACTCCTCCTTCTTGGATTCATGGAACACATACATGTTTTTATATGTCTTATAAACATTTTCAACTAATTTTCCAAACTTTCTTACTTCACATACATCATAATGAAAAGTTAAAACATTTCCTTGATTACATATTTGTCTCACACTTAAAATATTATGTTTCAAACATTTTTTCATATAATACATTCACAATCTTAGTATGAACATTATCCAAACTCACAATATCTTTGCCAAATATGTTAGTAGATTTGTTGTCACCAAATCTCACTATACTGGGGTTGGTCTTCCTAAGAGCGATAAACTTCCTCTTGTCTCATATCATATGATTTGAGCATCCACTATCTACGAACCATATCTTGTTTCCTTTTTCTTGAGTATGCAAGGCTACATAAACAAACACTAACTCTTCCTTTGATGGACCACTTGAATTCTATTTCTTTTCTACTTCAATATTAGACTTACTCTTCTTGAACTATTTAATGGTGTACATGACTTATATATCCTTTTTCTAAAAGGCTCTTTTACAATTTTTGGCTATATGACCTCATTGGTTAAACTTATAGCATATAAGATTCCTTTTGATATCTGGAGAGAAAGCACAATCCATATATCTATGACCAAATTGATTGTAGTAAAAGTAGTACCCATTTAAGACATTGTTTAAATTTGACCTTCCTTTTTTTTAATCATTACCTATCCATGGATTTTTATTCTCGACAATTTTAGTGGAGATGAAATCCCTTTTATCCTTGGATAAGAGCACATCTAAGTAAATGATGACTTTATTTTCACATTATTTCATCCTTTGATTGAGACCTTTATTCACCATGACCTGTAGATTCTTGATTGTTGCCTCTAAATCTTGCATTTGCATCTTCACATCATCCATTCTTGTATTGACATTTGATAAAGAACATACTAGTTTTTCTTGAAGATAAGTCATAATATTTTTGTCATCAATTTTACCTTTGATCACCTTAAAGTGGTTAAACATGTAAGAAGGACATCCTCTAATTCCAATTTTTATAGGTACAATCATTGAGATGGGTGGGGTGAATCAGTGAGCCTAAATATATCAATTTCAATTACAATCATTTCAAATTATTAGACAATTAGCATATATAAACATGATCAAGAAACATTAACAAGAGATTTGATTCATTCAACGCATACACAAGATCACACACATAACATATAGTTCCTATGGGAAATACTCATAGAGAGAAAAACCTAGTCTCAAGCCTAAAACACATGGACTAATTTTCCTATAAGAAATTAAAAACAAGAGACTGATCAACTCCTTTAGACCAAAAAACCTTGATAAAAACGTCCTGACCAAAGGCCTTTAGTGAAACCCCTATTTCACAAGGAGCAATTGCTACTAAGAAAGATCAAGTCCTTTAGACCTTCCCTTGAAGTGAAAACCCACACCTTAGAACTAATGTATTTAAGACCTGATGATGGATCTTTGATTATTTAACACTTACATAAACTTGTTTATCTCATACAAACATCTCACATATAAATGCCATAATCTCTGTCTTTCTTCACTCAAATTATCCTCATATTCACACTTAGACCTCTTCACATATCTTCAAACCAAAAATATTCAAAAAAACTTATTTTTCATCATAAATTTGACTTAAAATTCATACACATAGTTAAAAAATTAATCTTCTCATCAACTCATCCAATAGGCACACTACCTATCCTCTCTTCTTTGCTTCAACGCTCACTATTCACATACCAACCTCTCATAAGTCTACTCAAGTCTATAAACCATCATATTTTATTTCATTATATATAGAGAATTCATGAAATATAAAGTCCAAAATATTTCCTTATCATCCACAATACACGATTTCACCCTTAAGGCATCTAACATTTGTCACACTTAAGGACAAATTTTTTTCAAATAGGCCTAAGTCACCTTTGGGGTCCTATTAAGACCCATTCACATATTCAACCCACCCCTAAGAAAACTAATAATTTAAGACCAATTTAAAATGCATGGACCCATTCCACCTAACTGGATTGACATACTGAAAATATCACAGTCACCAACAAACTCTTCTACTAAAGCACAATTTACTTATACAACATTTTATGCACACAATCACCATGAATGAATACATAATCAACTTTTAATCCTTTGATCATACTACATATAATTGGTCAAATATTCATAATGCACATATATGGCCCTTATGGAGTAGACAATGTTATCTAATAACTACTTCACTAAGAGACATCTAAACAACAATAAAACAAGTTCGAACATCCTTCTTGGGTCACTTGCAGAACATAGTCAAATACATAGTCAACTTTGGAGATAAATATATTTGATTGTAAACACTTTTATATGTTTATATTCATATTTAAAAATGTTCCTTAAAGTCCACTACAAATTTTATTTTTATTGGATGGTCAAATTCATCATGGATCAGATGATATGGCCAAAATATAGATCACTAGTTTTTCCCTTTGTTAAATTCAAATATTTGAATTCATATAGTCATAGTTAAACCTCAGACACTCTGCTATCATCTTATGTCCTCAATAATTAGATAAAATATGCACCATTAATATTATTTTAAGGATCATAAAATTTAGTTTCATTAAATGACTATCACTTTAACCACTTTAACTCCACTCACACCGTTAGATCAATATGTATGAATACATGTGAACTGTTTGATCCCTATCCTTTACTTTTCTTAGCATTAACCATCATGAACTTCTTACCATCTCCCTCAACACACCCCATTATATCAACCTTGTACAATTTCCCATGCACCATTAGATCTTAATTTGATCCTTATCTTTATCTATTGTACAATCAACTATGGGAACCATTGCAATCTGCTTGGAAGGCCAACTTTAGACCTCAATAAATTTTGATGTGATTAGATGCATGATGTAAAATTTATACAATATGATCTCCTCAAATAGGAGAATCTAACCATGTATTAACCTACTCTTGTAACCTTTGCACATGCATGATATAACACCATTAATCTGCTCATTTAGATTTTTCTACCACATACCTAACTATGCCAAGAACTATCTTGAAGGCCAACTTTTTGCATGCATATCTTTTGATGAGCTTCATTGCATAATCTAAAATTTACTGAAAATCAGCTAAGCACAAAATTAAACAAAATCATATGATTAACTTATCCTAAAACTACCACATATGTAAAATATAATTTCGTTAATATGGTTACTTAACTATTATTACCATATGAAAGTTTGGCTATGGGAAAACACTGTTAAATTTTTAGGTATCCCAAATTTTCACTTGTATATCTTTTGTCACACTTTATCACATGACCTAAAATTTTATGTATAAAAACTAGGAATTATACTAAACAAACCCATGTGACCATTTAATCCTAACACCTCCATGCATGCGGATGCTAAAATCATCAACATGCTTACTCATCTCTATTTGAACATAGAAAATACTATCAAATGCATGAGATCCTAACTTTTCACCCTCATATCCTTGACTAAACTTCATATCTTTGACTGTGATTCATCTCATGACTGAAGAGTTAGTGCATGACAACTATGGACTAATTTGATCACAACCATATAAAAAGCTACCCTTGACTCATCAACATGTGTAAATAATGATGTCATCAAGCTGTCTACTTAGATTTTCTACCATTGGACCCAAAAATGTCATAATGAAAATAGTGATTTACTAGATGAAATCTAATCACACACATAAGCACTCAAATCATTCTTGACTTCTAATAAGATCCATTACACATGCTCAAATCATCGTACTCATCCTTGAACATCTCTAACCATGAAAAAACTGAAGATCAACCAAGCCTCCTTCAAGCATACTATGAAAATAACATTGCACAGTTTGTCATTATCACTTAGACTATCAAAGCTCTTCCACCACTCACCTGGACAACACATGACATCACCATGACATCATTGGTAACTCTCAAATAACTAGGTTCAATTAAAAATGATGTCATTATGTATCTAAATGAGAGAACTGATTAGGTAAGGTTCACTAAAATAATGAATCGTCTATTATAGATGGCTTATATACTCAAATTTAATGTATCCATCCATTTCAATCAATTTATAACCATGTTAAAATTAAAAATCATGATCACAAAGGAATGAATAATGCTAATCAATGCATCGTGTACATAGATTTGATAATTTTGAAGAGGAACTAAGATCATTTTCCATTCAATTGTAACTTTGTTGTTGTGAATATGTGCATGAACCAGTATCATCCAATGGATTTTAAATCTATACTAACTAGTGTAGAATGCTCTGGATCTATATGTTAAATCTTAGAACATGTATCTCAAATCTATGTGAATGTGAGAATATCATATTTTTTAATTTTAACTAGTGTGAATATGATCATGTATATGGACCTATACTCTATATAAATATTCCAATGTATGTCATTTATCTAAAATAGTCTAATATCTGAACCATTTCAATCTTTGAAATATGTTAAACCTATACTCTAATCTAATTTTATGCTCATGGAGGCTTATGACTCTAATAACATCCTACTATAAATCACCCATTTTTAAATGAGAGTTGTATCATGTTAGTCACTCATAACAAAACAATAAGGAAATATATCATATCATGTATAAGGATATCATCATGTAATATTATTTTATCATTTCGAGAGTATACCATCAAATTAATTTTTCTATAGATCAAGGCATGTATGTAATAGATGGAATGAAAGGCTTGTAGGTGTGATGTCTAGACATGTTTATCAATGAATCTTATAGTATAAATATGTGTGAATAATTCTATGTAGTAACAGTGCATGATATAGATCATGACAACCCTTAATGTGAACAAGCTCAACAAATGGAAGTGTTAGCTATCATACTTATTAAAAAAGGATACATACAATGGATATAGGATGTCACAACAAATAATTA
>JARHVA010006710.1:747500-757500 GCA_037957365.1 Torreya grandis | reverse complement strand
TTACCTATATATATATATATATATATATATATATATATACACACACACACACTAAGGAGTTAAAAAAGAAATTATTACATGGAAATATAAAAAATCAACATAATAGTGTCTTGACCTGCTCACATACACTATGATTTCTACCAGTTCATAATATATTAAAGTGTTATAATTACATAATCATACATGTAGACACTAATATATGGTATTGTATACTTTCAAAGTTAAATATGACCTAGAGTTTACCTACATGACTTGTGCATCTCCAAAAAAAACAAAATTACCATTCCCACACACCTACATGCTATTTATCCTAATCCATTGTAATTTTCTATTAGTCACATAAAATAAATTTCCAATATATTCTAAATAAGATAAATATCCTACTCAAAAAATTTAGATCACCATATTTGTATTGATGTCTCCCATTAATTTATGTCACGCTTAGATAGTAACATAACCATTACTATAATGAGGCTGACATTACTACCCTTTGCCTAGCAATGACTATTTTTCAATATCAAATCATGTCAGTAGGTTGACGCATTCACATATTATTTTTGTGGTACAAGATATTACCCAATAAATTACATATAAATATAAATAAATTTTAATATTTTTCATCATCTATAATACTCAATTACTTATCAAATATACTACCACACTTTTATCAAATCTTCCTTTTTGTTCCCAAATTCTAAATAGTTAAATAAGAGAAGTCATTACCAAGGATGAAGCACACAAAGCAATGTAAATTTTAAATATAACATCCATATTTATGGGTGCATCATTAAAATGAAAGATACAAATTTCAAAATCATACTGATGGGAAAAATTATGTTTGGTTTGACTTCCCTCTTCATAGTATTAGATACATAGGTATTAGTCCATCATGAATGGGGGTGATTAGGGTAAACTTAGCCTAATTAATTTTTTTCAAATTTAAAAAATATTTCATCCTCAAAACACAGACATAGAGTTTTAAGGAGAAGAAAGTTGATCTCTTGAGCCTTGCATATACTTAAAAATGAAATATCACACATATAGAGATATATTAGGTAGGTGAAGTGGATTGTATAGTAATAGATAAAAAAAATATTCCAAGATATTAATTTTAACCTCATGTCACTTACATCTAACAAATTTACCATGGTCCTAACATTAGTAACCTAGTGTGTACATACAACTAGTTATGAATCTAGATGAATCAAATGCCTACTTTTATCAATTTACAATTATGATAAATTAGTCTTAATAAGTTAGAATATCATAAAATTTAAGTATTTTTATCCCTTTAGTAAATTCGATATTTAGTACATACCACTTACAAAATCTATCTGAGTATATTAAATTAATATTCATCTATAATTTTCAACATTTATAAGATTTAAATTTATTATTATATTTTTATTAGGACTGTAAAATTAGATTATAACATATTGGTGAATTTGTACATTGAATGAACACTTAGAAAACCTATATTTCCCTTATGGTTTCAATTTTATACCTTATTTTCAACTATTTATTTTTAAATAGGAGTAAATTTGATGATTACCCCCTTATACCTAGCGTTTCATGCTTTTATTTCTATTATAATTTCCCTATGTTAAGGTTATAACTTGTCTATCAAATATTCTATTAGAAAATACACTATAATAAAAGTGATCAAAGTTAATTTTTTTCTTACATTAATTAGATTAAAAAATATTAAGAATAAAAATGGATTTTCCAAAATTTGTAATGTACTATTTTTAGTGAATTCGACCTAGAGAACGAAGGGTGAACCTATTTTAAAAATAATTTTTTAGTTTCATCTATCCACTATTTTTAACCAAAACCCTCTTATTTTTAAAAAAAATTATCCTCACAATTTTATTGGAGAGTTGATGTTTCAATTGACCTTTTTAAGGCACTATTTTTTATGTTTATTTACTTAGTATGAGTATGCTTTGATTATTTATTGAGTTCTCTTAGGGTTAAAACTCAAAATGAATAATCAAAATAAAACCCTCAATATTCCTCCTCCCATATATTTCTTAATATCTATCCATGGCAGTCCTTATGTTCATGATAATGAATGGAAAAATAAGAAATAATCTATTATTAATTATGCTAATTATGTACATGACAAACATGATTGTGAGAGTAATTAATAATTATGCCTTTGAATAATTCTTGTACAATAGTGATGTATATAGTGAAGAAAAAAGTGAAAAAAATATTTATAAAATAAAATAACTTAGTACCCTTGGTTCTTCTTAATACTCTTTTCTTAATCATAAACTATAACAAGAAGAAAATAATAATGCATTATCTCATCTTTTGCCTTACAATAAAATAACTTAGTACCCTTCGTTCTTCTTAATATTCTTCTTTTAAGACTCTTAGCATTGAACTGGATGAAAGAAAACAATATCACCATACATATATCATGTACATATAAATGATAATTATGTTTGGCCTTACAATAATATGTCTACATGTGATGATACTTCTCATAACATTGAAAATGTAGACATTTATATCCATTCATCAAACGAAGTTTGCCATAATGGTTACCAAAGCCATTTATCTCATTAGATGATGAAAAAATCAATGGCATAGATAATGCATTCTAAGTAATTTTATTACCACCAAAGAATGTGATATTCATTCTATTCCCATAGAAATTATAAATGATACACATGAATTTAAATATTTTATCTCCTCCCTTCAAATGCAATGTTAGTATCCACCCTCTTTGCTTATAAATAAATGTGAAAATATCTACTTACATGAAGCTTCTATTGAAACAAAATGTGAATAAATTTATATTGTTAGTTTATAATTTTGTTGTGATGAAAATTCCATGTTACACATTGATTGTGAATTACTCAATGATTTTTTTCTAGAAAGCAATCCTAGATAATGCAATAATTTTGGTGTTGAATCTATTTAGATACTACAATATGGTATTAACCAATTGATAATGAAAATATTGAAATACACTTATAGGATATGAATTTCACACACAATTATAGTTATAACCCATTATTCTCTCACACTTACATTCTACCTTGTGACGTTGACCCTTCTAATCCATTTTTAAACACATACACAACCCTCACTATTTGTTTTAAAATTTTATACTATCCTATATATAAATTCCCATATAATTAGTTGAATCCTCCTATGTAATGGTCACTAACATCAAAGTGGGTGAGTATCGTGAGTGGATACTAACTTAGACATATCAATATTGATATTCTCCAGGCAATGCCTAATCTTAGATATCAAACATTTCCTTAGGGCCAACCATCTGCCTAATTTTTTAGTGGCTTGAGACATTGCCAAATTGGACTTATATATATATATATATATATAAAGGTCTTCCTTGATAAGGAAATAATAACTTATATTATATGCATATACACACTACTCTACATCAATAAAATTACCCTATTCTTCCCAAACTATAAATTAGTCCCTCAGATATGTCACAATCTAAATCTTAAAATTTTAAAATCTAAGTTAAAATTGTTAAGCACAGGATATACTAAGAAGTGGGGGGGGGTGAATCAGTATATCATATATATTTTAAATATTTTACTTAATCTGGTTTATTTTCTTTAACCATTTAATCATACATTCATGATATGCAATGAAACTAAAATAATAACATGCAACACACAAGAGAGAGATGCACCAACTTTTTATGTGGAAACCCAATGTGGGAAAAACCACAGAGAATAATCTCAAGTATATGAATGAGTACCAACTCAAATTACAAAGTTTACAAGCACCAAAACTTTTTTGAACACCAACATAATAGCTATTTGTGAGCACCAACCCATACGATCACCAACCCATGTTATGTAAAACATAACTATCTCTCAATGTTGCTTTCTCAACAAATTATATAACTCTAACTATATATCATTATCTTCTCTCTTCTTTTCCTATATAAAATAATTACAAACCATGCACTCTCTTGTATATTTAAAATAACTTCCCAAGCCTCCTTTTATAGCTTTCCAAATGACCTTTGGAATTCACCATTTGTGACTCTTCAATCCACATTAAAATGGTGGCAAACATGCATGACCCTTTGAGCCTTTTCATTTTAAAAGTCACATGGTGGCCCTTCATGAGCAAAATCATCCTTTCCCATTTTATCTTTATCTAGTGACTCTTGGAATTCATCAAGGTGACTCTTCATGAAAAAATGTGCCCTTCCCTCTTTTGTCTTCACTTGGTGACTCTTTGAATTACTCAAGGTGACCCATCATGGGAAAATTCATCCTTTCCCTCTTTTGTCTTTATCTCATGACTCTTTGACTTCTTCATGGACCCTCTTTTGACTTCATGCAACCAAAAATATATTCGTTAATATTTAATTAATATCAACATACTTTAGCCAAAATATGATTATTACAAAAAACACCTTTAGACGTTAAATTCTATGGGGCCTTTGTCACTAATAATGTTAGACCTTTGACATCAATGACAATATTTCCAAAAAATTCCCCCTTTGTCATTGATGGAAACTTCAAACTAAAACTGCCACATCCTGAAACCTATACTGCACATGCCAACCTGAACATACTGCCAACAAAAAACATATAGTAACTCCCCCTTACTATAACATATTGCACCTATTCTTGTACCTTTTTATATACTTATCCACCTTTAATATCAATGGTAAAGGGTCTATCCTAGAACTAACTCTTAGCTTCCCCTCAACTGATGCTAATCCTCAATGGTTGGAAGTAAAAGAAATTACTCCCAACTTATCTCACAGATACTCAAATGTGTCCTTTGGTAATGCCTTTGTGAAAATATTTGAAATCTATTCTGTAGTACTGATATACTCCAACTTAATCTATTGATCTATAACCTAGTCTCTCAAAAAGTGATATCTGATAGGAATATGTTTTGTTCTTGAATGCATCAATGGATTCTTAGAAATATTAATAGAAATGTTGTCACAAAAAGTAGAGATAGTTTCATCATATTTTACTTGGATGAATTCTAAAGTTCACTTCATCTAAATCATTGAGTATAACACAACACTACTACAATATATTATGCTTCAGCTATATAAATTAATATTGAGTTTTGCTTCTTGCTTAACCAAGATACTAAGCTATCACCAAGGAAGAAAGCTCTTCCAATGGTACTTTTTTTGTCATCCAAACAACCTACCCAATCTGAATTTGTATAAGCAACCAAATTAAATCTCTACCTTTGGGATACCAAAATCCATAATCCAATATCCCCTTGGCATATCTAAATGTTCTTTTCATGAACTAAACATGAATTTCCTTCAAGGCTACCTGATATCTCACAACCATGCCTACTACATGCAAGATGTCTAGCCTCGATGCTGTCAAATATATAAAGAATACCATTCATATATCTATACAAAGATTGATCCATAATAGGTGAATCTTCATCCTTACTCAGTTGTTCCCTGTACCCATTGGTGGGCCAACTAGTGCACAATCCTTAAAACCAATTTTTTTAACATTTCCTTGGCATATTTACTTTGAGATATGAAAATTCCTTTACCTAATTGAAATATTTACAAACATAATAAAAATGACAATTCTCCAAGCATAGACATCTCAAATTCTTTTTGCATATTATCAAAAAATTATTTTGTCATCTTTTCAATGTTTCCTCCAAATATTATGTCATCAACATATACCAGAATAAACAATTGATGCTTACCTTTAGTTTTGATGTAGAAATTACTGTCAACAAAACTTGTCTTGAAACCTTGATCCTGTAGGTACTTATAAAGTCTTGTATACCATGATCTATGAGCTTATTTCAATACATATAGTTCTTTTTTCAATTTGCATACATGGCCACTATTATTTTAGAGAAGAAATCTCTTAGGCTGCTTAATGTAGACCTTTTATTCTAGATTCTCATTCAAAAAAGCATGCTTGACATCCATCTAAAACACTTTGAAATTATTAAACACTGCATATGCAAGAAACATTCTAATAGCCTATAGTCTTTCCACTGGTGCAAAATTTTCTTCAAAATCTATACCTTCAATCTGAGCATATCCTTTACATACTAACTTTTCATTATTCCTAGTAACTTTACCATCTTCATTCAACTTATTTTTTTATACCCATTTTGTTCCTATCACATTTTGATCTTTTGGTCTAAGCACTAATTCCCAAGTATCATTCTTTTCTATCTTATTTAATTCTTCATCCATTACTTTAACCTGATGCTTATCATGTCTAGCTTCTAAAAAATTTCTAGATTGAATTTTGGATAACATATAGAAATTAACTTGCTCAGATTCACTTACCATCATCCTTCTGGTGTGAAATAATTCATTTATGTTCTCGATGATGTCATTCTCATTATGATTTCTCTAGACATATTTGGATGGGGTATTGGTGACATTTTACTCTTTCTCATCTTCATTTGATTCTTGAAAATCTTCTTCTTCAATGATTTCAAGAGTGTTTATCAGATCATTGGCTCTTTGTGCTACATCTTCATCTATCCTGATACTTGCACTTTAAACTATCTTCTTGGTTCTTTTGTTATAACATTTATAAGCTTTATTTTTGAAATAATATTCAAGAAATATACCTTCATCTATTCTAGATTCAAACTTACCCAATTTTTCATTGATTCTCTTTATGAATCATCTACTACCGAACACTCTAAAACAATCAATAGTAGCTAGTTTATCTTTCCATATCTCATAGGGAGTCTCACCACTATTAAATCTCAACAATTCTCTATTCTAGATATACACTATTATACCTATTGCCTCTCTCCAATATTTATCTAGTATCTTGGATTCATTTAGCATTGTCCTCACCATATCCTAAACTATTCTATTTTTATGCCCAATTACTCCATTTTACTGAAGATGTTTGGCTACTGAATAATGTCTCTTTATCCCATGGTCTTCAAAATTATCAATAAACTTAACTGACATGAATTATCTTCCTTAATTTGATCTTAGGATTTTAATCATTAAACTAGTTTCATTCTCAACTAAAGCCTTGAATGCTTTGAAGTGGCTAAAAGATTCATATTTTTTCTTCAAAAACATCACCCAAGTCATAAGTGTAAAATCATCAATAATCAAAATGAATTATTTCTCACCTTGAGTACTTTGAGTTCTGGTAGGTTTACACAGATCGGTGTGAACAAGCTCTAACATCTGAGTGATCGAGTATTCTTTTATCTTGAACCATCTTTTAACCTAATTCCCATGCTGACATGGTTCATAAAGCATGTTGGAGGGCTTTATAATCTTTTAAATATCTCTAAGTGATTGCTTCTTGCTAATGTTGACAAGATTGTCAAAATTTATGTGTCTCATTCTCCTATGCCATAACTAACTTTCCTCAACCCGGATCAAAAAAATCTTTGACCTTTGATATCTAATAACATATATAAATTATTTCTTGTCCTTTGAGCATCTACAATCAACACATCTAGATATTTTCTCCTAATTTTACAAACTTTTGCATAAAACTTTAATATGTGTCCCTGATTTCACGTTTGAATTATAGTCAAAAGATTATGCTTAATACCTTCCACATACATTACATTTTTAGTCTTAATTCTAACATTATCCAAATGTAATGTACCTTTTTATTCTATTCTATTAGTGGTATTGTCTTTTAATTTAACTATGCCACCACCGATCATCTTTGGAGTTATAAAATTTCTCTTATCTCCTGTCATATGCATTGAACATCTGCTATCAATGAACCATGTCTTTTCTTCATTTATTACAGGCAAAGTTGTCTGGACTAACATAGACTTTTCAAGTTTTTTATTATACCATGAACTTGTCCATACTTTTCTCCTTGATTAATGGAGCCTTGAAAATTTGGTCCTTCTTGACTGAATCAAACACGCTTGTGCATTGTTGAGATATGTGTCCAAAATTATTACACTTGTAATAGACTATGGGCTCTTCATCAAACCCTAATAAAGGATCCAAAGAGTTTTGAATTTTACTTGACTTTACATGAGTTTCCTTCTCCTTGTTTTTGAAATTATTATCTTTTTTCCAATAGTTTATTTTATTATGACCATAACCATTACAATAAAAACAATAACCATGAAAATAGAATCTATTCTGATTTATGTATCTTTGACTTGGTTATATTTTGTAGCTCTGTTCCTTTCAACCTTTTTCATTTGAATTTTCCTCTATATTCTTAACTTATTCCTCTTTTATTTTCTCTTTTATAAGGGCTTAATCATATCTCTTTTTCTTTTCAAATATGATACATGTCTTATCTGATATTTATATTTGACTGTCTAATATCTTATTCAACATGTTAGTTTTATTCTCAAATTTTGATTCAATGACAAATTTATCATTGACTTCTTCATTTTTTTTTTTGATATCTTCTTTTAAAGAGGCAATTTCAACAACATACTTTTCACATTATTTAGTTAATTTTTTAAATTGAGTTATTAGATATTCTTCAGTCTTTTTATCTTCTTCAATGTGTGTTTGTAGATCTTCAATTATTTCCTTTGACTCATTTTCATTTTTATTGATCTAGAACTTCAATCTTTGATTTTTATTTGTAAGAAATTTTAATTCTTCTAATGCTCAAATGAGTTCTTTCTAGATTCACCTTAGTTTCATCATGTTCCTCTTCTTGATCATCTGTATTTTTTCTTTTCGAGGAATCTTCATGTATGGTCATGAATAGAATTTCTTCTTCATCTAAGTCACTGACTCCTCTGTCATTGACTGAGCTAGAATATTTAGAATAAAAACTCTTCTTCTCAAATCCCTCCTTGAATTGATTTTGAAATTATTCTTATGTATAGGATTTTCTTCTTCATTGTCACCATTATTCTTATCTAGGCACTTAGTTGCAAAATATCCAATCTTACCACATTTAAAACATTTAAATGGTAACTTTCCTTGATATTTACCCATGGCATTTTTAGGCTTATGGATGAATAGAGCTCCATTTTCATCTTACTCATCACTAGAGCTGTCACTTAATTCTTGAATCCTATTATTATCTTTCTTTGATGTCTTGAAAGTAACTTCCCTCTTTTAAGGTTTCTATTATTTGGTTTGCATCTCATATGACATAAAAATACCCAGTAGTTAATCCATATTTATCATGGATATATCCTTCATCTCCTCAATTATATAAACCTTTGAATCATATCTCAATGGTAGAGATCTCAAAACCTTTTGTACCACTACTAACTCTTCTAACTTTTCTCCAAGACCTTGAATTTTATTAACTATTTGATCAACCTAAAAAAGATAACTTTCTATATTTTCTTTCTCTTCCATATTCAAACTTTCAAATTGTCTTCTAAAAGTATAGAGCTTAGCTTGATGAACATTTCCATCACCTTTGTAAATATTCTCAAGATTTACCCAAGTCTCATGAGCATATTTGCATTGCATAACTTTAATAAAATTTGATTCACATAAACCACATAAAATATCATTTAAAGATTTAACATTATTTTCACTTGCCTTCTTTTCCATAGGAATAGTTACAAGTGTCTATGGCTCTTCGTATTCCTCCAACGCTGCTTGTCAAATGTCAAATCTAAGGACCATCAAGTTAGTCCACATCCTTATGCTCTAAAACACATAATTTGTTCCATCAAATAAAGGTGCCTTATTTGTATAAAAACCTTGATGTGATCTAGCCATCATGCTTTCCTCAATCTACCTTCAAGCTGTTAAACTCTTTCTAAAATAACCTACTCTCATACCATTTTTTAAGCATGGGATAGACTAAGAGGGGGTGAATCACTACATCACATATATTTTAAATATTTTACTTAATATTATTTATTTTATTTAATCACTTAATAGTACATTCAAGATATGCAATAAAACTAAAACAATAACATGCACCACATAAGAGAGAGAGAGAGAGGGACACTAGATTTTTACATGGAAACCCAATGTGAGAAAACCCACAGAGAAAAATCTCAAGAATATGAATGAGCACGAACTCAAATTACAATT
>JARHVA010006710.1:725000-742500 GCA_037957365.1 Torreya grandis | reverse complement strand
ATAGTTATAGGCATATGATAGGAGTACACTTTATAGATATTGATACATCCTCCTTTGCACCCACTACCAACACAATTGGTCAATACATCCATATAGGATTTGTATATAAAACTAGTGGTTACACATATGAAATATATTTACATACACCTAGTTTGAAGGGGAGTAGTTAATTATATTAGACATCTATATATTCAACACATATCACATCATAGTGTTTTTCATGGATTATATTATCCATCATCTCATATACAACATAGTTAGTACCATAGAGACTTAAGCATGTTCTATAGTGAACACAAATTATGAGATAACATCTTACAATCTAATGGACCATAAAGAGTCTAAAGCTTTCTAAGTTTACCCATAATTCATATAGTTCTATTAGTATTGATCATGATAGTTTCCATACAACATGTTATTTATTATCAGATTATGATACACCTACATTAGGTACCTCTCACCCATAATAGGTGGTACTCACAATATACAATAAAGTCACTATATTTTATCCTCACATTGATGGTATCATTGATTAGCATTTTTAAAGTTCCAAATATTTTTAAAATATAAAAAATTAAATGTTTCAAAAGATAAATATATTCTAAAAAAATAGAATTAGGACCTAAGAATAAAATGAATACCAAAATACACTACGTACATATGTTCTATATCACATGCTTGGTAGACGTCATATTATATTCATACACACATGAATTTCATAGTATATGGGTTTGATACAAGTCATCTGTATTACACATGGAAACATATATATTAGACTTTCCTCTAACCATTGGCCATGTAAATACTCAATGATTCCTATTGCATAGGTTTCATTATCATAATTTTTATCTTTGTATAACCTCTATAACATGTTAAAATATCTATATTTATTACACATGTCTTGATAGTTGATCATATCATTAAAAATCCTAAATGTATATGTTATTATATTAGTATGTGATATTGATACAGATCGATATTATAGATTAGTATTTACTTGTTATATGCTTCATTAATTTTTTTAATCTTGCATAATAACCTAGTCATTACTTGTTTATTGTGTGTAAACCCTAGCCTTGTTTGATGTCAAATTCTTATGTCTATTATTTGAGAAATATTTATTTCCATTGAATATGCCCCTTGGCCTCATTTTGTGTAACATATTAGATGTTCCTTGTTGGTGACATCTTTTTTTCCCTTGTGTGTGGTCCTTGGCCTTCTTTGATGTTACATTTTCATGTCCATTTCATGTGGACCTTGGCCTAGTTTGTTGTGAAATATTCATGTCCCTTTGATTTTTATATGACACTAATTATTTACATTTTTTAGCTTTTATGCTTGTTGATATTTATGAGATCAACTGGTAACATGATCCATCATGATCCATATCATGAATATTTACTATTGAATTATTTATTTATCTTTCAATGATGACTACTATTACATGATTGATTGATACATCTATGTATACATGACACTTATATGAATTGCATTACATATGTTACCTACATAAATTTATAGTCATAGACATTACTATGATGACATACTCTGCACATGTTCATATAAATATATATGAAACTATCTTTCTACTTGACATGATACAATTAAATCTATTTTTGAGATGAGTAAATTACAAGAAAAATTCATTATCTCAAATAAGGAGAATTAAATTAGGATTGTCATAGATACATAAGCCTGCATGAATAGAAAATAAAATTTCATAGATTCAAAATGGTTTAGATAAAAAATGTGTTTTGTTAAATGACAAATAGTGGAGTGTGTGTGTGTGTGTGTGTGTGTGTACACACACACACACACATGCATGCACACACACACGCATGCACGTGCGTGCACACACACACACACACACACACACACACACACACACACACACACACACACACACACACACACACACACACACACACACAAAAACACACACGCACACACACGCACACACACACACATTAGGGTGTCATATGCTCTGCATGTGTGTTTGTACATTCCAAATAATTAAGTAAAAATTCATATACTCCTGGCTGTATATGTAAACCATGTATATTAACATGAAATACATGTTTCCAAGCATTTATACAATTGAGATACATGTTCTCAAATTTATAATATAGATGCATAACATTATATATTAATTATTAAATATTCATGGGGCACGATATTACTTCATGTGAAAACATACTATGAATATTTATAGTTGGCATAATTCAAAAGGGTCATGATACTAATTCATGCACATTTACACATTTTTATGTAATCACTATCATGGTTATTTATATTCAAACAATCTTTCAGTCTGGACTGAGTGGTGAACAAAACTTAACCTTATTATTTGTCTACAAGGGTTTATTCATGGTTTGATAGGTAATGTACATTGAGGGACAATGCCAATAAATAACCATGGAGTTATTTATATCAGACTTATCATTTGGTTATCATATTTATCATATATGATTAGTTATTTGGGTTAGTTCATCATGTAGTTTTTCTCATATTTATGAGGGTTGGGGCATATTGTATTTCCAACCTAAGGTTTATCGTAGTTACATAAAATTTGTATTTTATCACCCTTAATTTATCCATGGTTGAATAATAGGAACTCATATCCAAGTTATTTATTGGAAAAAATCTCTCACCAATGATTTAATAACGAAGCATAATCTCTTACTAGATTTAAGGGAAACATGGTTCTCATCAACACACATGTGTACTTGTTCCTTAATCTTTAAATTTAAAATTTATAGTTCATATTTCATAACATAAATTTATGGATAGTGATTACCATATGTTTGTTATAGGTTATGATTTTGAGTGACCTAAAAATTGAATCTTCATTACAAATACAAAGTGTGTTTTACAAACTTAGGTGTACCTTTTCATTTTAATATATCAATTACATTACTAGAATAAAGGTAGTTCATTTTTAGATACAAAAATATGGTATTAATTACTTTAAAATTACAATCTTGACATACATTTACAATCCATGACATGGTGTACTTATACTATCCTTACCCACCATTTTCTCACTTGTAGAAGCCAACTTATGATTTTGAATAATTTTTTTTGTTGTTACACACCAGAATTTACTTCACTATCTATTAGAAACCTACATAATATCCTAAAAATACATTTTTATGCACCTATTTAAATCCTCCTATGTATTAGTCAGCAACATAAAACTGGGTACGTATCTCTAGTCAATACTGGCCCACAACTATATATAATGATTCTTTCTCAATAGTGACTAATTTTCAAAGTCAAAGCATTATTTATGTTTTCCTATCTATCTTGCATGTTGGTGACATGATAAATTACCCAATTGGACTCATATGGTACAAATTTGGATCTTAGTTTATGGGCAACTTGGCACTTATCTACTACATATCTATACACTATTACACATTGAGAAAATCTACCATATTCTTCCCAAATTATAAATCAGTCACTAGGTTCAATAATAAGCCAAATATGAAGGATCCTAAATCCAAGTCAAATAAATATTATTAAAGTATCTAAACTAAATCATTAGTCACATTCATCTAGAAAAAGATCACAATTTCATAATCATACTAGGTGGGATAATTAGTTTGACTTGAATTCCTTCATTGAAATATCATATACGTAGGAAATAGTCAATTATCAAATATGGTGACTAGGGTTATCTCAACCAATTACACTTTCATGTTTTTTTAGTTTTATATCCCTCATAATCATGCCTAAGGTTTCAAGTTGAAGGAGGCATATTTATGGAGTTGTGCACACAAACAATGTTTAGCATGACACATATATAAAATTTAGAGATAGTTTAAGGTGACTTTATGATCACAAATACTCTTTTTTGTATATGTTAGTATCAACCACTATAGGTCATTATCAACAATCATTAATAATTGAAAGCTAATGTAACTGACCCTATATAAACACAAACATATCTCTATATCTAAACAAACCACATGACTAATTTAATTTATCTTTTAATTTCATAATTGAGTCACAATCACACAATAAATAAAAATAGATAGGTACACATCCCTTTGTTATTCCTAATCTATTTATAATATGCCACTTTTCAAATAATTTTAATATGTTTCAAGATTTTACATTCAAATTTATTTTTAAATTTCAAATTTAGTAATATGAATTCATGTACTAGTCTCTATCCTATTAAGGTTTATAAAATCAAAATAGGGTAAAAAACTAGCATACCTTTGTAGAGTATATAATTATTTAACACCAATGAAATGGATATGAATATTTGAAAATAAATAACACTCATACTATCCATATTATCTGCATGAGATGCCTATGGATCTGCTCTGACAAAAAAAATAAAGCTTTATGTTTTAAGGTTACCTCACTTCAGGATAATATTGCATATACTCAAACTCATTATCATGAAAATACAAAAAATAAGAATAATAATGTTTCACATGAGATATTAATCATAGAATACAAAAAAATAAAGTTACAATGTGGTCAAGGATAATAAGGTTAAGCCAATTGTGTTACCTCCTAATAAAAAAAACTACTTAATGTCTGGAAGAATAGATGAATCAAGGGACGTGGGTTACATTTCTAATTTTATTACAAAGGCACCAATGGTAAATAATAATCCAAAACTAGAATTTGGTATTCCAATAGATCTACCATATACTATTTTAGAGATATTTATTGATAAAATGATAGTCAACTTACCTCTTAATTAATATTACCTGTCATTGAAGTGAATCTATTAGAAGGACATAGAGAACTCATTGGAATAATGTCAGTTTAAAGAGGAGAGATCCACTCAATAACCATTGAAATCAAAGAAGATACTATAAATGAAAAACATAGATCTGCAATATGAATATTCATAGGAACATATGATTTTTCAAAGCTCTCGATGGGTGTAATCACATTAGAAATAGTAAACTCCTAAAAAGTAAAATATTGTAAAGGATCTAAAAAATTAACATCTAAAATATGGATGGAAGTAAATTATATAATGGGATAACTAAGGTCAGGAAGAATCTCATCATGTAGTGGTGGATCAAGATAAGGGAGATTACAATCCATAATGAATGTGTCATCAAAAGAAATATTAGGATGAGGGAGTACAATAGTCTCTAAAGATATGATATGAAGAGGAGGAGGAGTGATATATATCTCAATAGGATCTATGGAAAGAGACTGTAGAATGCTCTAAATAATGTAGGGACATGCTATATATTACACATGATAATGAAAACCAATGGAAACATGTAATAGTAGAGTACCAAGAACCTTGTCACAAGTGTTACCCCACTTATTGGATAAAATAAGATAAGTGGGAGAAATAATCTAATCCATATAGGAATGGAATATAATTCTTGCATGTGATCAAGAGTTACAAGTAAACAAACCACGAAGCATAGTTGGCCTTCCCAAGAAGAATCAGTAATGTAGAATCAACTCTCCTCATCATAGAAGTGTACAAACATACATAACAAACTATAATGACCCATTAATAATAAGGCACACTCATGGAGAAGATGTTGGGCATAATTGAGAATGTATTTTACTAAGCAGTAAATATAAGAATTAACATAATGTAGAAAATTTAAGTGAAGAAGAGCAAGAAAAGTATAATACCACATAATAACCCCTAAGAAGAAATAACAGTAACCCCCCCACCCCCCCCCCCCCCCCATAATGTTATAAATATAATAAAAATGATATAGACATCATAAATAGCTGAGAATGCATCTTGAGTGATCAGTGCATAAATAAGAAAAACTTAAGGGATGTTGGGCTCTACTAATAATGTGTCAAAGAGGTATAATTATGAAACATGGGGAAAGTAAGAAACCCCCAAAATCATGCACTTTATAAATTCACTACATTTTAAAAAATAAATTAGACCAATGGAAATAGGATGAGAAAACATGCACTTTTGAAAAATATGGCACTCGATTATATGTTGTCAATCAAAAGTTAAAGAAAATTACATTTTCCATCATTAATGGCATATTTAATGAATTTGCATTAAAATTTTAAATGCACAAGTAGAAAATGATTTAATATAGCCTTTCAACCAGTCAATGAAACCGAAATTAGATAATGTCCTCTTCAAGTAAACTAAATTAAAAAATAATCCTTGTACTTTCCCCTATATGCTCTTAGGCGAGAAACAAGCCACTTAAGACAAAATAAAATATTTATTTAAAATAAATATAAAATAGATCATTTTTAAACTATTTTAGTGCAAAATTTTAGGTTTTTTGAATTTTTCAAAGAAAAGGAAAAGGTTGAGTGCCACCATGTGAAAAAATTTAGGTAAAAGGAAGTCAATAATGGAGGTCCACACCCCAAATAAAGTTCCAAAATTATAGATAGGACACCAAAATTAATTTTGGGTTTTAATTTGTTGATTGACATCCCATTATAAAGGATTTAATAGAAAAAAATGGTTTTTAGGTGTGTGTACTTATTGAAGGGAGTAAGAATGATGCCTTAGATCAGAAATAAAGGAGTTTCATGCTAGTAAAGTGGCACCCTAGCTAAAAAAACATGATTTTAATGTTTGAAACCCTCATATCAGACAAAAAAGCCTTATATAAATTAAAAACTACCTTAGATTAGTAAAAAATGTTTTAGATTAGCTAAAAAACGCTTTGGATTAGTGAAAAACACCTTGAAAGGTGAGATGCCCTTATGGAGATGAAAAACCTAGATAGGATTTTTTTCAAATGCCAAAATAATATTCACACCACGAGAATTTTGAATAAATTTTCCTTATAGTCGCAAAGAAGCCACAAAATTTGATAATGGCTATCAATGAACTAGATCTGTAAAAAATGATTCCACCATGGATGAGAACTCCCACATATCGAAATATTTATCTCAACAAATCCTATGATAAGACAATATCAAATCTAAATGATTTCATTAAAAAGAATAGTAAATAACCAACTAGAAATTCATGAACATGGATTGGCACTCTAATACCATGTTTGAGTTGTAACTGGGATGATTGTATCAATGGATGCACATGGTGGAGTGATACTACAAGCTGAGTAGGTGTGCATCACAATGAAGTTTCTATTAAATTAAATCATTCATGAGTAATATTGGAAAAGAGTGAGAGTAAATATCCAACACTCCATATAATACCTTAATAAATAAGATGTAAAAATAAGGAGTGAAATATGTATCTCCCCCATGAAAGTAGGTCAGAGGTGTTAAGAGTGTAATGTAACTCCCATGCCAATAATATTTTGTCAAGAGTAGCTTCATATAGATAATGATAAGTCAAAAATGTAAATTTTAAGAAAAAGTACACCTAATCAAGCATATCCCACAAGTGTACATAAAATCTAAGTGAGGTGGAATAACCCATGTGAAATGTGTAGGAAATAACCACAATAAGATAGAGTAGAAAATAAAGACCATACACTAGCATTACCCTTATCATCACATTCAAGAGGTAAATGAAAAACCATTTTAAAACTGTCATCACATTAATAGACATCATGATTATCATTTTTATGCATTAATAAAAATTATTACATAAGTTACAGATAGAGGGTTTATTACATTTGGAATATTTGACACTAATGGAATGAATTCCCCTTCTCCACCTTATTCTATTACTCATCTTATAAAGATTGATATATCTAATATATTAATGAAAATAAACCAATTTTCTATGAGTATTTTAAGGAAAGAGTTATATCACATTCTATGAGGAATGATTTTTCCCAAGATATTGATGTTAAAAAAAAGTTTATTTGATCCCTTATTAGAGGTGAATATAGAGAAGGCATTGCTATAGATGGTAATAAAAGAAGCAATATATTAATAGTTGTAATTATCACTTATTTGGGATACAATGATTGATATTCATATCATACAAATAACAATGTCATGGGGCATGTTACTATTCCAATTTTTCATGGGCCTAGGATAGTTTACACTTTATTGTATGAGTATAAAAATATTGCACAAGTAAATGTTACATTGGGAAAATCAATATTACAAAATTTGGTAGAATATAATCATAGGATTCACTTGATGATATCATTTAAAATATCTAATAAAGTTTAGTTACATATAAAAATGGTATAGAAAACATAAAGAATAATAAAATTATAACATCCCCACTACAACTATGGAAACTAATAAAAAATAAATAATTTTAGGATCAAACAATGAAACAAGAAATGAAATAATGTAAAAATGAAAATAATCAAATTCTTAAACTACTTCATCAATTAGTGCTAAGAAATATAATACAAAGGATGATACATTTGTTAAAGAATTTCCAACTAACAATCTATATGGATAGACCCTATGAGGTAAACACTTAACACTTAGATATATAATCCTACACTTAAATTATCAACCCATGAATGTATTTAAAATTGTAAAGAGTCTACATTGTATATGTAACACTGAACTGTGTGGAATATAGAGAAATCTAAAACACACTTTTTGAAAGAAAAATCATTTGTGTAAAGTAAATGTCAAGAAAATAAATTGTAGGAATTGAAATTCTAATCTAGTTTTAAATATTTACACATGTGATAGACTATTTCAGAATTGTAATTGCTTATGTAGGAAATAAAAATGAATCTAAAGAACATATGTTGTGACTACTCTACTAAAAATGAAAGATACATGCAAATGTGAAAAATGAAACTAATATAACAAATGAGATCTTTACCATAATTATTTTAAATTTTTCTTACCTTACTAGGATTTATGTAACAATCCATCCATTTTTAATAACTTAATTATTTAAAATCACTTCTATTTCATCAATCACTATGTAGTAATTCAATTACTACTATGGTGGATTTATTGTGTTAATCTAAAATATAATAATATGTTCAACCTTCTATTATCTATGTTTTTATATATCTCATTTATTGTTGATCCCATGTTGATAATTATCTCTTATATACTGAAGGCAAAATTTATTTATATTTATAATTGTAAAAGAGTTTAAACTAATAACTAGACAATAGCAAAAAATAGGTAGTAAGGAGAAAAAAAACATCCATTTATTACAATTGCTTGGGAGTGATGGTATGATGAAGGAATAATGATGATTACAAAGTATGGAGTTGAATCCCATTTCTCATCACAATTAATAAATATCATAATCCTTAAACTATATAGTTTACTTGATTAAAATCATCATATAACTGTAAATCCTTCAAACATGCATGCATAACTATTGTTATGGGTGATACCTAGTTGCTACAGGTGGATCAAAATGATCTAGACATGGCTAAAAGACACCTATTTTTTTTTATAGATATTTACATATTTTAATTTGATATTTACCCAATTAGTATGGGTAACCTTTCCCTATTACTATAGGTTAGTTTTCATAGTTGTTGCATTTGAGTCTGTCTAGTTTATATGGGAATATGTTTACCAACGATTTATAATTTTTTGATTAGTGATAGAAAATAGAAATAGAAATAATGATAAATTAATTTATTTTATTCATAAAAAAATTTCATAATGAAAAACATTAAATATATACCAAACATATTTATAAACTGATATATGTTAAAAATTCTATAAAATGAAAAATATAAATTTTAATATATTCTAGTCACTAAAATAAAAATATAATGTTAAAATAATGCATTTGTAATAACTTATTATGGATATTTAGCCATTCCTCAATTTCATAATTCTAAACCACTATTCATCTAATTATATGTAGATGATCATTATCCTTAAGAAATTATGATACTTGATATTCCCATTCTTCATTTTAAGTATCATAAACTCACTATTGGATGGATCCATAGTTCCATTGTATCTATCCATGCTCCTTAGACAAGGCCACTCTTTTAGGATAATCCCACTATTAGGTAGTGTCTAAAGTGACCATTTTCATCCTCCCTCCAAAAAACAACTAATTTATTGGATTCAAATTCACCTAATGAGTCATCTGAAACATTTTACAAGTTCATCCAATGAAATTCCTAAAATACCATTGTATGAACACATTTTCCATTCAATTGGTCATTGTTTAGAAATAGTATTATACATTAAAATACCATGATTATTCAAGTTGTACATTAAGAGGAAAGGACACATTATTCCTTGTTTCAATTTCTCATAGCCTAAACAATGCTAAGATAAGTTTGAATGAACCTCCAAGGTCACAAGTCATTTTTGAAGGACATAAATACACTAATACTGTACCAACATATAAAATTACACCAATATTTCACACACATCACTATACCATGGGTTAACTACATGAAGTTTGATATGTATTCATAGTATTGGTATGTAGTCATTACTCAAAGTAGTTTTGAAGTCAATCAAAAAATCATCTCCAAAATCCTTTTCATCCATTTAATGTGTATGTTCCTCATTATCTATTGATCTAAGGTTTGAAGTGAATAAATAGGCATACACCAACTTATACAATAAATCACGTGACCCTTATCACACACACATGAGCCTTAAATGAAGGTGCATTAATAAAAAAAATTACAGATGAAGCAAACCTATGATACATTGACTTATGCTATTGATCTATTAGGAGTTTAATATTTGAAAATTATTTGTTAATAGTAACCTTTAAAGTTTGTATTTCATATTCTAGGCAATCTAAGAAACTTGTTTCTACTTATCTAAGAATAAGTGCTAAATTAAGTAGTACTCAATTTGAACATTTTATGATTATAGTTAGTAATAACATACATTTTATATAATCAATTAATATATTATATGACATAGAAAAATATAATTAAAAGGTTTTTCAAAAAGAAACTACATATGGAAAATGTGTTTTAATAATTTGTTATAAAGGAAATGAACAAAGAATTAAAATGCCAATTATATTAAATTTGGACTACTATGGGATCCATCCCTTTATCTTCATCACTCAATACAATTTTCATAAAAACATATACTATTGGGGAAACCAAAAGGTTTCAAAAAATGAATATGTCAATTTTTACTCATTCACTTTTTACACCACCTTTTGTTAGCATATATTATATTCTTGATGCATAAAATTTTATGTAAACTAGTATATCTCTACATAGAAATGTGTTGTTAATGAAACAAAATTCTTAGAAACCTATTCAAGCACTTGATTCATAGATTTTATTACATACTCCATTGGCTAATAATATCTTTTATCAAATAGTTTTTTGACAACTAGGATTACATTGAATGATTTGAAAGGTAACCTCAAGTAAAAAGTGATAAAATTTAATGAAATATGTTTGGATTATGTACCCCAAAATAGGTTATTGCCCAAGTTATCTCCCCAAAGTGTAAAAAAGTATTATCTAAGTTTTTAAGATTTAGCATATCAATAAATTCATGTATTCAATCCTTAGGAATATATTTTCATTGCACATTTCACAATTAACATAAGTTAAAGTATTTCATATGATCATATTACTTAGATCAAATAGGAATCTGACACTTTTATCAAAAGACATGTCTTACAGTATAAGACCATGTTATTTAGACCGACAAATCATATGATAAATAAATAATTTCAATACATATACAAAAAAATCTTAATGCCATCTCTACATGAATATATTATGTTTAATAAGTTTTTATCATTCATGGATTAATGCCACATAATTAATTAAAGATATGCCAACTTTATGGAATTTAATAAGATAAAGTATATAACCAACCTAGTTTCTACTTCTCATGTAAGGAATATAGCTAAGTCCTCATACAAGGTGAGCACGGGTAAAAATAAAAGTAATAAAAATATAATAGTGAATATACTTTATGAACCTATTTTGTGTATTGTATTATCAACTCCTCCAATGAGATAGTTCAGTAACTTTATAAAAGCTCAATAAAAGGTGTTTCAAAATTTATTTGAATGTAACCTCATACCAAACCATCCCATTTAATAGGTTGATGTAATTAACACTATTTTTAAAATATTTTATAAGAATGATTTTTTTTTATTGTCATAGAGAAATAGGCCATAACAGAAATAGATGGATCATTTTGAGGCATAGAATTTAGGATATGATAGTCAATAACATCATTTATATGGGTACATATAGTGATAATATAATATCAAAACCAAGAGACACTAGAATAATAAAGATATTCATTGATCATTTCTATAAGCACATTGGAAAAGAAATAATAGATAAATAAGATGTGAATTACACATATAATGCACATCCAACACTAGTTTCTTATCATCCTCATACATAAGGAAAACATCCTTTGAATGTCATCATTGGTACATATCATGTTTTCATTCGATCTAGAACAATAAATTTTTTGAAGAACATCAAATAATCGATCATGATCTTGATTTACACTCTATGTTAATTTGATCTTATATGGATCATCAACCTATAAAAAATGTCATGTTTGATAATGGTCCAAACCTAAATTTTTGCATTACAACACTTCTCTTAGATTCTGGATACACATATAAGTATAACTTTCGTACAAATATAATTATTGAAAGATTCAATAGACATGTTCATAGTTTTAATGGTGGGATCACATTACTATTACATGTTAGTCTATCTCCTATGTCCACCAATTTCATAGTATTATCGATTGCAAGAGTCTTTGATATGTTTTTGGAGCATCTTTGGATTCAACATCTTTATGTAGTTATTTTTACAGTACATAGATATCTGAAATACATATTTTTTATAACATGTCTATCATAGTTCAAGGTATTGCATATGAATACCCTCTACAAATAAAGGTCAATATTCCTACGCAATTTTTTTTAGCTAAAAAATGTAAATGTCTTTAAATACTAAAAATATCTAGAAGAAAGTGGTTATCTTTCCAAAGAGACCTATCCTTGAAAAATGCTTAAACACTAGTTTGCCACAGATTCTAAAGAGCCACACTCTAATCCAATAGATCCTAGATTGATATTTAAAGGCATTAATAATGTTCCACAAATAAAACCAAGATGAGGTTCTAAACAGTCCTAGAATTTATAATGCTAAAAAACCATACATATAATGTTACGACTTATCATCAAATAACAACACTTATGTTACATATCTAGATCAATTTTTATATTTTTATTTTTGACTAGTTAATTCAAAGTAGCTTGATACTTTTCATTTTTAAGAGGTGATCCTACCTATGTTAGACACATGACCTATTGATTTTGAGGTTCTTTCAAGAGTCATTGGTTAATATGTTCATGTTTAGCTACATATATTTAAAAACACAAAAATCAATATTATATATAACTATTAAAATTAGGGCCTATGCATGATATGTGTTGTTCATTTACATAAATTAATCTATGTTTTTTTATATATAGTACTTATATAAATCTAGTTTTATATCAAATATGATTTACAAGTGTATTTGAGTGATTTAAAAAAAATGCAAATTGTCACTTTGAGATGTAGTTTTAGGTGGTTATATTGTCTTATACCACATAATATTATAAAATAAAACCACTCTAATCTATAAAATCACATATTACACTCTTATTCGATTATAATGGAACTATCCCAATGAAAATAAGATCTTATTTAGCATATCTAAAAATTGAAAACCATTGAACAACTAATGTGCATCACATCAAGTTCACTAGGGTCATATTTTACTATATTTTTTATCACAATATGGCTCTCCTTTGTGTTTATGATACAATAAATTACATTTCATAAAATATTTCTATTTTTTTCACATAATTTCACATTGATATCTTATTAAATACTTGAGTTTATAAATATATTATAACATTAAATATTTATTATGTACATCAAATTCACTTGTTCATGAATGTTTATCATGTATTTGCTTCTTTTCTTCATGCTTTGTGTGTATTTTCTGCTTTATGTTGGGGACATTTGAATGTGTTCATGTTTTCATCTCTAATACTTGATTTTTATTTCTATGTGCGAGTGAATTAAATTTAAACATGTCCCTTTGATGTGGCCCTTGGCCTTCTTGAATGTTTTGTGTAATTTTATGTATGATATTTGTGTATGTTTCATCGATATGATTCTTGTGTGACATTATTTTCTCAGTTTGTGATGCCATAATTAATATCATACATCTACCAAGTTTTTAGATGCCAATATCCATATCATGAATCCTCCCCATGTTTCTCTATATCAATTTTAAGTACATAGTTATGATCATTTATTCATTGTGTTCCTAATTTATAACATCTTTCATAAAATTACAATATGTATTCTTAATTCTACATGTATCATACATTACTAATTTACTTATATTATAAATATGATTCCATATTATCCAATTTTATAATTATTTCTCCAAATTTAAACATTTTTTAATAGAATCACTTACATAAATTTTTATTTTTAGATAATTTATAGAGTTGGATTAAAAAAACACCTTAAAAGAGGGGGCATACACAATGGATTGTCTTAGATAATAAGCTAAAATAATTCACTACATTAACAAAAAAATAATACTTTCCTAGTTGATCATAATGCGTACTATTTTTTTTTTCGAAAGCATAATCAAACATAACCAAACCATTTGGCTAACAACATAAGTCATAGTTATCTATAATAATACACTTTCATCCTATAAATAAAAAAACAACATTTTACAAAATTATCTAAATTTTATTCACACTAAAGAACAATTTTCATTTTTATATAAAGGTTATTCAAATATTTTTATCACATTGGTGCACCATGCATGGTATGTGGCCCATAATTTTATAATAGACTGGTTAATAAATTTAGTTGATATTACATAGTTTTTAGAACCAATATACTCAGATATCATATTGAGGACATGTGCATATCACATGATAACTTTATTGTTTTTTTTTAGCTCTATTTTTACAAAGTAAATGATAATCTATGCTATATACACTAGAATCATATAATGAATATTTTGAATCAAAATTTCACCATAAATTAATATTATTCCATTTGTAGTTGATTCATCTTTTTACACAAGTTTTGCATCAAAATGATCCATTAGAATTTATACATGGATTCTAACATATCTTAATATCTTGAGTTGTGAGATGATGGATTCAATTTTATCTTGTGTTCTTAATCAAAATCTCCTATCAATGAGGATTTGGGTATGGATAGTACAATACAATTTTTAAAATGAAAATAAATCTCCAAGGGTCATATCCTATCTATGTTGGGTTTTTGATCCAATCTTTTCTTATGTTTTGGTAGTATCACTTGTTATTTATAAATAAACTAAATAATTTTATTAGTGGGTTTGTTGGTTCAAAAAAATGTTGGTTGAATCCCATTACCAGCTCATGAAAATATTATAAATCTTTTTACCTTCTTTATAAGAAAATGATATAATACATTATCATACTTTTTTGAAAGACATTAATTTATAATTTAATCTCGCACCTCAACCTATTCATTTCCTGATCCATCAATGGTTTTAGAGTTAGTACAATCAATAAGGATTGAATAAATTTTAATAGCTTGGATAGTCATGGAGGATTGAAGAATGGTATGAATTTTTTTCACAATTACAAAAACTTTATTTGTATAGCTTCCTACACAATTTCCATTGAATCATATAATTCTAATTCTATTTGTATATAATTTTACCACTTAAATGCCATTATACAATAGTTATATATCCATGAACAAAAATTTTATGGCCTTTCTCAGCATTTGTATGACCCAAATTCATTTGTGCGGCCTCTACAAACATATATTTCTTATGTGTATGGCATTTTTCATCTTTGCTCATTGATTACATTCCCTAAAAATCCTACACAACTAGTTGTATGGCCCAAAATATTCCCAACCCTAGTTCATATCATTTTATTTCCCAAATATTCATTTGAAATTAGTATTGAAAACGTTTGTATAAAAATATATAGACAAATAAGTTTTTTAAACATTATTTATTGCCTAAAAAGATAGTAATATGGCATCCATTGCATTTGAATCATATTTTCAAAGTATGTATCATGTTTTTTAATAAATAATATTGATTTATAAATAATTTTTTGAACACATAAATTGGTTTATAACACTATACAGCCCAAGTATCAACCCAAATTATTTGTATGGCACCACACTCATCCTACACTGACTGCAATGTCAAAAAATGAATTATAAATGAGTTTATAACCCATAAATATAAATAAATAAGATATTTATAAAAATTTCCTCAATTTAATTATATTTTAAACATTATCTAATTACATGTATGTATTTGAAGGACCTATAGAATTTATACAACTTGAATGGTGTTGTAGAAATCAAAGGCATCCTAGAAATATATATGGTGTAGTCATTTCTAAATATTTGCCTTAAACCCCCCCCCCCACCTTGTTACAATCATTATGGGACCCTATAAGGTGACATATAGGGTTTTTTTAATTCAACTAAAAACATTGGGTAAAAATATTTCACATACATACATACATACATACATACATACATACATACATACATACATACATACATACATATATACATACATACATACATACATACATACATACATAATTTTTAAAATCAGAGAAATTAGGGTTAAATAGAATATCCTATACTTGTATTATTAAATTGGTTGATGGAAATGTGGATAGGATAATTTTTTTAGTCACTACATAAGTGTATAGGTCAATAATTCAAACCTTCAAAGTATTTTTTTTTAAATCAAATTTCATTTTTGTTACTCGTAGTCACCATTGTGTAGCTTTCCTTATGACATTTTTTTTGGCAAACTAGTATTTTATTTGAAGGTGGTCATGTGAATAGTCATGTTATAGGTCTTTGTATATTTTAGACACATATAAATGGTCAATTATATGATTTAAAATATATTTTTATGGTTTTTGCAATAAATGTATTAAAAATGATGTATAAATGTGCATTTTTGTTGAAATCGGCACCTTCAAAATGAAAGTTTCAAAATTTTATACAATGATTATACTATCAGATAAAATATCATCCTATATATGTCCATCAATATCCTTATGATTGACAAAGTTTAAGTTTAAGTTTAAGTTAGAGACTTGAGGACTATACCCATTCTCGAGTTGGCTATTCACTGGGCGTTTGGGTAAAATGTTTGAATGGAAAATTTGGTAGTAGTAGTATTATTCTTTTAGTTTTGATTTTAATTTTTTAAATTTATTTATATACCTAATGATGAGAATACATAGTAATTTTATTTATTTTTATGCTGCAAGGGCTTCTCACCTCTCCCTTGATGGGGGAAGATATTGCATGGCATTCGATCACTCATATATTATTGTACAAGTTGATAGGTGTGGATATCACCTTCAATATTGACAAAAAGGTCATTAAAATTTGTTTTTCATCAAGGATATGTTTCATACATTATACTAAATAGTCACCTGGATGGATTTCTATGTGAAACCCTGTATGGATTGATGTGGTTAAATAGGCCTTGATCATGTTATACTATAGTATGGTACAATGATCAGAGGTGATGAATAGGCCTTGATCATATTCATGAACCTATATGTCACAACTAATATGGTGAGATTATGTATAGAGCA
>JARHVA010006710.1:705000-720000 GCA_037957365.1 Torreya grandis | reverse complement strand
AAATTAAGATGTAACAAATTTGGTATAAATTTATAATTTTTAATATAATGTATATTTTTATAATTTTCATTATTTGAAGGAAAAATAGGTAATTGAAAAGTGAAAGTTATACTACCCTAACATGGCAGAGAATAATAATAATAATAATAATAATAATAATAATAATAATAATAATAATAATAATAATAATAATAATAATAATAATAATAATAATAAATAAATAAATTTCATAATATTTTATATAGTTTATTTTATATCCCAAATAACATCCAATGCTTGGTATCACAATGTAAGCAATGGTTTTAGGGTTTCATAGCAATGGAAAGGATACACTACAGAATATAGTGGCATGAGCTTATCTTGGAGGATCAAACAAATAAGTGGGTCATGCAAGGGATTTGTAGGGTGTGGTGGTCAAGGTGACTTTATCATCAGTAAAACCTACCTTTGACATGACAACATCTACAAACAAGACAAAACCTAGCTCTAGTATGACAACATCTACAAATAAGGCTACAATGTTACTTGGTTCTACAATGGTGTCTACTAATATGGGAATGATAGACATAAATGGAGTCAGCATAGGAAGAGTCTTATATCTTGTATAGAATAAAGGTTATAATAATATAATAATATAGGGGACTATTTTTTCCTTTTTGGTGGCTAAGGAAAGACCTACAGTAACATCTCAGGTGGTTGTAACAAGGGATTTAATTCTTGTGAATCCTAAGGAGCACATGAGATGTGATCCCATGGTAATAGAGGTGGTGTCAATGCAACCTCAATTGTGTGCTTTATATACTAATGAAACCTCAAGGAATGTAAGGGTTATGTATTTATCCCCAATAATAATAAATCATATTATTCAATTTGAAAACATAGTTCTTGAAGTGATTGTGGGTATGAAAGAACACTTATTTGACTTTGGAATGATCTATAATTTTGAGGGTTTGTGGCCTTCTCTTGAATATATTCATGCTTGGATTGTTGATAATTAGAAACCTTTTGTTGATGGTAGAATTAACATTCATCCCTGTGAAAAAGGTATTTTCATTATTATTTTTTATTTTGAAACTGTTAAAGATCTTATTGTCACACAATTATGGGACTAGGAGAGATATTGGTTGCTGGTTAAACCTTGGCATTCTAAATTTAATTTACATACTAAAATGTTTAACATAAAACATATCTAGATCCATTTGCCAAACCTTCCCCTACAGTTATAGAATGAGGGTGTTGTAAAAGTTATTAGTGATTTTGTTAGAAAATTTTGGTGTCTGGATTCTATGACTATAGAAAAAGGGCATTCTACTTATTTTTGATTTCTTTCATATGTTGATCTCTCCAAATAACTTTAAGCTTAGGTGGAGTTGGTTGTGAGGAACAAAACATGGGTTCATCTAATAGATTATGAGGGCTTCCCATTTAGATGTCACAGGTGTTTTCTCATAGGATATCTTATAAATAATTATCCTAACATGAAGCATGAGAGAGGTAATAATTGGTGGGTAGATGCAGAGGTAGAGCATATGCCAATGGAAGGAAATTCAAATTCAATGGAAAATTAACCAAAAATGATTTCATAAACATTAGTGGGGAATTTAGTGAAGGGTAGGGAGACCATGGCCATGAATCCTAATGGGAAGGGGAAACCAGATTTAGATTTTCATAAGAATGAGCATAGTTTAGTGATGAATTTTAAAACTCATAAAGAGAAAAGTGTCAAATTCTCAAAAGTTCTTCCTCTAATTTTATAGGAAGGATTAATAGATGCTATTATGACTTGAATTTTAAAGGTTGCTTTGGAGTTGTCCATCCCCATATAGCCAAATACAGAGAAAGGGAATGGGTAGAATCTAGTGAAATGAAAGAAAAGAAAAGGAAACAAGGAATCTGATTCATTAATTATGTCTCTCATATCTCAAATAGAAAACTAAAAAGAGACACTCTCTTTCAATTAGTTTTATTACAATAGTTTTTGTTTGATCTTCCTTGTTGCCACTACTTTTTATTTTATTTTTTAAGTTTGAAGGTATGTTATTTTAAATCCCTCAGTTGGTTTATGGCTGCCTTTGAGCTTGTTGTAATCCTTACATTTAATTTTCTATGTTTTATTTTTTAAAGTGATATTTGGGTATTTTAGGCCCTATCTTATTTGATTGTCTTATAAGATATGGGGTCCCTAATTCAAAAAATATCCCTTTATCCTTAATTAAAAAAAACATCCCGCATTTGGTTTTGTCCCCATATTTATGTATATAAAAATTTAATTAAGCCCAAATTTATATGACATGAACTTTCACCCTGCAACATAAAAAACATGTTTTTTTAACTTAGAGTATCTTTAAAATATATGAATGAAAATAATATCTATGTATAATCCATTGGTCATTTGAGAATGTATTTCATTTTCTCGATTTTGTTCGGTCTCAACTATACATTTATAGTAATTTAATTATATTATAGTTTAGTTATTATTATGGCAAAGTATTAGCATCACTAATCTTTTCAAATTATTAAATTAAATAAATATTATCTTTTAAGTTTAAAATTTATAATGTTTAAATTTTATTGTAAAAAACTTAAAAACTTAAATAATAAATACAAAAAATTATAATGTTTAAATTTTGTTGTACCAAACTTATAATATCACAAATATTTAAAAATAAATGTTTAAGTTTTATTGTTTTGTGAGTACTAGTTTAAAAATATTTTTTCAATTTTTTTTATTTATTACATTTATAAATATTATTTTAATATATTTTTTTCTATTTATTAAAACCTCATTTCTATAAATAATTCATACAATTTTTAATATTTAAACTAATATTGAAACCAACCAATCATATATAAATTAATTTTAAAAACCAAATCATTAAATATAATTTAAATCAATAAAAAAATTAAATATTAATTTTATAAAGAGTTTATTATACATCTTACAATATTAAATAAAAATATTAAAAATAGACTAATAGATTCTAATCTAACAAACAAAATTATCATATATTAGTTATGCTTAAAAAAATTTAGGATAAATAATATATTTTTAGTGCTTGTCATAGAAAGTAATAATCGTTGGAAACAATAAATTGTAGTTAACAATCTAATAAAATGTAAGAAGTTTTATTGATATTAAAATTCTTAAAGATTTTATTTCATTTCTATAATTTTTAGACCTAAAAAACTTTTAAAATTATTTGTTTATCATCCTATTAATTAATTTGATAATTTTTCATGTTTTCTTTATATAAAATTGTATCAATCATCAAATATTTTTTTTAATAAAATTCTTAATAATAACACATGTCGATGTCTGACAAAATTTTGAATATAATTATTATTCAAATGCTAAGTAAAGGTAATAATTAAAGACTTAACATTTGATAGAATATAATCTAACAATTCAACTAATTATAATCAACAATAATTTAATTTTATATGTTAATATATCTATATTTGTAATCATGCATGCTAACGTTGGCTGCCTACTGATTAGAAATATTTTTTCAATACTACCTACACCTGATTAGAAATATATTAAAAACATTTTAAGACTACAAAACATTTGGCAATACAAATACAGATAACAACCACCCTCGTACCTGTAATGTATTCTCGAAATTCTCTTTCGTGAAATACGTCTCTTATAACGCCTTTTGTTCCTTTTGTTTCCTCTTTCGAATAACCAATTCATCGTGTTCTTTTCCTGAGAGAAAGATCATACGCTTTCCATTTTCTCATTTGTATAGGTCATGCCTTTTACATGTATAGGACAAATTGTCATAGTTTTGTTAATTATGCTGCTCGGGTGAAGATTTACTGTTCTTGAGTTTTATATGAAATAATTCTACTACATATTTTGGAAAACAAAGTCTGTAAAATTTGTCAAGATAAAATTATTCTACTTGGAAATAGTTTCCGTTTATTATTACGGAGTGGAAATAATGATACTTATTTGGATAGACTTTTCGCTACTATGAAATAGATTAATTCCGAGTAACGAGACTGGTGTCATTCCACTATTAACATATAAAACTAATATTTTAATTTAAAAGATTAAAATAAATCAATTAATTGAAATAGAACATCTAATTGAAATCGGTGTTGATAAATAAAATAAACAAAAGTTTTAAGTTTTTTTTTTTTTTTTTTTTAAAAACAAATTCTCATAGTTATTATTGAAAAGGGGGAAAAAAAAAAGATTCTAATATAGAAAAAATAGGTCAATCTTTTAAAGACTATAATTTGTGATTTGTAGTTTCATTTGAGTTTTTCTACGTACCAAAACAACCATTTTGAAAAGTTTGATGTTGTCATAAGTTACTCTATCTACTTAGAGGCATTTTCAATATTTTTCGAAGATAAATGAGACCATCTAAGAGTCCAAAATTATAATTTAGTAATTCTTTAACGATTTTTTTATTTTAAAAATTGTATATTTTTAAGATCGGATGTCAACTTCAGTTGAATTTCGTCCCATGGGCTAATTTTAGTATTTAGGATATTTCATGAGTTTTTTGGAGTTGCACGTACTTACATGCAAAACTTAATAAAAATAACCACTGCTAAAAATAAACCCTTTTTTTTTAAAATTTTAGTTTTTTTTTTTTTTTTTTTTTTTTTCAAATTTTACATGTCAGCACGGATTCTAAGTTGAAGTTTTTTAATGTATAATTTGAGTTTGTAATTATTTAAAGTCATTCAATACGAATAAATTTTAAATATTATTTCAAATCTTGACTTATTAATAATTTTATTATGTTGATAATTTTTTAGGATCATTAAATTCTATAATTTCAAATTATTAGTAGCTTAAAAATACTAACTTAATATCAAGAAGATATAATCTTTATAATAAACTTATTTAATATTAAAATTTTAATCATTATAATAAATTTAATTTAGGTATTAAATTTTTATTCAATGTAAATATATTAATAACCCTAAAAACACTAATTCATATTTATAAGACTTCATAAACTTCATGATACTATTTAGTTGAATAACCCTAAAAATCATAATTCATATTAATAATACTTCATAAACTACATGGTAATAGTTAGTTGGATGGTGAAAGTATGTAAAATTTATAATAAGAATTATATATTTAAAAAATTATGGTTTATATATTATTTATTTTGATGTGTTTATAATTTTATAATATCTATTGAATTGATTTCTTATTTGAAATTATTTATTCAGTGGATTCGAAGTTGTCAAACATGCACCGTTACGAATACTTATTTATAAGGAAAAACGAAATAGAGAAAATTGAGCAAGAATTGTTATAAGATGGACTCGTCACTTCCATATTATTCCCTATTCTTCTTTTATATTGGTGTTATGGAAAAGATATGTATTTGTGGTTCTATATTGAATTTCACAAACTCAACAAACTCATTATCAAGGACAAGCTCCCCGTTAGTTACTGAATTGCTATATGAATTTCATTAAACTTAATTCTTCTCAAAGCTGAACTTGCGATGAAGCTATTACCAAATCCACATCAATAATGAAGTTTACTAGTTTAATAATCTAATTTATTACTTAATTGTTATTGGTTACCGGTTTAACAATCGAACTTATATATGATGTATACCACTGAGGTAGTGAAGCCCAATTCTTGGCAGCATGGGTAGCTGAAAATTTTGACAATAAATTCCCTTTGTCTAAAACGTGAATGCACAGGTTGATCTTATCACTATGTTCTGCCATAATGAACACTATAATGTTGAACTAAAGCAATATCGAAACACTTTGGTAAGGTGGTGGTCAATGGAAAATCTTCGCCCTTGGGAGATGGGTTGGGACTTTGTTGTACTAAGAAGTAGAAATTTAGTGTGGCAATCTATTCCTTTGACAATTCATTGAAATAACAAGACTCAATTACATTGGAAGACATTGTTGTGTGTTTTTTTCAAATGACTGCACATAAATTGCAGCGATTTGAATGACCTTGTAGTTACTTAAGAATGTTACGTTGTATGAAGTATAGTTCCCTATGGTTTGATTAATTGGTGTGGACACCAATTTGTGGATGACCGGGTTTCGAATTTAAAAAAGAAAAAGGCAAGAATAAACTATGATACCACGATCTTTCAACTTATTGGTGGATCATCTCTATTATCATAGAGTAGAGAAAGTGAATTTTTTTTGTCTTGGCGTGCATGATTGATAAAAAAGAGTGCCTTGTTTTAATTTCGACACAGCTTCAACTACAATTTGATCAACATAAGTAACTCCATGATTGGATAAACGTCATATTATAAACAAAGAATGTGAATTTATAATGACATATTTAAGTAGAGTTGATTATATTTCTTGGTAGAGCATTGATTGTGTGGTATTCCATTACCCATGTTGATTGGGTGATCATTTAAATTTCTTGATTTTTCTGGCTACGAATGCATATTCATTGTTGGATTTCAAAGCAACATGGTGGCTGCCATGTGAGCATATTTGAACATATTGTTGTGTGTGTGTTATATGTTGTTGTGAGCACGCTGTCATATGCTTCTTATATGATAATGTTATTATACTGAGTGTGTATGTTGTTGTGTTTATAATGATCTGGATTATGTATCTAATTGTTGATGAGCCATGGGACCATAAATTGAGTGTGCATATTGATTCTATTAGTGTATATTGCACGTAATATTTCTCATAATCATTGAGATGTTAAAGTTGTTATGAAAATTTGCCATATACTGCGTAAATGATTAGTGTGGAAAGTGATTGGTTGGTCAAGTTTTTATAAAACACTAGATAACGCTATTTAACACAACTACTCCATGTGGATATTTTCTTATTGTAACGATGGAAAATTACCTTGTGTTAATTATAGAAGTTATCATAATATTTATGAATCTTTGCTTTGTATAATATTATCAATGCAATTATGGACTATTGTTTGGCTCATGAAAATTCCTTACGGATGTTCACTCTATTATTTTTACTTGTAATAATGATAGGCTACGGTTTTCTCATTTCAATTTCTCATAAGATTAAAATAAGTTTGTTATTGTGTTTACTTGAAACAACGACAGACTGTTGCTTAGCTGATACAATTGCCATACGAGATGAATGCATGCTTTATTTATGAAATGGTTAACGCAATGTTCAAATATTTCTTGTGCATTGAAAATTATTTGAATATATATTCTCTATGATGTTCTAATTGATACAATTATGGATTATTGCTACATTGTTGAAATTATCATATGCATGCTGATTAGTTTTTAACATTTTTGTTCCTCCTTGTGTACTAAAATTATGTGTAAAGGAGAATAAATTTTTTATATCGTGTGCACTTATATTTATAGGATTCCTATTACTGAGATGTATTGTTCTCCTCATTGTGTACTAATTTATTGCATGAAGGAGAAGTGAAATACTAACCCCATAAGTCAAGATTGTCTACTTAAGATTATTGTGAAAACACTTCTCCTTGTGTACACCTCCATGTGTGCCCCTGACTAAGAGATCCATTGTAGGATGTTTAAAGAGGGGGGAAAGTCTAAGGCCTATGTAATTATTTAGCTCATGTCCCTAGGATGCTAACAGAGGTACTTATGTCTCTAAATTGGATGCTAATAGTACCTTATGCCAGTTAGTAAATAATGTTGAGCCATTATTTACTACCCCATGTGGATAAGAGTATGCTCGCACATTATTTTGATAACTTGTCCCTAGGATGCTAACAGAGGTACTTATGTCTCTAAATTGGATGCTAATAGTACATTATGCCAGTTAGTTAATAATGTTGAGCCATTATTTACTACCCCATATGGATAAGAGTATGCTCGCACCTTATTTTGATAACTTGCCATAAATTCTAGATGGGTTTCTTGATGCTACATAGATTTGGATATTTGAACTTGGTTCTTGATGGCATTATTGATATTATGTCTAATGAATTATTTGGCATGGCATTAATATTTACAAATTCATCTTGGATTGATAGAATCAACCATTAGTTTATCAATGGTATGATGAACACATGAGAAGAATTGTATTTGTAATGAATGAACCTTTATTGATAACTGAGAAAGAATGATTAAATTGGTTATATTTACTTTACCAAAGGTGCATGTATAGGTGGAGGATATACATAACCTAACATCCTCATGCATGTGTGATTATCTTACCCAATGACCTAACAAAAGATAAGTGACACTTAGGATGAAATCTAGATATATGTGGCAACAAAACATTAAACAAAATAAAAAATATAATAATACCCCCTTTAAGCATATCTTAGGTGTGTAGTGAAATTGGGTCCCAATAATAAGGCCTAATGAGGTACCCAAGTATGAAGTAACTCTTATAAAATGGAGAAAAATATAAAACCCTGAGAAAAAACACCCCCTCAAAAGAGAGAAAATACCCTGCAAGCTACCAAAAAAAGTGGAGAGAGAGAGAAAAGGAAGGAAAATATCCCCCCCACCCATATATATATATATATATATATATATATATATATATATATATATATATATATATATATATATATATATATATATATATATATATATATATATATATATATATATATATATATATATATATGTATGTATGTATGTATATATGTATATGTATGTATATATGTATATACATACGTGCATATGTATATACATACGTGTATATGTATATATATATACATATATATATATATGTATATATATATGTATATATATATATATATATATATATATATATATATATATATATATATATATATATATATATATATATATATATATATATATATATATATATATATATATATATATATATGAACATTGTCAATGTTGAGATCCTTTGCATGAAGATTGAATAAGGTCCATGCACATCAAAAAACTTATTTCTATTTTAACAAGAGGAAGGAAAAATAATTCATTTGAAAATATATCCATTCCATGATGGAATATGAAAGTAGTAGTATGAATATCTCGAAATATGATCCAAATCTGAACTGTAACATAGATTTGGAAGGATCATGCATAAGTATAGAATTTAATTCCATTGAATTAGACCTGTGAGAATACTAACATGGAAAATTCATTGAATGAATTTCCATGTGAAGTGAATGGCATGGATCAATAATAGTCAAATATAAAGAATAGACTGTAGATGAAGCACAACTATTTTTAGAATTAATATCCATAGTAATATATGAGTTTGTAATGATTTCAATATATGTACACTCATTGTATCTATCAAAGAAACATTTTCTATATGAACCAAAGTTATTTTTACAAAAAGACATCTTAGGTATGGCATAAACACGTCATATAGTGGTGGCTCAATAAAGAGAAGAAAATGTGATATAGAAATGATTCATCACAAGAAATAGGAGCAATAGGAAAGATTAAAATCTTATAAGAGAGAACAATAGGAGGAGAGATATCAATATATGTAGAATGGTCTCTCAAAAGATTCTAAAAAGTATTCCAAATAGTGTTAGGACACTCTATGTACTCTAAATGGTGGTGTAGATCTAAGGAAACATTTAGCAATAAGCAACCACATACCATGTCACATAAATTGAGTCATTCACTGATCTAAAATAAGTTTTTGGGTTTATGAACCTGTCCATATAAATATGGAAAAAGTTCTTATTGAGTGTAAAAACATTTCATGCACAAACACCATGAAGCATAGTTTGTCCTTCTAATAATAATTGGTTGATATGAATATATCCTCATAGTGTATCTCTAAAGTAGAGATTGGTGAGTCAATATGGCCACACATAACCCAAAACTGAGAGTAGAGACATCAATGAAGTGTAATATTACACAATTCAACCTACAATGGCTATCTAAATTATAAGAACAATGGACACCTAATGTGATGGATGTTGGACTTAGCCAAGAATGGGTCCACACAAATGAGATTAATTTTTGTACAAGTGATAGTGTGCATTAATTGAATGGGCATTAGACTCTACTTAGAATGCATCCATAAATATTAGAAATGGTGAAATATTGACACTTTATAGTTTTATAAACATAGTTTAAAATAGAAATATAGGCATCATGTGCAACAACCCCCTGAGAAAATTCATAATCACCCCTCCTCAAGTTTTCAATTAAAAATCATGCTTCAGTGATATATGTCATACTCAATCAAGAATATGTCTATGAACAATCATCTCTTGTGGTGTCCAAAGAGAACAAGCACACGTGATAATGTAAAAAATAAAAGAGGTGCTTTAAAATTTGGAGTATTTAAAGTTACATTATTTTTGGAAACACATGTTAATATTACATTCAAAATAAGAGGATATGCCCAAACAATACGTATAAAATATTCTCAAATTAATATGTAAAAAATTGGGTAAAAAATTATAATTTTTAATGTAATGTATATTTTAAGCACTTTCATTGTTTGAAGGAAAAAATAGGTAATTGAAAATTGAAAGATATACAACCCTAACATGGCAAGCATTAATAATAATATATAAATAATTAATAAATAAATTTCATAATAATTTTATATAGTTTATTTTATATCCCAAACAACATCCAATGCTTGGTATCATAATGTAATCAGTGGCTTTAGGGATTCATAATGATTAAAGGGATACCCTATAGAATATGGTGGTACGATCTTGTCTTAGATATCCAAAAAATAAATGGGGCATGCAAGGGATCTATAGGGTGTGGTAGTGAGGGTGAGTTCAACATCATAAATACTTGCATATGATCTAACCACATCTACAAACAAGACAAAACCTATTTATTCTATGGTGGCATCTACAAATAATGCTATGATGTTACCTAGTTCTGTAGTGGCATCTATTAACAAGGGGATGACAAAAATAAATGGAGTCAGCACATGTTGACTCTCACGTCTGGCAGAGAAAAAAGGTTATAATAAGACAATAATACAGGGGTCTATTTTTTATTTTCTAGTGGCTAAGGAAAGACCTACAAAAACATCTTAGGTAGTTCTAACAGGGGATTTAATTCTTGGGAGTCATAAGGAGCATAGGAGATGTGATATCATAGTATTGGAGGTGGTGTCAATGCAACCTCAATTACATGTTTCATATACTGATGCAGCCTCAAGGAAGGTAAGGGTTAAGTATTTAGCCCCAACAATAGTAAATCCTATTATTCATTTTGAAAACATAGTTCTTGAAGCCAATGTGGGTATGGAAGAACACTTATCTGAGTTTAGAATGAACTATAATTTTTAGGGTTTATGGCCTTATCTTTAGGATATTCATATTTGGATTTCGAATAATTGGCAACCTTTTGTATTTGGTAGAATTAATATTCATCCCTATGTAAAATGTATTTTCATTGTTAATTTTGATTTTGTAACTGATAAAGATCTTGTTTTTGCATAATCATGGGACTGGGAGAGACTTTGGTTTTTGTTTGAACCTTGGCATTCCAAATTTAATCCACATATCGAAAGGTTTGAAAATAAAACCTATCTGGATCCATTTTCTAAACCTTCCCCTATATTTCTAGAACTAGGGGGTTTTAAAAGTTATTGGTGATGTTGTTAGATATTTTTGGTGTCTGGATTCTATGACTATAGATCAAGGTCATTCCACTTGTGCTCAATTTATAGCATATGTTTAACTCTCCAAAGAAATCCTTGATTAGGTGGAGTTAGTTGTGAGGAACAAAACATGGGTTTAGTGAATAGATTATGAAGGCCTTCCATTTAGATGTCATAGATGTTTCCTCATAGGACATCTTATAAATGTTTGTCCTAGCATAAAACATATAAGGGGTAATAATTGGTGGATATATGAAGAGGTAGAGCATATGACAGTGGAAGGAAATTTAGATTTATGGGAGCACGACCTCAAAATGATTCTAGAAACACTAGTGGAACATTTAGTCAAGGGTGGGAAGACTATGGCCATGAATCCTAATGGGAAGGGGAAACCAAATTTAGATTTTCTTAAGACTGAGTAGAGTTTAATGATGGTTTATCAAAATCATATAGAGAAAAGTATGAAATCCTCAAAAGTTCTTGCTCTATTTTTAGTGGAAGGATTAATAGATGCTCTTACGAATTGAATTCTAGAGGTTTGTTTAGAGTTATACATCCCCATATAGCTGAATATAGAGGATGGGAATGGGTGGAAGCTAGTGAAATGGAAGAAAATAAGAGCCAAAAAGTAATTTAATTTATTAATTATGTCTCTCAAATCTCAAATAGAAAACTAAAAAAGAGATACTCTCTTTTAATTAGTTTTTTTATAGTAGTTTTTGTTTGGTCTGACTTGTTGGCCACTACTGTTTGGTTTTATTTTATAGTCCTCTATATTTGTCAATATGGGGATTGATAATTCCAAAATAGCCATTGAAATTTGAGTCATAAGAGCATTTATTAATCCTTCCCCTAAATACAAAGAAAGAAATTTTGAATATTTAACACTTTTATCTATATGAGTTTTAGAAACTATCACTAAACTCCACTCGATGTTATTGAAATCTAAAGATGGTTTCCCCTTTCCATTAAGATTAGTGGCCATGGCTTCCCTACCTTTGACTAAATATTCCACCGGTGTTTCTATAATAGTTTCTGGTTCATCTTCCCCTGAATCTAAATTTACTTCCAATATCATATGCTCTACCTTTACATCTACCCACCAATTATTACCTCTCTTATGTTTCATGCTAGGACAATAATTTATAAGATATCCTATGAGGAAATAGTTATGGCATATAAATGGGAGGACCTCATAATTTGTTGGTTGATCCCATGTTTTGTTCTTCACAACAAACTCCACCTAAGCTAAAAATTCTTTGGAAAGATCAACATATGTAATAAATTGGGCATAAGTTGAATTTCCATGTTCTATAATTGTATAATCCATACATGAAAAATATATAATAATTTCACTAATAACTTTTATAATCCCCTCATTCTAAAACTATAGGGGAAGGTTTGGAAAATGGATCTAGATAGTTCTTATATTAAACCTTTTGGTATGTGGATTAAATTTGGAATGCCAAGGTTTATTTAACACCCAAAGTCTCTCACAGTCTCATGATTGTGTGAAAACAAGATCTTTATTAGTTATAGAGTCAAAAATAAAAATAAATATACATTTTGTGTAGGGATGAATCTTAATTCTACCATCAACAAAATGTGTCAAATTATTGGCAATCCAAGCATGAAGATACTGATGAGAAGGCCATAATCCCTCAAAACTGTAGATAATTCTAAACTCAAATAAGTGTTTTTACGTACCCATAATCACTTCAAGAACTATGTTTTCAAAATGAATAATAGGATTTACTATTGCTGGGGCTAAATACTTAACCCTTACCTTCTTTGAGGCTACATAAGTATACAAAAGATGTAATTGAGGTTGCATTGCCACCACCTCCATTACCATGGGATCACATCTCATGTGCTCCTTAGGACTCCATGGAATTAAATCCTAGGCTATTATAACTTCCTGAGATGATGTTATAGGTCTTTCCTCAGCTACCGAAAAAGAAAATATAGACCCTTGTATTATTATCTCTTTATAACCTATATTCTTTCCCAGATCTGAGAGTCCTCCTATGTAGACTCCATTTATGTATTTTATCCCCATGTTAGCATATGCCATTACAGAACTAGGTAACATCATATCCTTGTTTGTAGATGTGACTACAATAGACCTAGGTTTTGTCTTATTTCTAGACACTACCATGTCAGAGGCAAGTTTTACCGATGTCAAATTCACCTTCACCACCACACCTTGTATATCCCTTGCATGGCCCACTTATTTTTTGTATCCTCCAAGATAAGCTCCTACCACCATATTTTGTAGGGTATCCCTTTCATCACGATACCAAGTGTTGGATATTATTTGTTTTATAAAATAAACATTATAAAATTATTGTGAAATTTATTTATTAAATATTTATATATTATTATAAATCCCTACCATGTTAGGGTAGTATTTCATTTACTTTTTAATTACCTATTTTTCCTTCCAACAATGAAAATGCTTAAAATTTATATTACATTAAAATTTATAATTTTTTGCCTAAGTTTTTATATATTAATTTTCAAATATTCTGTATATATTATTTGGGAATATTATTTTATATTAAATGTAATATAAACATGTGTTTACAAAAATAACATAACCTTAAATACTCTACTCTTAATTTTAGGGATATAAAAATAAAGTCCCTAATTTTATACCTACAAATACTCCACTCCAATTTATCAAGTCATAGGGACTATAATTCATACAATGTAACATCTCAAGTAATTACAAGATCATTTACATCATTGTAATTTATGTGTCGACATATAATAAATCACATAATAATGTCTTCTAATTTAATTGAGTCTTGTTATTTCAATGAATTGACAAAGGAATAACTTGCCCCACTAAATTTCTACTTATTAATACAACAAGAAGGTCCTAACCCATCTCCCAAGGGTAAATATTTTTCATTAACCACCACCTTATCAATGTGTTTCGATATTACATTAGTTCAACATTATAGTCTTGATCATGGTAGAACATAGTGATAAGATCAACCCGTGTATTCACGTTTTACACAAAGGAATTTATTGTCAAAATTTTCAACTACCCACAGTTCCAAACATTGGGCTTCACTACCTCAGTAGTATACATCATATATAACTTACATTGTTAAATTGGTAACCAATAACAATCAAAATATAAGTTAGATTATTAAACTAGTAATCTTCATTATTGATGTGGATTTGGTGATAGCCTCATCATAATTTGAGCTTTTAGAAGAATTAAGCTTAGTTAATTTCATCTAATAATTCATCAATTAATGGGTAACTTGTCTTTGACTGAGTTTGTTGAGTTTGTGAAATTCAATATAGAACCATAAATACATATATGTTTTCCATACCAAAAATATAAAAGAAGAGTAAGGATTAATATGTAAGTGACGAGGGGCGGCGGTCCTGGTATGGTTGGTTAAGTACTTCCATTGTGGCTCTGCTGGTCATGGGTTCTAGTCCCCCCCCCGCTCTGTGGTA